>JAQPPZ010002952.1:1200000-1774332 GCA_028583015.1 Wollemia nobilis
TCTGTGTTGGGGAAGCCGAACTGACACGCTCCAATGTCGACTCCCGAGGTCTCCAAAACACCCGCAGACAGAGGGGTTATGTAATTGGGGCCATTTTGGGACGACCCAGATGGTCGGATTCTCCCAATTTGGCCTCTACCCTCGGGAATTTGATATCGCCTCCTGCAAGTTAGTGAAACTACAAAACGACACAAAACATACTAGAATCGATCAAAGGTTACGAAATTGCAGCTATGAATTCACCAAACAGAAAACACAATATGCAACATGAGAAAATAAACTAGAATGCTCTGAAATAAAACTTAAGAAAAGTGCGGGGGTGCCCAAGTGGGCCTCCCACCGTTGGCACTTGATTCCGGCGCCAATCCACTAGGGATGGGCCCAAAACCTCTTAGGATTGGGGGGTCGGCGAATTGGTTGGTTCAGGTGTCCATGTGTTGGATTTGGGTCCGATTCAAGCTTCCAAAAGCCACCCAACAACCTCCCTTGCAAAAGAGATTGGTGGATGTGGGAAGGTGAACCAAAAGGGATGCAAGTGGGTCTTCAACTCGGCAGCACTTCGTTGCTTGAAAACTCCTTCAACTCTGTATATCTTGGGTGAGAAAAGTCCCACCTTTTATAGACCCAAGGGGTCTCTTTTGGGAGGGAAGCACAAATGCCATGTGTTGGTCATAGGCGCCATGTGGCAGTCTTGTCTTCCCATGAGGGAGGGGAGTCCTCCATTGACTTGGGCTTTCATAACTGCCCTTGTGACGGTCCTCAAACGGCCTATTTGTCCACTCACACACGCGTGCGAGGCAGGAGTCATCAACTGATCGTTCTGGGCTGCCACTTGGCCTCATTTGTCTTTTTGCCCGTTAAACTTGGAAATCGTCCTTACTGGAGACGATTTCAGAAATCGTCCCTGGGTGAGACGATTTCAAGTTAGCAATCGTCCCTGGGTGAGACGATTACTAGGCAAAGTGTCTAAGTGTGCCAAATTGCTTCTTGACCTCACAAAATTGCTATGAAAGTGGTTAAGACCACTTGTTTGACCTCTCAGGGCTGCCCTGGGGGCTGTGTTTGTCAAAGCGATCAGTGTTTGCGGTCACATAATAGGATTGGTGCTGTTTTGGTGTCTACGAGATGCCCCTTTTTGGGAAGCGCTGCGGGTGACGCAGGTCTTGAGCAAAAATAGATAACCAAAGCACTAATGATTAGGGTTTCTTGGTAACCTAACCAACTTTTGATGCCCCAAGTATGGAAAGGGCATGCATTCTTGAATCCTTGCTTCGACGAGCTAAGGAATTTGATTTCAAGTATTAACCTATTTTGGTGAGGTGTGACTTGAACTTAGACATTGATCAGTCATGAACAGGCAAAGGGCATTTTTATCCTCAGGGGGAACCTTGTGTTCATGATTCACGAAATGCCAAGTGTTTGATTGATTTGATTGTTGCTTGTTTATCGCCCCAAGCGGGAGCGTGATTGTCTTTGTCAATGATTCTTTGAATGCATGTCGTTTTCCTTAATTGGGTGTGTGATTGTTGGTTGGTGACTAAGTGTGACTACCCCCTCAAGCGACGAATCGATGAGGGAATGACCTTCGTGAGAGAAGCGACGAGTCGCTTGACCCAAGATGACTTGTGCAAGGGTGCCTTTAGAGGGTTTACCGTTAAGCGTGTGCAATTTTTCCAACATTTGGACCTATTTTTGGTGGGTGTTAACCCTTTTGGTGATGCCGTAATGAGGTGAAATCATCGAAAATCTAACTTCCCGTGGAGCGGTCCGGCTATTGTAGCCTTCTTGGGGAAGTAGGAGAGTGATAATTTGGACCTCGACATCGATTTTCTTTGCCCGGAGTTTAAGTGGAAGAGCACTTGTGTCCGGCAATGTTTTTTTTGTTGTCTGTTTTTGTTGAATTTTTTTATTGTTTTTGTTGTTTTGTGTGACGCATGTGGGGATAAAATTGTTGTAATCTTCTTCCCGTGGAGCGGTCCGGCTATGGTAGCCTTCTTGGGGAGTGAGATAGCGACAATATATGACCCCAACGTCTATTTTGATTGCCTTGGATTGCGAGTGTAACAACATTCTATTAGGCAACTTTATTTGTTGTTTTTAGTGCATTTTTGTTGATTTTTTGATGTTTTGACTTTTCTGGCTGGAAATCGTCCCTGGGTGGGACGATTTCCAATTGCAGAAATCGTCCCTGGGTGGGACGAGCGCTGACCAGAGCGCTCGTCCCAGCCAAGGACGATTTCCAGTTGGTAGGCTTATTTAAGGCCCAAAACTTGGATTTGGGCTCATTTGTGTCATTTTTTTTCTTGCGATTTGGGAGCTCTGGGAGGAGGAGGTAATTCTGCGAAGCGAAGCGCTGCCGGAATTCTCTCTGTCATCATGAGTGCACAAACTGGTTCGAGCGGCGGAGCGGAGGCGAAACCCGTAAGTGCTCCCTAGAGTTTATTCTTGCAATTGATGATGTGATTTGAATTGATTTTGTTTATTTCTTTGTTTGAAATAAAATTTAGACCCTGACACTTAGTTTATAAAAACTAAGATTTATTGTACATTAAACGTAATATAAAACCTATGTAAAAACGTTTATTGTTTGAAGTAAACCTTAGGATAAACTGCACGTAAACCCTAAGTTTTTATGTTTTATTTTTTTTTGAATTGTTATTATGTTTTTGTATTCAATCAGTTAAGGTTAGAAACCCTAGATCTGAAAGTTTTATTTTTGAATTTTTGTGTTGTTTTTTGTAATTACTCAGTTTAGGTTAGGAACCTTAAATTTGTTTTTTTTTTTTTTTTTTTTTGTAATTATCAGTTAAGGTTAGGAACCCTAAATCTGAAAAATTAGTTTTGAATTTTTGTGTGTGTTATTGTTTTGCAGGTTAGGAGCCGGTACCGTGTACCTGCCGCATTCGCTGAGGCGCGGTCGGCGCTGACTGATGTTGACTGGCAGTGGCTTGATGCCCTTGGGCTCAAGCAGGTGGCTCGATTGGAGCCTGTGGTCCCGGATCAGGCCTATCTGACGGCCCTGATCAAAGTTTGGGATCCACGGACCAACACTTTCCATCTTTCGACAGGGGAGATGACTGTGACACTGGAGGACGTTTATCGGTTGCTTCGGATTTCGATAGATGGACTGCCCATTAGGACATCGCCGCGTGATCAGCGGACTGCTGTACTGACGAGATGTTTTGGGCATGCGGAGCGGCTGGGTGTAACGAACCCAGTGGAGACAGCCGAGGTGGACTGTCAGGCTAGCGGGATTTTTGTTAGCTGGTGGCAGGAGAGGGGGGTGTTAGGAGTGAGGCACGCATTCTTGATGGGCCTCATTTCTAACATGCTTCTACCTGATTCGTCAGGCGTGAGGTTCCCGTGGAACCTGCTGGAGTTGGTATGGCAGTTGGTAGAGTGCCCGATAGAGGCACCGCTGATTTATGGATGGGGACAGACATTGTTGGCACAACTCTACGGGGAGCTGTACGGCGTCCGCTGTCGGCAGCGGAAGGGGGTGAGTTGCAGTTATCTTCTTCGATGTTGGGGTTGGCAGCACATAGCAGTGGAGAGGCCGACCGGGTTACCGTGGATGACTCGGGCGGTGATGGATGACGAGGAGATTGGCTATGCAGCTTTGTGGCGGCGGTCTGCGGAGCAGGGGCAGAGTCGGTGATGGGCAGGTGCTGTACAGCACTATACTGATGCCTTCTCTCTGCTCACTCTAGGGGAGGTGGTTTGGCGTCCTTATCGGGACTGTCCAGTCTGGCCGGAGGCTGGAGAGTGGCTCCGACGGGTACGCAGGGAGCGGTGGTTGACTGGGCGGCACGGGACGGAGCATGAGTTCTTTCCGTACCGTCGGGTTACACGATAGTTTGGGGTGCGCCAGGGGTTTCCTGGTGAGCCCGTGGTCTATCGACGGCGGGGAGATGAGAGAGGATTAGAGCCACCGGTCATTGCTCCATTGGGCGAGGAGTCCGATGCAGTGATTGAGGTCCCGGATGTGGATGACATCGGGACTACCACTGAGTATGACTCGTGGTGGGTACTGCAGCGTTGGAGAGGAGAGGGGCCACTGGGAGGCACGGAGGCGGCAGTGGAGGATGCTGAGGCAGCAGGGGGTGATTGGGGGGGTCCGTTGGATGATGCGGACATGGTGGATGTGGGAGATGAGGATGTGGACTTGGGTGTTCCGGAGCAGCCGGACATGCAGGATGTGGAGGAGCAGTGGGAGCCTGAGCAGGCTATCGTCCCCGTGAGTCCTATGCATCCGGCAGATACAGAGGAGGTGGGGTCGGATGTAGGCGTTGAGATTGCGCGACTGACAGAGCTGCTGCGGATGCGGGATCTGGAGTTGGGGGATGCGAGGCGGGAGCTGGGGGATGCGAGGCGGGAGCTGGGGGATGCGCGGTAGGAGAGGGATCTTCTACGGGCTCAGTTGGCAGAGCGGGATAGAGTTTTGGCGCAGCGCGATGATGCATTGTCTATCTATCATCGATGAGAGGCAGAGTGGTGTCTGTACCGGATAGACTTGGAGAGGGAGGTCATCCGCCTTGGTGGGCGGCTACCTGAGCCTTCGGTCGGTGGATCTTCACGGCGGACAAGGGATAGTCTGACTGAGCAGTCAGCATCATCTCGTCGCAGGCGGTTAGATGAGGGGGTGGTAGCGGGCATGATGCGGGGGCTAGTAGTAGCCGCCCTGCAGGGTCCCGTAGGACCCACACCACGGGGGTAGTTCCCGTCGCACCGATCCTGCGTGATCATGGTGGTCGACGCCTTAGGTTGGGTTTTTGGATATGATTGCGGGGTCTGAGGACCGGTTTTGTAGCCTACGGGCATCTTTTTGACGATATTATATATATATATATATATATATATATCGATTTTATTGTGGTTTTGTACATGTGATGATGTGATTTTTGTTATGCATGTTTATTCATTTTGATGAATGCAGATGTTATGATGAATGCAAATGTTTTAGATGTCTATGTGATATGCGAAGTGAAATGGATGAATGATATTTGTGGTGATTGCACTGTAGGCTGTTTAAGAAGCTCTTTATTTACATGGTTTTTCTGTTTTTGTATTTTCTGATGGTATCATAAGGATGATAAGTAGCGCAGATGGTTTTGGAATGAATGTAAGGTTTTCTGAGATTCAGTCAGTTTTAACTCACCATCCATGACTGTACTTTATCTTACAAGACTTTTTGACCAAGGTATGAATCGGACTTGTTTTTGACCCAGTTATTTTTCACATCCCTGTGTGTGCAATTGAGTTCATTTAGTGGTATTTGTTAGGATACCGCCAGTGCCAGATGGGCTTTCAACCGAACCTGTACTGAGGATCACCTAATTAGCTCCACGAATTCCTTTGTTGTATGTACTAAGATTAATCTGTGGTGTAATCCAGGATGCCATAAGCTAGCTCATCCACATGCAAACATTGATCCGTACGCAAGTTAATGTGACGAGATATATCGTCATGCGGGAGGTTTACTTACATTACCGATAGGCTATCAACCAAATTGGTACTAAAGCTTGCCTTATGACCTATAGAATGCTGAGAGTTCCAGGGATTCAAGGTCAACTCCCTTCTTTTCTTCAATTGTATTGGGATACTTGCTCATTGTAGTGATGAGATCACTGTTTATTTTGATTTGTTTTTCTTTCGAGCAAGGGATTGGGGTCATGGAGTGACGAAAATCACTGTTGTTTGTGCCTTTTGATGTGTGCACTGTAGTTTGTCAAATTTGGAGTTTTGACATTTTGCAACTTTTTTGTGTTTTGCAACTATTGAGAACTTTAGGGATTCTTAGGGAATTGGGTAGGGAGGATGCTTGTCCTTTTGCCAACTCTCAGCATTCTAGGGGTCATTCGCACAGGGGGATGAGCAAGATAACCGTTTCGCTTGTGGTGACCTAGATTATTTTGCAGGTTTCGTCTTTCGTTCACACAATTTGGGAATTTTTAGTGTTTTGATTTGTGTTGGGATGTTACGTAACAAGGTGTATTTCAAGTATGACTCTACCTTCGTAAAATCTGTTCGACTTGATACACTACATGGCTAAAGAGGAAAATGATGACTGAATCACTGAAACTCTTGGTACATTCCTAGACCACTGACTGTAGTGTGGTAAAAGTTATGCATGGTGTTTTTGTTGTTTTTGTAACATGAGACAATGCGGAACAAGATGGACTATCAGAGCTATTGCAGCCTATGGTGCCTTTGACCCGTATGACTACAAATATGCAATGTATGGATGCAATGCTTAATGCAGCTATGTATTTTTGTAATTTTGATGGATTGTTTTTGGTGAAGTTGAAGATGAGGTGCGAGAATATGAATTTTATGATGAATTTGAGTATGCCTAGAATTGAGATGCAAATCTTTGTTGTTTTTGATGATTTTTGTTTTTTTTTTTTTTTTTTTTGACCAAGCGATTGCGATAATCGTTGGAGCTTTTGGGTTGACCAAGTGATTGCGATAATCCTTGGAGCTTTTTGGGTTGACCAAGTGATTGCGATAATCCTTGGAGCTTTTTGGGTGACCAAGAGATTGCGATAATCCTTGGAGCTTTTTGGGTGACCAAGAGATTGCGATAATCCTTGGAGCTTTTTGGATTGACCAAGAGATTGCGATAATCCTTGGAGCTTTTTGGGTGACCAAGAGATTGTGATAATCCTTGGAGCTTTTTGGTTGACCAAGAGATTGCGATAATCCTTGGAGCTTTTTGGGTGACCAAGAGATTGCGATAATCCTTGGAGCTTTTGGTACCAAAGATTCATAATCCTGAGCTTTTTGTGACCAAGAGATTGCGATAATCCTTGGAGCTTTTTGGTTGACCAAGAGATTGCGATAATCCTTGGAGCTTTTTGGGTGACCAAGAGATTGCGATAATCCTTGGAGCTTTTTGGATTGACCAAGAGATTGCGATAATCCTTGGAGCTTTTTGGTTGACCAAGAGATTGCGATAATCCTTGGAGCTTTTTGGATTGACCAAGAGATTGCGATAATCCTTGGAGCTTTTTGGGTGACCAAGAGATTGCGATAATCCTTGGAGCTTTTTTGGGTGACCAAGAGATTACGATAATCCTTGGAGCATTTTTTTTTTTTTTTTGGATATGGCTTTCTTAGATATGAAATGGTCGCAAATGACTGATATTCAAGGGTTCTGTTTCCTTGATACCGTCAAGAGAAGCTAGCCTGTACGTCCCGGGTCCTATTTTGCTA
The DNA here is from genome assembly GCA_028583015.1 of Wollemia nobilis. Lineage (NCBI taxonomy): Eukaryota > Viridiplantae > Streptophyta > Pinopsida > Araucariales > Araucariaceae > Wollemia > Wollemia nobilis. The sequence continues at coordinate 1,207,216 of JAQPPZ010002952.1, forward strand.
TCAATGACATAAGGACCTAACCAATTTGCCATGAATTTGTCCCTCATATGGGACGGCAAATTAGAGTTTTGTTGGTTTTCCTTCAGAACCAAATCACCAACCCGAAAGTCTCTTAGGTGAACTTTCATGTTGTAAGCTTTCTTAAGCCGCTCTTGATAGATACGTAAGTGCTCGAGAGCATTAACGCGTCGTTCGTCAAGCAACGTAAGTTGGTCCAATCGGGCTTGCCGCGCAGTGTTATCATCGATGAACTCCTGCATTGATATGCGCAGGGAAGGAATTTCCAACTCGAGAGGCATTACTGCCTCTGAGCCATACACTAGTGAAAACGGAGTTGCCCCAGTGGGCGTCCGAATGCTAGTGCGATAAGCCCAAAGGGCAAGTGGGATTTGTATGTGCCAATCCTTATGACTGTCTGTGATGGTCTTTTTAAGGATGGCGACTAGCATTTTGTTTGACGCCTCTGCTTGCCCATTTGCTTGCGGATAATAGGGTGTTGAAAAGCTGTGCTGAATTTTGTACTTTGTGGTTAAAGCACGCACGTCTTTGTTCTTGAATGATGGCCCATTATCCGAGATTATTTTGGATGGAATACCAAAATGACATATGATGTGATGCAAGATGAACTCCGCAATACGGGGTCCTTTCGTTGAGGTTAACGGAATTGCTTCCACCCATTTGGTAAAATATTCTGTGGCCGTTATGATAAACGTGTGACGGCCTGACGATGCAGGGGAGATCTTTTCGATTAGATCGAGGCCCCACTATGAAAATGGCCAAGCAGACTGGACTGTCTGTAGGGCCTGGGAAGGTGCGTGCATTAAATTGGCATGATGTTGACATTTCACGCACCTCTTGACATACGCGCAACAATCTCGCTCTAAAGATGGCCAATAATAGCCCATGCGAAGAATGCGCTTTGCAATGGCCATACCACTAAAGTGGCCGCCACATGTACCGTCATGCGCTTGGGCGACTGCCCAAGTGGACTCTTGCTGGTCCAAGCAACGAAGAAGAATTCCGTCATAGCTGCGATGATACAAAATGTCTCCTATCAAGACATATTTTGCCGCTTTCTGTTTGAATGTTCGTTTTGCGGCGTGCGTCAATCCAAAGGGAAGATTACCTAACTTGAGGTAGTCTCTTATGGGTAAATACCGGTCCTGTTGATCGGATACCTCGACAGTTTGAACAGCCAATCCCTTTTGGAGTTCTTCCCTAACAAATGCTGATTGGGATAGAACTTGTAAGAATAGCGTTGTGTTGCTATTAATGGGAGTGGGGGAAAACAAAGACCCCCAATTGGCCCGTTTCAAACAATCTCGGATTCGAAAGAACTTATCCGAAGATGGTTCGATTTGGATCATGTGGACTCCTGGCGTCAAGTCTGAGCTTGCGCGCTCCATCGCGGGTTGCGATAAGGTTTTGACCTCAATGGTTGTTATATCACCGGAAAGGTCTTGCGGGATTAGTGACCCCAAGGAGGCCATTGTATCCGCAAAATGGTTTGATGATCGAGGGAGTGCCTCGATGTCATACCACTCAAGTTTTGCCAGGAATTTGTCCACAAGGGCTTTATAGGCCTTCAGGACTGGGCATTTGCATTGATATACCCCTTTGACTTGATTGATGATTAACAACGAATCGCCAAAGATGTTCAATCTTTTGATGTTCATGGCGATTGTTGTTTGAAGACCTAGGAGCAAGGCTTCATATTCTGCATTGTTGTTGGTGCACTGGAAGTTTAATTTAAATGACAGGGGCATTGGAGCACCCTGCGGTGTGAAGAATACAATTCCTGCGCCACCCCCTTGCTCGCATTTAGAACCATCAAAAAATAAGGTTATGTCGGCCTGAGACTCAGGCTCATCAGAATCTGGCGATTCTGAGACATGGAAGACCCCATCATCGGGTAGTTCTATGACCGGAGGCTGATCGTCTTCAAGAGGAGCCTCTGCTAGTTGATCGGCTATGACTTGTCCTTTTATAGATTTTTGCCCAATAAACTCAATGTCAAATTCCGTCAACAACATGATCCATTTCGCCGTGCGACTACTATGATAAGTACGACTCATCATGTATCGCAATGGATTCTCCTTAGACACAACATACGTAGTGTTGCTCAGAATGTAGTGGCGTAGCTTTTTGGTAGCAAACACCACTCGCCAAGCAGAGTTTCTCAACGTATGCATAGTTAAGTTCGTAACTGACCAGGGTGCGGCTAAGATAGTAAGTAGCCTGTTCTTTGTGAAGTTCATTCTTCTGGGCTAGCATTGCACCCAGTGCCACCTCAGTAGCTGAGATGTATAAGTAGAACGGCACACCTGGTCTAGGTGGTGCCAATACTGGCGGCGAAGCCAAGTATTGTTTGATTTCGTCAAAGGTCGATTGGCACTCGTCATCCCAATGAAATGTGACCCCCTTGTGCAATAATTTGTTCATGGGTCGGCATTTGTCGGATAATTGCGCTATGAAGCGTTTAATCGACGTGACCTTTCCTTGCAGACTTCTGAGCTGCTTGATAGTGGTTGGGGGAGCCATTTCAAGGATTGCCTTGACTTTGTTTGGGTCCACTTCGATGCCTCTCTTTGAGACTATAAAACCCAAGAGTTTTCCAGATGTGACGCCGAACACGCACTTCTTGGGATTCAGTCTGACCTTATGCTCTATGAGGCGATCGAGAATCTTGCTTAAGTCACCGAGATGATCTGAGCGCAAGAGAGACTTGGCTAACAAATCATCCATGTAATCTTCCAAAGTTTTGTGCATGTAATCGTGGAAGATATACGTCATAGCACGTTGGTATGTAGCGCCAGCGTTTTTAAGGCCAAAAGGCATGACCTTATAGCAAAATGTCCCCCAAGGCGTTGTGAATGCCGTTTTGAGTTGGTCTTCAGGATTGATACGAATTTGATTGTATCCTGAGAAACCGTCCATTAGGGAGAGCATTTCGTGACCTGTTGTAGCGTCTACCAATGCGTCGATGCTTGGCAAGGGAAAATCATCCTTAGGACTCGCTTTGTTTAGGTCTCAAAAGTCGGTGCATATGCGAATCCTCCCGTCGGGCTTCTTGACGGGAACCATGTTGGACAACCATGGCGGATAATCCACGCAGATGACAAATTGTGCATCCAACAACTTTTGCAATTCGTCTTTGACCATCAAGGCCACTGTTGGGTGCATCTTTCTTAGTTTTTGCTTTACAGGCTTGATTGTCGGATCAAGCGTTAAATTGTGCATGACTAGCTGCGGGTCTAGTCCTGGCATATCCTTGTACGACCATGCAAAAACCTCCTTCTTTTCTTTAAGAAGGGCAATGTAATCGGCTTGCTCTTCGGGGGAAAGGCTTACCCCCAGCTTGAGAATCCGTGGATTCATTGGATCTGTGCCGATGTCTACGTCAGTCGTCTCCTCGACTGACATGTGGGATCCGTCCTCCAACTGATGTGGAGTTGGGATTAAATGGATATCATCAGCTGAGTTAAGATCTACGTTTGGAACCTCGGGTCCCTCTTCAGCTTGAAAAATATCCCGAGTTGTCCTTGGGGTAAAATGAAGCATTTCACCGAAAGGCCAGTACTATGATGGTGACAATGGTGAATTGACGCGATCCCAATCGATGGCATCCATGTCTAGATGCAATGACCATGATGGATCGGTCGGATTGCGGATGGGTGCGGTCAAATCAATGGAGATCATGTGGATGGAATGAATTTGGTCTCCAGAACCGCGGGTGTGATAACTTGTTTCTTCTAGATGCTCCCTATACTCTGGATCTGGCTCTACGGGAACGAGGCACGAATGGATCCTCCCTAGGTGCAAATTTTGTGAAAAGGAGGGCGGGGTCTTCCCTCGGCACTGCTGTCATGATGGGATCTCGAGGTGGACGATGCTCATCTTGAATTTGGAGCCATGGGTCCAACACTTGGTCCCACCTCGCTGGGTCTACATGCCATTCATGCCCTAGCAGTATGCCCATCTGTCCCATTAGATCTTCATGAGTTAGAGCGCGGTGATGTCGTCGTGCATGTCTGAGATAGTCCATCTCAGTCTCATCTTCTGAATCACTTTCATAGATCCAAAATTGTTCATCCTCTTCAGCATCTGTTGCTTGCGACGTTGAGGACTCTTCTTGTTCCAGTGAATTAATCTGGTCCCATTGCGGTTGTTCCACTCTTGGTGGAGGGACCTGATTCTCTTGAGACTGTGTTGTTTCATCCGACACCTCTAAGGGGAACAACTTCAGAAAGATGTCCGACAGTCGTTGATGTTCTCTTTGAGGATTACTATCCGAACTTTCACCTCTCTCTAGCAAAGGAGAGCGATTATTGCTATTTCTAGGGGTGTTTGTTGACCATGGGAGGTAATCTCCCAATGTGTATTCTGTATTTGGATTGGCATACGGGTCTTGTGCCAATCCCCCCTTGTTGCCTATTTCTAGGCCTTGCATATTTTCAACCAAGATGTCTAATGGCAGGGGATGGTTGAACCCTACCCCCGACTTGTCATATGGCATCTGATATCTTGGTTGGCAAAGGATCCGCATCCCTTGCTCATATCTGCCTAGCCCGTATCCATGCCAATTGCATTGGTCGAGATATTTTAGGGCAAAATTTGGGTTTGACAGATAGTTGATGTTTTCCACAAAAGGTTCTTCGTCTGTTTCCTTTTGTTGGCATGGTTCAAGACCATGATCAAGGCCCCCATACACAAAATTTGTCTGGTTCGGTGGGTAGCCTAGAGGAACAATTGTCCCTATGGGAAGGCGAGGTCTTCCCATGTCCTGTATTGACTCCAATGTGGGGGTTGCCACAATGTTTTGCACTAAGTACTCCCCCAGGCCCGTACTGGCCATTTCAACGGTGATTGTTGATGATTGGGTGGGAGGAAACGGTAGTCCTTCCTGAGTCCATTCCATGTTTGGTTGTTCGGGAGTCTTGGTTTCTGTTGTGTTGGGTGTTTCCTCTGTTGATATCGTTGAGATTGTGGGCAACCTTTCTTCTAGAGGCTTAACCTCTTCCATGATTTGTTTTCCCTTGTCCTTCTGTTGGGCCATGATAGGTGGCGTTGATGATGAAGGAGCAGGTGATGAAGTCTCACCTGGCTGGGATTTTGTCTTGTTGGCCACCAGTGGTGCCTGCGGTATTGGACCCTGTTTAGATGGATTTAATTGGAAATCCAAATGCGTTGAAGGGAGGGTCGATTGAGGTATGAATTGTACCGCATTGCAATACTTGAAGGGCTCTAAGTCCATTGGGACTACATGTATTTCCCCTTCATAAGCATACTTTAAGCACTGGTGGGCGATCGAAGGGACACACTTCATGTCCCTGATCCAAGGCCGCCCTAGCAGTATATTATAAGCCATTTCACCTTCCAGCACATGGCACAGTGTAGGTATTGACTTTTGTCCTACCTGGACTGGCAGAACGACTGTGCCGACTGTCGAGCATATTGCATCATTAAAAGCTCGCAGTGTGTACGTGGAGGCTGTGATGTGAGAGGCTGGCAGCTTCAAATGCTTTAAGGCTGCAGTGGTTATGATGTTACTGGACGAGCCAGTATCTATCAGCACTCTCTTGTACGGAATCCCGTTGACCCGCGTGATAACGTGCAGGGGTGGATCTGCCATGTCATTTGATATCGTTTTGACCTCATCTTCTCTGAATGTGATGATCGGCTTCGTACATTGTTTCACATGTCCCACGAAGGCGTTGAAAGAATTTGCCTCGTGGGGTTGTAATTCAATGGGCTGCTTTGAATAGGTATACCCCACCGAGGATTCTAAATTGGATTCTTTTGTAGGTTAGACCTATAAGGCGGTATGACCAAATCCTCAGGACTGAAGCGAAGGCGACTTGTGCCTGCTTCTTGTGTACCTTTCGGAGCTTCTCGCCCTTGATTGGGCTTGATCGTGGGTGTACACCATTGCGGTGCTTCTATGCTATCTAAATAAGTTTTTATCTCGTTTATGATTTTTTTTTGTCTACACTAAGCAGAATTAAGCACACACATTCACAAAACCGTGATTATCTCTTTTAAGGATTATTGGTGTGCCCTAAACTGGTTTAGTGCATTTTGGTGTTTTGTTTTGTTTTTGTAGGTTTTGAAGATCGTTTAAATGCATTATGACGGCTCATATAACTCCCAAAATGGTAGCCCCTTCAATATACCAACCAGGTCGATATACCAACCTCTCTATATACCCGCCCTTACGAGAGGGAGACTATAGGTACGTGAGAGCAGAAGGTACGTGGTATGTAGGCGGTACAAAAGGGGGATTGTCCTGTTAATGGCACCTACCATAGAAAACTTATCCTCGCGCGCATGGGAATCACCCCAGCGACACTCGGTCTGTCTTCATCAGGATTTACGCCTAACAACAGTTGACAATCAAGAAATGGATGCAAATAAACCCAAGGTGGTGATGAAATCCACCAATGGTCTTGATAAAGGGCTGGGGTCTTACGACCAGCTCCTTGGTTTAAAATTGTTATGTGGAGTGTGTGAGGTTCATTTTATTTAGCGAAAATGAAACAAGCATGAATGATTTTCCCTAAGTATGCAGGATAAAATGAAAACAGTCAAAGAAACAGAAAACAGAAACAAAAAATTTAACAGAGATGATAAAATCCCTACCTCTTCTCTCGCTCGCTCCAGTTGCCTCTGAATTTCTGCTCTGAAAATCTATAGATAGAAAATCGTCCCCTGGTGAGACGATTTACAGAACAGAAATCGTCCCTGGCAGAGACGATTTTAAAATCGTCCCTGGCAGAGACGATTTTAAAATCGTCTCAAGGTGAGACAATTTCCAGTAAAGTAATCGTAACAGTCAGAGACGGTTAACAGTCTGTAAAAAGAAATGTACCTGTAAAACACAAAACATAAAAAAAAAACCCGATTAGTTTTTCTGTGATCTTAAAAACAGGGAACAGGTCCCACCGTGATCGCCACTGAAAGCACGAGATTCCGGGCAAAGGAAACACTAATTGCAATATAACCAAAACCAAATGCGCTTAAGTCCTAGAAACGTAAAGTGCATGAAATGGAAAAGAAACGCATTGGAAGAGACACAAGCAAATGGAGAAAACACAACCCTTTCATTAATATCCCTTGATCTCTGTTACAATGATGCCTCCTCCCTTTTCGGGGGCTAGGAGCGTTAAAATAATTCGATTACAATCACTCAATGTTCCTCTTTCCGCGTGCCCACGATTGCAATGGGCGGGCCAAGATGATGCCGCCGCTGATGTCGATGAGTTCTTCACCTCCGCTGCTTCTCCTGCGAACAAAGAAACAACCAAGATGTCAGTAGCACTCGCTGCAAGTGAAAAGTGTTTGTTCTTCTAAAATCATCAAAAGATGCATGCAAACATTTATCTAAAACAGTAAACAAAATGATTCTAAACAGCCTAAAAACTTGCCAGAAGATAGAAAATGTTACCAACAGGCCATTGCCACTGAGACAGTCGGCCAATCTGCTTTCAACTAGAAATCGTCCCTGGGTAGGATGATTTCTGACTGTAAATCATCCCTGGGTGGGACGATTTCTTCTGTGTTGGGGAAGCCGAACTGACATGCTCCAATGTCAACTCCTAAGGTCTCCAAAACACCTACAGACAGAGGGGTTATGTAATTGGGGCCATTTTGGGACGACCCAGATGGTCGGATTCTCCCAATTTGGCCTCTACCCTCGAGAATTTGATATCGCCTCCTGCAAGTGAGTGAAACTACAAAACGACATAAAACATACTAGAATCTGATTAAAGGTTATGAAATTGCAGCTATGAATTCACCAAATAGAAAACACAATATGCAACATGAGAAAATAAACTAGAATGCTCTAAAACTTAGAAAGTGCGGGGGTGCCCAAGTGGGCCTCCCACCATTGGCACTTGATTTCGATGCCAATCCACTAGGGATGGGCCCAAAACCTCTTAGGATTGGGGGGTCGGTGAATTGGTTGGTTCAGGTGTCCATGTGTTGGATTTGGGTCAGGTTCAAGCTTCCAAAACCACCCAACAACCTCCCTTGCAAAAGAGATTGGTGGATGCGGGAAGGTGAACCAAAAGGGATGCAAGTGGGTCTTCAACTCGGCAGCACTTCGTTGCTTGAAATATCCTCTAACCTGTATATTTTGGGTGAGAAAAGTCCCACCTTTTATAGACCCATAGGGTCTCTTTTGGGAGGGATGCACAAATGCCATGTGTTGGTCATAGGCGCCATGTGGCAGTCTTGTCTTCCCAAGAGGGAGGGGAGTCCTCCATTGACTTGGGCTTTCATAACTGCCCTTGTGATAGTCCTCAAATGGCCTATTTGTCCGCTCACACACGCGTGCGAGGTAGGAGTCATCAACTGACTGTTCTGGGCTGCCACTTGGCCTTATTTGTATTTTTGCCCGTTAAACTTGGAAATCGTCCTTATTGGAGACGATTTCAGAAATCATCCCTAGGTGAGATGATTTCAAGTTAGCAATCGTCCCTTGGTGAGACGATTACTAGGCAAAGTGTCTACGTGTGCCAAATTGCTTCTTGACCTCACAAAATTGCTATGAAAGTGGTTAAGACCACTGTTTGACCTCTGAGGGCTGCCCTGGGGGCTGTGTTTGTCAAAGCGATCAGTATTTGCAGTCACATAATCGGATTGGTGCTGTTTTGGTGTCTACATTTAGAATATGAAGATGTGTAGACCTTCTCCTTGGGATTAGGTTCAGAAAAGTTGTCTCACAAAGGGTTTGATTCTGCAAAAGGGTTTTTGGGATCAGAGATGAGAAATTCTCCCACTAATGTAGTGAATAATGCTTTGGTGTCTCCTGTCACTTATTCAATTATGGAGAGTCTTTCTATGGGTGTTTTTGTGAAAAGTGGCAATACTCACAAATCTGTTTGGTTGATTGGAAAAAGGAGATATTTGGTGGGTTCTTCCCCCCTTTCTAAGGTGGATGATGTGGTCAATGAGGTGGAGGTTCTTCCTAGACCTTCTTCCAATGACAAGTCGATGGCTAATGTGTACTCTCTGAGTAAAACTGCAATGAAGAAAAGTGTTATACTCCATAGTCTTCACCTGATGGAAATCAAGCAATGTGTAGTTTGGAGCTCTATTAAATTAGAATATATTACTACAGAGGAATAGATTGCAAACATATTTAATAATCCACTTCCAAAGGAAACTTTTGAGTATCTTAGAGGAAAGTTGGGAATAGTCTTACTCCCACCCCAAAATTGATCACCTCAAGGAAAAGAGGTGGTGAGGGGACTGAGCTAAGAGTCTTATTTTTAAACCTAAAGGAGCCATTTTTCATTGATGTCAAACGGAGAGATTTTTAGTAAGGGGGATATAAATCAGAAAGGGGGAGCAACTTCTCAAGAGGAGCAAATTTGGAATCCAGTGGCAGTAAAAGAAAATATTTTAAGAAGGGTTGCCATCAATGAAAAATGGGGATATTGTTGGAAATATTAAGTATATTGGTTTTCATTGATGTCAAAGGTGAAAAGGTTGAGAATTATCTTCAAATTTGAAATATTAAAGTGCAAGGTAAATATCTTCAAAGGATACATGAGGCAGTGTCAAAGGTACAAATGTTGTCAAGGCAAAAGCATTCTCCATGGTTATATTTGCAAGAAAAGGACAAGGTCTTACTTGCTTTCAAAATATTTAAATTTTAGAATTAGAGGAAAAAGTTTAAAAGTTATTATTATAATATTTTTTAAAATATTATAATATAACTAAGGTTAAGGTTTAAAACACGTGATTGAAAAAATGAATTTTACACCATCAATGTTTGAAATATATAATCAAAGTGCATATTTAACGTAGGGAAAAATGCCTCATTAAGGTAGAGGTTGAACATTGGGCGCAATTAATCCATTCACATTTCATAAAGATATTAGATGAGCAAGATATCATGCACATTCATTTTGGGGTATAAGCAAGGAAATAAATTGAAGGATGTACCTTCATTATTCTAAGCAGATTGCCAGGTCAGGAAGCAGCTTAGTCTAAGCTAAGGCACTTGCAGATAAGAGGTCAGGGGGTTGATTCCCAATAACTCCAATTTTGTTAGCATTTTGATCATGAAAGAAGTTTACCAAAGCAATAAGGAGTATTTTGTGGGCTTAAAGTTTTATGTGGATGGCTAGCTCACACGGTATCCTATCTTGCGCTAGGACGCGAGCAAGCAAGAGGTGGTAGGTTCATTTCGTGATAGTTGCATTGGTAAGGGCATAAATTTTTTAATTAAATTTCCTATGTTATGCATTGATTAGGGAGTCATAAGTTTGTGTTAAATATTTGTTCTTTTTTGCATATAGGGAGTCATATGGTGTTAAAATATTTGTTATATTGCAAACTAGGAGTTATAAGGGTATGATTTAAAATATTTTAGTTTGAAAAATATAAGTCATAAGGGTGTGATTTTTTTGGTACTATTAAGGATAAAGAGGGTTTTGAAAGGGACCCCACAACATTTTACATAGAAACCTACCACAAAGGTAGCCAGAAGAGAACACTACAAAACACAACAAAGAAAGAGGCCCCCAAACTAGTAAGGAAAACAAGATGAAACAACCAATGAGAGAACCAAGATAGTTCTACATCATTGAGTCAATTTTATGAACAACATTACTAGAAATTTGAGCAACCTTCCCAAAAAAACCCAATGCTATCTTGATGGATCTCCAAATTTCATGTTGCTTAATTTCAATCAAACATAGGCTATGCCATAGGGGATGACACCAAGACCAAGGTCTGAAAAGGGGCTAACAAAACAAGGTATAAATTCCAACAATGAATGTCCCAAAACCCATCCCAAAGACAAGAATAATCACTAGCCCAGATACCCACTCAATAGTGAAACCATAGGAGAAGCCACTAGTAGCCAATGAATAAGTTATAAGACATTCTATCGAAGGTCCAAATCTGGTCCATAAAATAAAGCCCATACCCAGAATCAAGAAAACTTAAAACAAGTGTAGTATTTTGGACAGAGGACACACTCCAACAGAAGCTAGAGAAGCTTTGAGACAACTCTGTATACCAATTAGGAAGAGGGATATGAGATTCAAAATTTAAAATTTGAAATACCAACATCTCCAAGAAGCCAAGGGAATAAAAACCAACCACCTGCCCAGACTTCAACCAACAACGACTCCCACTCCAAAGCCCCACCCACCTAACCAAGTGAAGGCAAATCACCTACCAATAGTTAATAATGATCATTATTAATACAATGGATGAGCTCAAGAGGGAAATACCTCTACCAAATAGAATATCCTTGGAGATATATCCCCATATTATCCATTAGTTCCATTACAGAATCGCCTTCTCTTAAAATGTGCACCATCAAAACTTCATCCAGGGATCAAGAAATTCTAACTTCATCAATCAAATTTACCACCCTCCAACTTACGTGGCAAGAACCTTTTAGTATATTAATAATGTTTAATGAATCACCTGCAATAATAACTTTACAAATACCTATATCTCTAATCAAAGAGAAGCCTAAAAAGGCAGCCCTTGCTTCAAAAAATTGAGACAAAGAAACACTAATATTTTCTACATAGGCAAGGACCAAATTTCCACTATTATCATAAATGATCCCTTGACACCAACTAAACCTAGGTTGTCTTTAGAGGTCCCATCAAAATTTAATTTACACCAATCAACAGGTGGGAGGGACCAATGAACTAAACTCCTTGGATCAGGAGCTGGCAGGGGGTGATCAACGTGTCCAAAACTAAGGCACTCCTCATTAAAATTTCATTGGGAATGAGGGCCTCCAAAAAATTAGACTCCTTACAAGCACCCAAGACATTCTCCACTATTATCCATAAAATATGAGAGCTCAATCAAAAAGCCAAAGATTCTTTATCTTTAAAAACATGAGCATTCCTCTCCTTCCACACCCCCCACATAACATGGGGTAAAATAAATCTCTAGAAACACTTGAGTTTGGGTGAAGAAAAAGGAGAAGCCCACTGCATAACACAATCCATCACTGAATTAGGAAGAACCCAAATTACACCCAACCTACAGAGGATGGACATCAAAATTTCCTTAAATACCCCATAATTAAGAAGTGTGAAGTCGATTCCCAAGCCTCTTTACACATATACAACTGTTAACCATACACATACCTTGTTTATGAATATTTTCAATAGTGAGAATCTTATTTTGCACTGCCAACCAAAAAAACATATTAACCCTAGGAGTTAAGTGCTTTAACCAGATAAGACCATGTAGAAAAATCCATCCCCATATTCACAAAGGAGATCATAAGTAGACTTGAAATAATATAAACCCACACTATGAAATTTTCAAATTAGGTGGTCCTCCACATTTACTTTCCACACCACATAAAGATGAAGCTCCTCCATAAGCAAGTTCCAAAAATAGATATCCTTAGCGTTCCTTACCACAGGCAAAATATTAGTCCAGACTACTTTATTTCCAAGAGCCTCAATAAAATCCACCACTTTCACCAGCCCAAAAATCCGCAACCCATCAATTAGATCTCTAAATTGAAGGTCCTCATTCAAAGGATGATCTCTCAACCAAGCATCATCCCAAAATTCACATTCCTACCATTACCAACAATCCATCTACAATTAAAATTTATAAACTCCCTAGATTTTACCAAACTGTTCCAAAACACTGACCCACCAAAAGGAAGAAAATAAAAAATGAAATAATCAAAGTTGTACTTCACCTTCAAAATTTGGCACCACAACCCGTCAGTATTAAAGGTGACCTTCAAACCAAGTTTTGCCACTAGGGCCTTATTCATCCTAGCAACATTCTTAAGATTTAAACCACTAACTTTCTTTCTTCTATAGAGCTGCTCCCAAGAGACCACTCATAAGGGTGTGTTTTATAAAGTTTTTATTTTGTAAATAGTATAACAAAGAACTATAAAGGAGATATTTTTGCATGTGAGAATAGGAGGTATAAGGTGTATGAAAGTGAAATTAAAATTGTATTCTGCACTTAGGATTTTGGATGATTATAAGATACATTAGTGATATTGAAAATTATTTGTGCCTTTTACAAGTAGGATTTATAAGCTGTTATTGTGGTTTGATTTTTGGTTGTAATTTTTGTATGGTGAAATGTTTTTTTTAGGGGTTTTGATAATTGTTAATGCCCTATCGTTTGAGAACAAAAGGAGATTCATTGAGCATAATTTTCAAATTTCATTGTGCACATCTTTTTGAGAAGAAATTTAATGTTGATGGTTTGAAAGATAAATATACTAACCATTTTTGAAGTGGCACTTTGAAAAGGGAACTATTTTGAGATAGGTTTTTGAGGGTACATCTTTATCAAAGCAAGTTAAGAGGTATGGTGATATTATTCCTTCTTTAAGGTGTTTGGTTGAGCAAATATTTTTGAATTATAAGGTGGAGAAATAAGGATTATATATATGCATTGTTGAAAATATTTGTGTTAGGGTTTGTGAATAAATTATGCTTCATTGTTGAATGAGATTGGAAACACATGTTCTAGGATTTGTGAAAAAATTGTGCTTCATTTTTTGAATGAATTTGTGAAGCTTTTGAGCATTGGTTTGAGTGACATTGAATGTGGATGAGCAAGTGTTAAGAAACCAGTTTTATAAAGTAAATTTATGCACTAGCTTTGATTGATATTAAGATAAATTTGCAAAGGTTATAGTGTAGTTTTGTGAAGCAATTTGTGCATTGGGCTTGCATGATATCGGAAAGAACATATTGTGAAGTTATATTGCATATCATTTTCTATGTGTTCTTGAACAATAAATCTAGGTAGAATATGCTTGAAGTACTTTTATCAAAGCAACTGATATGAGCAGTGTTGAGCATGTGTTATGAGCAATTTTGAGCGTGTTATGACCAATTTTAAGCATGTGTTATGAACAATTTTGAGCATGTGTTATGAGCAATTTTGAGCACGTGTTAGAGCACAGTTGAGCAGATACAGTGAGCAGATTAGAGTAGGATTGTGAGCTATTTTGAGAAGACCTTTTTAAGAAGGCTTGTGAGCAGTTCTAAGGAGGATTTGTGAGCATGTTTGAGGCAGACTTGTGAGCAAGTGTAAGACAAATTAGTATATTAGAGCATATTTGATCAGAGTTGTGAGTATATTTGATCAAAGTTGAGCAGAGTTGAGAGCAAGCTTTGGAGCCAACCAGAGCAAAAAGAATAGAGTTCTCTTGTGGATAGAGGTCCATAAACTAGAGCAATGGGGATAGAGTTCTCCTGTGTATAGAGGTCTACGAACTTGAGCACAGAAGATCAGTGTATCCTTTGGACAAAGGTCCATAAACATTGTAATAAAGATTTGGTTCCAAAGAGATTTGTTAAAAATAATTATAAAAAATATTTTCTCGATGGACATAGCCCACATTCCATGTCTCTCACGTGTGTGATGATTTGTGTATTATTTACTGCCTTAATATTATATATTATTGTTATTATCATTTAAATTATAAAATAAAAAGTTTTATTTTATATTGTTCACTCCTCTTCTTCAATTAGTATGAGGTGTTAGATAATGCATGTTATCTCGTGATTTTGTATGGTTTAGTTGGTTTCAGTGAATGAAAATAGTAATAGTATTAGGTATCAGGCAATGCATGTTATCTCGTGACTTTGAATGGTTTGGTTGGTTACAGTGAATGAAAATAGTATTAGGTAATGCATGTTATCTGGCGACTTTATGGGTTGGTTACAGTGAATGAAAATAGTATTAGATATTAGTTGATGCATGGTATCTCGTGACTTTGAATTAAAAAACATGAAAGAAAGTTTGTGGTAGATTTAGTCAAAATCGGACGCTTCTGAATGTTTGAAAAGCTAATGAAAATAGTATTAGATATTAGTTAATGCATGGTATCTCGTGACTTTGAATTAAAAAACATGAAAGAAAGTTTGTGGTAGATTTAATCAAAATCGGACGCTTCTGAATGTTTGAAAAGCTAACGAAAATTTAGTAGGTTTGTAATACTCTAAGTCTCCCAACGAGCCGTAAGAATTTTTCGTTAGTTACAGTCAAAATGACAATAAAATAGTATTTGGTTTTGTATGGTATCTAGGTAATCTCCTGACTTTGAATAGGTAAGCCGGGCGTCAAATAAATGTAGACGCTTCTGAATGGTTGAAAAGCCAATGCCAATTTAGTAGGTTTGTAATATATAATACCTACGTTAGAATTTTGTTCCACTTTCTAAGTCTCCCCACGTGCCATAAGAATGTTTTTTTTTGGTAGGTAATCCGGGCGTCAAATAAATGTAGAGGCGGCTTCCGAATGTTTGAAAAGCCCATGCCAATTTAGTAGGTTTGTAATACTCAGTCTCCCCACGTGCCATAAGAATTTTTCGTTGGTTACCGTCAATGACAATAAAGTAGTATTTGGTTTTGGATGGTATCTTGGGACTTTGAATAGGTAAACTGGGCATCAAAGAAATCTAGAGGACGCTACTTCTGAATGTTTGAAATGCCAACGACAATTTAGTTTAGGTTTTTTTTGTTTTTATTTTTGTACTATGATAATTTAGTAGTGCAATAAGAATTTTTATTATACAAAAGCAGAGAAGATAATTGTTTAGTTGATTACAGTGAAAATAGTATTAGGTAATGGATGCTATTATCTCGTTACTTTCAACGGTAACGTCATTACTTTCAACGGTATTAGGTAATGGGAATGCTATCTCGTGATTTTGAATAGTTCATCTCGATACTTTCAACAACATTATCTCGTGGATTTGAATAGGTCATCTCGTTACTTGCAATAGGTAAACTGGGCAAATCAAATGTCCACTAAAAACAAAACATCAAAGATGTTTCAAAGAATCTAGAAGTCGATTTAATCAAAGTTGGACGTCTAAGACGTACTTAGTAGATATTTAAATAATTGTAAGATTATCTTGTACGCTAAGCGTCTAGCATAATAATTTTAAGAAATTGGATTATGTAGTCTCTTATAATACAATTATTTGATTTAATAAAATTATGGATTTTATTTTTTATTTTTTAAATGAATTATATAAATTTTATTTTTATTATATCATAAATATATAATAATATTATCTTATATATTATTTAAAAAATATTTAAATCTATTTTTAATTTAAAAACAATTAATTATTTTTTATTTATATTTTAATTTTTATATTATGAAGAATATTTTTCTTATGTGAAGGCTTCTAATTGATGAAAACCATTGAAATTATAAAAATTCTCGTAACTATTGTGACAGGGCAAAGGACAAATTGCAAAGTGATAATTTAAAAAAATACTGTTTTAAATTGAAAATTTAATTAACCTTTTTTATTTATATTTTAAATTTTTATATTATCAACGTTAAAAAGAGTATATTCTTATGTGATGGCTTCTAATTGATACAAACCATTGAAAATATAAAAAATCTTGTAACTATCGTGACGGGGTAAAGGACAGATTGCAAAGTGATAGGTGTCTTTCCTTATATAAGGATGAGATTAATAAATTATATTTAAATAATTTATTTTAACTTGTTTTCTATTTATTTTCAGAACACATATAAAAAGATTGTTTTGTTTAAAATATCATAAATAAATATCTATAGGTAGGTAAGGGAGTTGATTATATTATAAATGCTATATTAATATTATATAAAATTATCTTATTGCTTAGTAAGAATAAAAAATAAAATAGTTATTAATTTATTAAAATTATTATATAATAATAAAGATTAAAGTCGAAATTGTAAGGTTTTAAGTTAAACAGATCGATGTATAAAACTTTATAAGTTTATGTATCCTATATAAAATTTAAATTTTTTATCAAATGATATGAGTTTATATAGTAAAAGTATTTGAATAGGCTCAAATACTTTGGGAGATATAAATTTATTTTGTTGGTATTGGATAAATAATGTAATCATTACATATACATATTTGTTATTATATTGTTTCACCTCAAGAGAGGTTAGAGAAGTTGAACAATTAGAAAAGCCAAAGAGAATGTGAAAAATGAAGACAAAGAAGAGATATCCCATTGTATATAGACATATAGATACGAAGATGAAAAGTAAGAAAAATTAAGGTTTTAATTATTCATTTGGTATTAGAGCAAGTTACATGTTAATTATTTCGTAAATCATAAATGGCAAGTAAATTTAGTTTATCTCAAAAAATTTGTTGTTGTGTTGTAGATGTCAATATTTAGAATCTCTAGCAAATTTGGTTATTTTTAAACTTTTTTGGGGCTTAGAGGTGGTTGTCCTTAACCTATATGTAAAAAAGAGCTCCTGAATTTAATCTTTAAAGAAAAAAGTAACTTTAAATATTTTAGAATCCTTGGTGTTTGTGGGTTGGATCATGTGATAATGTTTTTGACTATGCATTGGCTTCCCAAATCATAAGATCCTAAGAATGGACTATTGTATACAAAGATGCATCCTCGACACTCCTACCAATGATGAGGAGTTCAATTTCATAATGTTGGTAGAAGTCTAGCTTCCTTGAAGTGATACCAATAATAGCCTAAGGGTTTTGAAATCCCCACTTGCAAGGTAAAAATAGTTTTGCAGATAATAGAACTTGGTACATGCCACATGATTCCTTCAATTTTGTAACTAAGACAATGAGCTAAAATATTTACGTGTTTGATTATTACATGCAACCCTAGGAGGACTCTAATTAATAGAGCAAGTATCTAATAGGTAAATGGAAATTGAAATGATATTTTTATACTATAAATTTGACTTGAAAGCAAAAGTCTCATTGCATGGAAAGGATGGCCCTAATATTCATGCATCCTTGGATTGCAACATAATAACAAACCTATTTTCTATGCAAATCTTGTCATGCTTAAAATTTAATACTAGATATTAATATAGTAACTACAACAACTTAGAGCTCCTTCAAACTATTTTTTTTATGACAAAAATACTGGCAAAATACATATTAATTTAAAAGGTAGCAAGTGGACTACATTTATTTAGGGTCTTAAAGATATTTTGGGGCACCATTGTTTTTTGAAGCAAATATTGTGGTGTTGTTGCTTTGACTTCTAGTGAAGTGGTTTTTAACTTTTGGATGTGAAGTATGGAAGATTTGTGAATTATCATAGTTATTTTAAGTATTATTTTCTTTTGTGTTCAACACTTGGTTTGTGTCCTAAGTTGAATTAAGGTAATAAAAAAAAAAGTTGGATTAGGGTAATCAAAATTATCTAGTCTTTAAAAGAATAAAAGAAGAAAAGGAAGGAGAAAGAAAAAAAAAGAAATGCAAGAGAGAAACAAGACAAGAAGCAAGCTCAAGCTCAAAAGTACATGGCACCAAGTAAAGATCTTTATTTCCAAGAAGCTAGTGAAGGTGAATAATCCTTAATACGTAGGTGTTGCTTACAATCAATTCTCAAAGAAGATTTCTTGTTAAAATCACTTTGAAAATGATGTTACATTCCCTATTGATGTTATGAAGATAATATACAAGACATTAATTACTCTTGAAATCCTTAAGGAGTAGTATAAAAGAAAATATAAAACAAATGAAAGGTTGAAGGTCAACCCTATAGTGATAAATATTTGTTATGACATAAGTGACCTTATCTAAAGGACATATTTTTCTTGTGATACTGATGAATTGAATGTTGTTGGTGATAGTGGTGTTTGTATTGAATATGAACATCACGATTTCATGATCAATATTATTGATATCTATTATATTGTTGGCCATAAAAAAACCATGTTATTGGAGACCATAGTTATGATGAAGAGATTGGGTGCTTTGAAAAATGCACAAAAGGTATTGGATCTAAATTAATGTAAATATTGGAATATAATAGAATAGAATTGGGAAGTAATGATTTTTAGCAAGGATCAATGCTATGTGCCCAAGCTCAACCACATGAAACAAGAAAAAAAAAAGAAGATTTTTGACAATGGAGAGAATGAAAAACCACTTGTTTCCCTTTGTGTTATGGAATTATATATTAAGAAAAAAGAGATTAGGATTAGGGTTCCCAAATCCATATTACATGAAATTAAAATGAACATGAAATAATATTACATATTAAAATAACCTATTATAATGGTGTCTTATTAAATCCTTATTAAAATTAATTATGAACCTAACTAATAAACATGATATTGTAGCATTAACATATCTTCAATCCCCCTTAATGGTATAAGGTCATTTTATTTCAGTAGATGAGTGTATCAGGTGGCTCTTTGTGTAGTCAATTAGCCAATTATCCATAAAATACAACTCCAATATGTTGGGTATCCATATACCATTTGGTCATCCACCATGCCCTTTCATATTTTATAAGTTTTAATTTTCCAAAACTAGTACAAATCTTATCCTTTCGTGTCCACAAGGGATTTTTATGAATAGAATAGAGTAGAGACCGAACAATACTTTTTCCCCACATGAAGGTGGTTTTTGTGAATAAGAATTAGCCTTGATGGTCCTATTGCATCTCCATTATCAAGAGGAAATTGAGGCTCTCAAGCCTATTGTCTAATTTGTTCAAACTTTACCCTCTAGAGTGGTTTGGTGAAGATGTCGACAATATTATCTATTGTTGGAAAATAGTGCATTTGTATTGTTCCATCTTGAAAAATTTCTCAAATACTATAGAGTTTTTTATTGATGTGTTTTGCTCTATTATGAAATATAATATTATTTGCCATGTGAATTACTGATTGATTGTCCACATGTAGTATTTTAGGACCTTTTTGAGTGATATCTAGAGTGTGTAACAACTTTATCAACCATACTACTTCTTTGCTTGTCTTAGTTGTAGCAATATATTCAAATTCTACTAAAGAATTTGTTTGATTATTTTATCACTTCGATCTCCATGAAATTGATCTTGACCTTAGAAACATCAAGTTACCAAACATAGATCTCCCATTATCTTTATCTCCTCCAAATTTTGAGTCTATGTATAAGATAAGTTTAAAATATGTAATACTTTCATACAATGGGCCATAATGATGGGTTATCTTTATGTACCTCAACACTCTTCTTATTACTTTCTAGTGACTCTCCTTTGGATTGGTCATATACCTTTCCAGAATCCCCACTACATAAGAGATGTTGAATCTTCTATTAGTAACATAGATGAGACTACCAACAAACCTTCTATAGAGTGTTGCATTTGCCTCTAGTGTGTAATTGTACATGGTGAGTTTTAGATTTTATTCTATTGGTGTTGTCATAGGGTGTGCATATTTGAGTTGAAACTTCTCCATAATATTACTAATGTATTTCTCTTGTATCAAGAATTTTTTATCATTATCTTGAGTTACTTCTATATCCAAATAGAATTTCATCAATCCTAGATAAGATATATTAAATGTATTTACAAGGTCATTTTTCATTGTATTGAGGATGTGTTCACTATTACCTATTAGAATCATATCATCCACAAAGACTACGAGGTATGTGACTTTGTCTTTGTTGTGCTTGATGAGCAGTGTTGCATCAATGTCTTGGTAATCACACACATCAAATTCAAGTTACTTCATTTGATCTGACAACTTGTTGAACCAAGTGTGAGGGGCTTGCTTCAATCCATATAAAGACTTTCTTAGTTTATATATGTTGTTCTTCTATCGTACAATATCAAAAAACCTTTTGGTTATGCAACATATATTTCTTCTTATAATTTTCCATTCAATAAAGCAGTATTTACATCTAATTGATAAATCTTCTAATCTTTTTGTGCAGCTAAGGCTACAAGAGTCTCAATTATAGGCCATTTTGTGGTAGGTACCAATACCTCAGTGTAGTCAATGTCTTGCTTTTGTGTGAAGCCTTTAGCCACTAATATTAACTTATATTTATCAAGGATGCCATCTAATTTATACTTGTTTTTATACATCCATTTGTTTCAAACTATCTTTATTTGAAGTGGTAGATTGATTAACTTCCAAGTATAATTTTTGATTATAGATTCATACTCCTGGTTCATTATCTCCAAGTTGTATGTTTGATAGCTTCTTGGTATATGAGGTTCATTATTTAGAGTGAGGTGTAGTTCTACAGGTTTTAGTTCAACAAGTAATGATTCATGCACTCTTGCTCTAAGGGCACATCTTATGCTCATTTTTCTCACTTCATCTAGTTTGATATCCTTTAAGAGTTGGCGAGCTTCAAAAATTACTTAGGTGGGGAGCAATGTGGATATCTCAACTACCTTAATTTTTTTGTCATGATGCTAGAATGGATTATTAGGTATGGAGGATGCTAACAAATATGGATATGAAACAATACTCTTATCATGATCAACATTATTATGTGAAGGAGTAGAAGGTGTAAAATATATAAAATTCCACTCAGTATCATAGTTTGGTTCCTCCGAAATTTTGGGTTGATTTGTAGATTCTAGAGTTTTGAGCAAATTTTCAAAATCTCCCCCAAAGGTTAGAATCTGAACATCATACATGTTAGAATCTTTTGATCTAGGCTAAATATTGTATCACCTGGTATCCAATATAACTAGCTGTTCTTCAGTTTATAGAAACACAACATCACATGTCACAATCATGTTTCGATGTGAACGAATGAATACCTTGTATTGCTTCTGATCCATAGGGTATCTAATAAATATGCCTTTAATAGGTCAAGCTTCAATTTTTTTTTCTCTAGAAGAATATGAACATAACATATGGAGCCAAATATTTTGAAGTGGATTATGGTGGGGGGTGTCCATTCCATTTTTCATGAGGTGATAGGCCATGTTTTGAGGGACTTATTGTGTTGAGTATATTTATAGCAATCCAGGTGGCTTCAGTACAAATATATGAAGGCACATGTTTGTAGAAAAGAAGGGCATGAATAATGTTCCTAATTGTCATGTTCATGCACTCAATAATACCATTTTGTTAAGGTGTGTTTTGTATTGTTAATTGATGTTTGATCACATGTGAGGACAAGTACTATGTGAATTAATTTGAGGTGTACTCACCACCATTGTCACTCTTAAAGATCTTGAATATACAACCTGATTCTCATTTTGTAAGAGCCTTAAATGCTTTGAAGAATTTAAAAGCTTCAAAATTCTCCAAAAAACCAATCCATAGCTTCTTTGAGAAGTCATCGATGAAGGTGATGTAACACCTTTTGCTTTTTAAATAAGAAATAGGAATTGGCCCAAAAATATCTGAGTGAACTAGATCTAATTTTTGTGTTTACTTTCATTGACTCTTTGTAAAATATTATTGAGAGGATTTGATAATGATGCATGCTTCAACTTTGATGGGTTTGGAAGAAAAGTGTGGTAGTTCCTTGATGGTGGACTCCATTTGTCTCAATTGATCAAGTTTGACATGACCCATGCGATCATGCCATAATGCATCAACAAAAATTTTCTTCGGAGTTAGAGTGGCATTAAGTGCCATATTGGCTTGGAAATGAAAAATTTAGAAGTAGGATGTTCAAAAAGTTTGATAAGTTTTCCATCTAAGGAACTGACATGAACATTGTTTTGGAGGGTGGATGAATGACTTGAATAATTTTATCTTTGGTAGTGACACTCAAATCAAATTCATAGTGGACGAGTGTAGATAGTGACAATAGATTATGATTTAGAGTAGGGATGTAGAGAACATCAAGTAGCCAAAATTCATGTAATTTGAGAATTTTAATTTAATAGTTCTAGCTCCTTCAACTAGTTGAGAGGATTTGTTAGCCATGTGAACTACACCAAGTACTTATGGGTTGAATTATTTAAATAAGTCCTTATCTAATTTCATGTTTTGGGTGGCTCCAGTTTCCGTGATCCATAAATTATTGGTGGAGGCTACGTTATGGTCAACTCGAACGGGTTGTAATATGGGATGATAAATTTCATAGCCAACATATCTTGAATATGTCTCAATGAATATTTTGGGATGGTTAATAGATGGTGATATAGGTACCCATGCATTGATGATTTGGGTATATACAAATTGAGCACTTTGAAATATGTCTAATTTAGAGTCATATTTATTTACATTATGCACATTATGATTTTAAAACTACTTGATCTTGTGTGTGGTAATTTAACAATCAGTGGCATAATTTTTTTTATTCTATTAAAATATTTGCACATGATATTTGAGTTGCACAAAGAAGTTGAATAAAGACAGGAAGCTCAGTTTGATGAAGAATAAAGTAGAATTCAAGGTCCGCCATAGGAGGACCTTGACATAGGACTCACATACCTATTCACAGAAGGGGAGGAGACAAGACCAAT
Organism: Wollemia nobilis; assembly: GCA_028583015.1. Taxonomy (NCBI): domain Eukaryota; kingdom Viridiplantae; phylum Streptophyta; class Pinopsida; order Araucariales; family Araucariaceae; genus Wollemia; species Wollemia nobilis. Next base: position 1,230,423 of record JAQPPZ010002952.1, read on the forward strand.
TATCGAACGACAAGAGTTGATACTCTAGAATTTGTGAGAGAAGAAGGACATGAGTACACGTAAGGTTCATAAATGAGACTGAAAGGACCAAGGAAAAATATAAATAAGGGATTCTTTCAAGTGAGAGAAGGAATACAAAAGAATAAGGAATGGTGTATCCATAGTTGGATTATATATAATTATCCCAACCATCAGAAGATCAATGAAGAATATGAATAGCAGTATGATATGCAGATAGTACTAATAATTTTGATATGGAATCCCCATAAGGGATAGGAGGTGACACTATAGAGGAAGAGCTGATAAAATTCTCTCCCTTAGCTCAAATAGGACTATTATAATAGAGAATGTGACACCAAATCCAACAATTGTAAGAGGAGTATGAAACACTATAAGGTCACACTACAAGAATCCATGAACAAACTATCCAAAACCTAGATGAGACAATGTAAATGATGGATGAGAAAAGGATAAATAGGGTATAATAATTAGAATGCAGAGGGAAATAACACAATATGATACCAAAAGTAAGTGGTACATGCCATGATGATGCAAGTACTAGTAGGGGAGAAAGCTCGCAAATAACACCTCATGGTATGGTCAATGACCTGTCAATGGCTGAAGAATATATGGAGATAACTTGGCAAGATATTGAAGTAGATATTACATCACCCAAATCATAAGGTAATATACATAAGGATTCAAGTGATGATGACTTTGTAGTGGAAACACAGGTACCTCATGTTCACCTTGATCTTGAGACCTACGCAATAGTGTATTAGTAGTTGAGGAAATAAATGAAGGACATGCATTGACTTCAAAGGTTAATGAAATTGCTAGAAAATTGATTAGAATAAAGGGATGATGACAGTAATGATTCTAGTTATGAATCTAAATTTTTAGAACCATATAAATAAAATTTTGTAATCATATATCCACAATGATGCTGGTAGGAAAGGTGATGGATACACTAACTACTACATGCAAATAATCGAATGCAAGCACTCCAAAAATTGGCACATGGAACACAAAAAGATGAAGATCACTTGGCCAACATAGAATTGGTGGATATAACCCCTGGAAGGAACCAACAATAATATCCAAGTCAACAATGAGGTCATAGAGGAGAAGTATACCCACTGAATATTGGAAGAGGTAGAGGAGATATTCCACCTAGAGGAGGTAGAGGATAAGGGAGGATTCGACCCCATGCTTCTACACAGTCAAGAGAGACACCATTAGCCTATTTGAATTAGACCAAAAAATTACAAGGTATATCTTGGTTGAGAGTAATTGTACCAAATATTAGATGAAAAAAACATCAGGGATGACCTCCATTGATCCAACAAGGTTAAAAAAGAATTAATGCTGAAAGGGGATTTCTTAAGGAAAGATATGTTCAAATAGATCCTATGTCGATAGGGTTAGGTCATGGAAGACCTATACAAGGAACAGGACTTGTCAGTAGAGGAAGAGTATGCTTCATTGATAAAAGGAGTCAAGAACTACAAAAGACATCTTCACCAAGGTTGGAAATTGATTTGATATGAGGAGATAGGCAGATGAGTGAATCAAATGATAGTAGATAAGTAAGAGCACCCCTTCATCATGATCAATCACCAGCATGATGGAATGAAGGATTGCCAAGAAGAAGTCCCAAATTTATAATTGTACGATTCTAAATTATACACATGGTAATCAAAGGATTGCAAATGATTCAACCTTACAAAGAGAAAGGGATCAAACAAATGTTTGGTTGGAACCTAATGACATGATTACACGTGATGTAGAAGTGGGACAACCAACTAACAAGTCAACAGAGGGGATCATACAAGTGAATATCACTGTATTATTTCCATGACAATAAGTTGTTTGAATATTGAAAAAAATATATAGAAAAATATCTTAACTGTGAAAATCCTTTGGGTCACAATTAAGATGGAAGGTGGTTGAAAACCAGAAATGACGGTCCCTTATAGAAAAAAAAAGAGAAAAGAGAGAAAACAAAATTATATTAACTGTGAAAATCCCTCAGGATAAAATTAATATGGAGGATGGTTAAAAACTAGAAATGGAGACATCCTCTAGGAAAATAAGAGAAAAGGATAGAAAAGAAAAGAAAATAAAAAGGTAAAGAAAAGGATAAAATCACATGGGTGATGAGTTGTCAATTATCCATACAAAAGGCAAAATCATATGCAAAGAAGGTTAAGGTGGCAAAATTTCATGCATTAAGATATTAGGGTTTCAAAATTATATAAATCAGGTGCCATGCAAAGTTTTCTTTCCCCACTTGTAGATGGTACACATGCAACACTAAATTTTGAAGAATTCAGAGGCAAAAAAGGTGCAACTAAAGATAATTTTCATATGGGTGGTTGAAATTCACCACATTGTTGCAATTTTTATGACCCATTTTAAATATGCACCATGAGAAATTTTAATTTTGAAAATGCAACCCGATAGGAGAAAAAGCTACCACAATTAGGGTTTACTCCAAAAAAAACTAATTTTTTTTGGAAATCATGTTGCAGGTGGATAAAAGATATTATTTGTATGATGTTTTGAGGAAATAAAGTGCCCAAGAAAACCCTTATTATATAAAAATTAGGGATAGGGTTTGATTTTTCTAGAAATAGGGAAATATGGAATTGTAAGCAGGCAAAATGACAAACCCTAGTATAGAAATCAACCATAAAAACATAGAAACAATTTTCTAATTTTGAATATATTAATTAGTAGGATAGGATAGTTATACAATGCTACCATAATTGCAATAAAAATTCATTTTTGAGTAATATTGCACTAAAGGAAAAATTGCATAAATTGCACCAAATAGGGAGATTGCACGCTTCTGGAAAATGGGTTTCACAAAATCATACCAATTTAAAAAAATGAGGGTTTTTAGCCAAGTGATATTTTTTTAGGGCTATATGTACAATTTGGAGGTGTGATTTTACGATTTTAAAGGACAATGTACGATTACCAAGCTTTTAGAGACCTGATTTGTGTAGCTTTGAAGAAAGTGTATGAAATGTTTTGTAGATGTATGTATATTGATGAGGTTGTACAAAATGGAGGCACCCCTATATTATTTGGTAGTATCTTGTATGATTTTAGATAGGGAGTGGACTATTTGAAGCCCTAGTTGGTACAATTTACTGCATTTGTATGGAATTGGGTGCAATTGAACAAATCCAAATGGAGTTGTACGATATGGCAAGGGATTGTACGATTTGAAAATATACATGCAAAATATTTTGAGGTCTTGTACAATTTGAATAACGCATGTATATTTTGAAAGTAGTCCTACAAAAATTTTGGAGCAATTTTGTGTGAAGTTGTCCTGAATTGCGAAATTGACCAGAGAAAGTGCAAACGAGGTTTCTACTTAGTGATGGTAGAAATATGACCTCCAATGAGAATATCAAGCTTATTCTAATTACATTGAAGCATATAAAATAGAAATATCACCAAGACCACTACACTAGAGAGAATCATGACCTAGGATATCTCCTATTACAATGAATGAAAATAGTATGAGATGTTAGGTAATGCATGTTATCTCGTGATTTTGTATGGTTTAGTTGGTTTCAGTGAATGAAAATAGTATTAGGTATCAGGTAATGCATGTTATCTCGTGACTTTGAATGGTTTGGTTGGTTACAGTGAATGAAAATAGTATTAGGTAATGCATGTTATCTCGCGACTTTATGGTTTGGTTGGTTACAGTGAATGAAAATAGTATTAGATATTAGTTGATGCATGGTATCTCGTGACTTTGAATTAAAAAACATGAAAGAAAGTTTGTGGTAGATTTAGTCAAAATCGGACGCTTCTGAATGTTTGAAAAGCTAACGAAAATAGTATTAGGTATTAGTTAATGCATGGTATCTCGTGACTTTGAATTAAAAAACATGAAAGAAAGTTTGTGGTAGATTTAATCAAAATCGGACGCTTCTGAATGTTTGAAAAGCTAACGAAAATTTAGTAGGTTTGTAATATTCTAAGTCTCCCAACGAGCCGTAAGAATTTTTCGTTAGTTACAGTCAAAATGACAATAAAATAGTATTTGGTTTTGTATGGTATCTAGGTGATCTCCTGACCTTGAATAGATAAGCCGGGCGTCAAATAAATGTAGACGCTTCTGAATGGTTGAAAAGTCAATGCCAATTTAGTAGGTTTGTAATATCTAATACCTACGTTAGAATTTCGTCCCACTTTCTAAGTCTCCCCACTTGCCATTTTTTTTTGGTAGGTAAACCGGGCGTCAAAAAAATGTAGAGGCGGCTTCCGAATGTTTGAAAAGCCCATGCCAATTTAGTAGGTTTGTAATACTCAGTCCCACGTGCCATAAAAATTTTTCGTTGGTTACCGTCAATGACAATAAAGTAGTATTTGGTTTTGGATGGTATCTTGGGACTTTGAATAGGTAAACTGGGCATCAAAGAAATCTAGAGGACGCTACTTCTAAATGTTTGAAATGCCAACGACAATTTAGTTTAGGTTTTTTTTGTTTTTATTTTTGTACCATGATAATTTAGTAGTGCAATAAGAATTTTTATTATACAAAAGCAGAGAAGATAATTGATTAGTTGATTACAGTGAATGAAAATAGTATTAGGCAATGGATGCTATTATCTCGTTACTTTCAACGGTAACGTCATTACTTTCAACGGTATTAGGTAATGGGAATGCTATCTCGTGATTTTGAATAGTTCATCTCGATACTTTCAACAACATTATCTCGTGGATTTGAATAGGTCATCTCGTTACTTGCAATAGGTAAACTGGGCAAATCAAATGCCCACTAAAAACAAAACATCAAAGATGTTTCAAAGAATCTAGAAGTCGATTTAATCAAAGTTGGACGTCTAAGACGTACTTAGTAGATATTTAAATAATTGTAAGATTATCTTGTACGCTAAGCGTCTAGCATAATAATTTTAAGAAATTGGATTATGTAGTCTCTTATGATACAATTATTTGATTTAATAAAATTATGGATTTTCTTTTTTATTTTTTAAATGAATTATATAAATTTTATTTTTATTATATCATAAATATATAATAATATAATATTGTATATTATTTTAAAAAATTAAATTTATTTTTAATTTAAAAACAATTAATTATTTTTTATTTATATTTTAATTTTTATATTATGAAGAATATTTTTCTTATATGAAGGCTTCTAAGTGACGAAAACCATTGAAATTATAAAAATTCTCGTAACTATTGTGACAGGGCAAAGGACAAATTGCAAAGTGATAATTTAAAAAAATACTGTTTTAAATTGAAAAATTAATTAACTTTTTTAATTTATATTTTTAATTTTTATATTATCAACGTTAAAAAGAGTATATTCTTATGTGATGGCTTCTAATTGATACAAACCATTGAAAATATAAAAATTCTTGTAACTATCGTGACGGGGTAAAGGACAGATTGCAAAGTGATAGGTGTCTTTCGGATGAGATTAATAAATTATATTTAGATAATTTATTTGAACTTGTTTTCTATTTATTTTCAGAACACATATAAAAATATTGTTTTTGTTTAAAATATCATAAATAAATATCTATAGGTAGTTAGGGAAGTTGATTATATTATTAATGTTATATTAATATTATATAAAATTATCTTATTGGTTAGTATGAATAAAAAATAAAATAGTTATTAATTTATAAAAATTATCATATAATAATAAAGACTCAAGTTGAAATTGTAAGGTTTTAAGTTAAATAGATCGATGTATAAAATTTTATAAGTTTATGTATCTCATGGAAAATTTAAAAATTATATCAAATGATATGAGTTTATACAGTAAAAGTATTTGAATAGGCTCAAATAAGTTGAGAGATAAATTTATTTTATTGGTATTGGATAAATAATGTAATCATTACATATATATATATTTGTTATTATATTGTTTCACCTCAAGAGAGGTTAGAGAGGTTGAACAATTAGAAAAGCCAAAGAGAATGTGAAAAATGAAGACAACGAAGAGATACATTGTATATAGACATATAGATACGAAGTTGAAATGTAAGAAAAATTAAGTTTTTAATTATTCATTTGGTATTAGAACAAGTTATATGTAAATTATTTCAGAAATCATAAATGGCAAGTAAATTTAGTTTATCTCAAAAAAGTTGTTGTGTTGTGGATGTCAATATTTGGAATCTCTAGCAAATTTGGTTATTTTAAAACTTTTTGGGGCTTAGAGGTGGTTTTCCTTAACCTATATGTAAAAAAGAGCTCCTGAATTTAATCTTTAAAGAAAAAAGTAACTTTAAATATTTTAGAATCCTTGGTGTTTGTGGGTTGGATCATGTGATAATGTTGTTGACTCATTGGATTCCCAAATCATAAGATCCTAAGAATGGACTATTGTATACAAAGATGCATCCTCAACACTCCTACCAATTATGAGGAATTCAATTTCCTAATGTTGGTAGAAGTCTAGCTTCCTTGAAGTGATGCCAATAATAGCCTAAGCGTTTTGAAAGCCCTACTTGCAAGGTAAAAATAGTTTTGCAGATAATAGAACTTGGTACATGCCACATGATTCCTTCAATTTTGTAACTAAGACAATGAGCTAAAATATTTATGTGTTTGATTATTACATGCAACCCTAGGAGGACTCTAATTAATAGAGCAAGTATCTAACAGGTAAATGGAAATTGAAATGATATTTTTATACTTTAAATTTGACTTGAAAGAAAAAGGCTCATTGCATGGAAAGGATGACCCTAATCTTCATGCATCCTTGGATTGCAACATAATAACAGACCTATTTTCTATGCAAATATTACCATGCTTAAAAGTTAATACTAGATATTAATATAGCAACTACAACAACTGAGATCTCCTTACTAGTTTTTTCTATGACAAAAATAGTGGCAAAATGCATAGTAATTTAAAAGGTAGCAAGTGGACTACATTTGTTTAGGGTTTTAAATATATTTTGGGGCACCATTTTTTTTTGAAGAAAATATTGTGGTGTTGTTGCTTTGACTTCTAGTGAAGTGGTTGTTAACTTTTGGATGTGAATTATGGAAGATTTGTGAATTATCATAGTTATTTTAAGTATAGTTTTCTTCTATGTTCAACACTTGGTTTGTGTCCTAAGTTGGATTAGGGTAATAAAAAAAAAAAAAAAAAAAAAGCAAAAGAAGGAAGAGAGGATAAAAAATATTTAAAAGAATAAAAGAAGAAAATGAAGGAGAAATAAAAAAAAGGAAAGGCAAGAGATAAAAAAGCAAATAAGCAAGCTCAAGCTCAAAAGTACATGGCACCAAGTAAATATCTTTATTTCCAAGAAGCTAGTGAAGGTGAAGAATCCTTAATATGTAGGTGTTGCCTACAATCAATTCTCAAAGAACCTTGCTTGTTAAAATCACTTTGAAAATGATGTTACATTCCCTATTGATGTTATGAAGATAATATACAAGACATTAATTACTATTGAAATCCTTAAGGAGGAGTATAAAAGAAAATCTAAAACAAATGAAAGGTTGAAAGTCAACCCTATAAATATTTGTTATGGCATAAGTGACCTTATCTAAAGGACATGATACTGGTGAATTGAATGTTGTTGGTGATAGTGGTGTTTGTATTGAATATGAACATCATGATGTCATGCTCAATATTATTGATATCTATTATATTGTTGGACATAAAAAAAACCATGTTACTGGAGACCATAGTTATGATGAAGAGATTGGGTGCTTTGAAAAGTGCACAAAAGGTATTGGATCCAAATTAATGTAAAGATTGGAATATAATGGAATAGAATTGGGAAGTAATGATTTGTAGCAAGGGTCAATGCTATGTGCCCAAGCTCAACCACATGAAACAAAAAAAAGGAAGATTTTTGAAGATGGAAAGAATGAAAAACCACTTGTTTCTATTTGTGTTATGGAATTATATATTAAGAAAAATGAGATTAGGATTAGGGTTCCCAAATCGATATTACATGAAATTAAAATGAACATAAAATAATATTACATATTAAAATAACCTATTATAATGGTGTCTTATTAAATCCTTATAAAAATTAATTATGAACCTAACTAATAAACATGACCTTGTAACATTAACATATCTTCAATCCCCCTTAATGGTATAAGGTCATTTTATTTTAGTATATGAGTGTATCAAGTGGCTCTTTGTGTAGTCGATTAGCAAATTATCCATGAAATGCAACTCCAATACATTGGGTATCCATATACCATTTGGTCATCCGCCATGCCCTTTCATATTTTTATAAGTTTTGATTTTCCAAAACTAGTACAACCCTTATCCTTTTGTGTCCACAAGGGATTTTTATGAATAGAATAGAGAAGATACCGAACAATAATTTTTTCCCACATGAAGGTGGTTTTTGTGAATAAGCATTAGCCTTGATGGTACTATTGCATCTCCATTATCAAGGGGAAATTGAGGCTCTCAAGCCTATTTATTGTCTGAACTATTCAAACTTTACCCTCTAGAGTGGTTTGGTGAAGATGTCGATAATCTAATCTATTGTTGGACAATAGTGCATTTGTATTGTTCCATATTGAACAAGTTATCAAATACTATAGAATTTTTTATTGATGTGTTTGGCTCTATTGTGAAATATAAGATTATTTGCCATGTGAATTACTAATTGATTGTCCACATGCAGTATTTTAGGACCTTTTTGAGTGATATCTAGAGTGTGTAACAACTTTATCAACCATACTACTTTTCTTCTCTTAGTTGTAGCAATATATTCAAATTCTACTAAAGAGTTTGTTTGATTATTTTATCACTTTTATCTCCATGAAATTTATCTTGACCTTAGAAACATCAAGTACCTAAACATAGATCTCCCATTATCTTTATCTCTTCCAAAGTTTGAGTCTGTATAATATAAGTTTAAAATATGTAATACTTTCATACAATGGGCCATAATGATGGGTTATCTTTATGTACCTCAAAACTCTTGTTATTACTTTCTAGTGACTCTCCTTTGGCTTGGTCATATACCTTGCTAGAATCCCCACTACATAAGATATGTTGGATCTTCTATTAGTAACATAGATGAGACTACCAACCAAACTTATGTAGAGTGTTGCATCTGCCTCTAGTGTCATTGTACATGGTGAGTTTTAAATTTTATTCCATTGATGTTGTCATAGGGTGTGCATCTTTGAGTTGAAACTTCTCCATATTATTACTGATGTATTTCTCTTGGATCAAGAATATTTTATCATTATCTTGAGTTACTTCTATATCCAAATATAATTTCATTGATCCTAGATAAGATATATTAAATGTCTTTACAAGGTCCTTTTTCATTATGTTGAGGATGTGTTCACTATTACCTATTAGAATCATATCATCCAAAAAGACTATGAATTATGTGACTCTGTCTTTGTTGCGCTTGATGAACAATGTTGCATCAATGGTGAGTTGCTTCATTTGATCTAACAACTTGTTGAACCAAGTTTGAGGGGCTTGCTTCAATCCATATAAAGACGTTTTTAGTTTATATACATTTTTCTTCTATCGTACAATCTCAAAAACCTTTTGGTTATGCCACATATATTTATTCTTATAATTTTCCATTCAATAAAGCAATATTTACATCTAATTGATAAATATTCTAATCTTTTTGTGCAGCTAAGGCTACAAGAGTCTGAATTGTAGGCCATTTTGTGGTAGGTACCAATACCTCAGTGTAGTCAATGTATTGCTTTTGTGTGAAGCCTTTAGCCACTAATATTACCTTATATTTGTCAAGGGTGCCATATAATTTATACTTGTTTTTTTACATCCATTTGTTTCAAACTATCTTTATTTGAAGTGGTAGATTGATTAACTCCCAAGTATAATTTTTTATTATAGATTCATACTCCTGGTTCATTATCTCCTAGTTGTATGTTTGATAGATTCTTGGTATATGAGGTTAATTATTTAGAGTGAGGTGTAGTTCTACAGGTTTCAGTTCAACAAGTAATGATTCATGCACTCTTGCTCTAAGGGCACTTCTTATGCTCATTTTTTGCACTATATCTAGTTTGATATCCTTTAAGATTTGGCAAGCTTAAAAAATTCCTTAGGTGGGGAGCAATGTGGATGTCCCAACTACCTTATTTTTTTTGTCATGATGCTAGAATGGATTATTAGGTATGGAGGATGCCAAAAAATATGGATATGAAACAATAATATTATTATGATCAACATTATTATGTGAAGGAGTAGAAGATGTAAAATATATAAAATTCCACTCAGTATAACACTTTGGTTCCTCCAAATTTATGGGTTGATTTGTAGATTCTAGAGTTTTGAGCAACTTTTCAACATCTCCCCCCAAAGGTTAGAATTTGAACATCATACATGTTAGCATCTTTTGATCTAGGCTAAATATTGTATCACATGGTATCCAATGTAGCTAGTTGTTCTTCAATTTCTACAAACACAACATCACATATCACAATCATGTTTCAGTGTGAACGAATGAATACCTTGTATTTCTTCTAATCCATAGGGTATCTAATAAATATGCCTTTAATAGGTCAAGCTTCAAACTTAATTTTCTTCTCTAGAAGAATATGAACATAATAGATGGAGCCAAATATTTTGATGTGGCTGATGCTTGGGGGTTTCCATTCCATTTTTCATGAGGTGATGGGCCATGTTTTGAGGGACTCGTTGTGTTGAGTACATGTATAGCAATCTATGTGGCTTCAATAAAAATATATGGAGGCACATTTTTGTAGACAAGAAGGGCATGAATAATGTTTGTAATTTTCATGTTCGTGCACTCAATAATACCAATTTTTTAAGGTGTTTATGGTATTGTTAATTGATGTTTGATCACATGTGAGGACAAGTACTATGTGAATTAATTTGAGGTGTACTCACCACCATTGTCACTCCTAAAGATCTTGAATCTGCAACCTGATTCTCATTTTTTACAAGCCTTGAATGCTTTGAAGAATTTAAAAGCCTCAAATTTCTCCAAAAAACCAATCCATAACTTCTTTGATAAGTCATCGATGAAGATGATGTAATACCTTTTTCTTTTTAAATAATAAATAGGAATTGGCCCACAAATATCTGAGTGAACTAGCTCTAATTTTTGTGTTGAATTTCATTGACTCTTTGTAAAATATTATTGAGAGGATTTGGTAATGATGCATGCTTCACGTTTTATGGGTTTGGAAGAAAAGTGTGGTAGTTCCTTGATGGTGGACTCCATTTGTCTCAATTTATGAAGCCTAACATGACCAATGCGAGCATATCATAATGCATCAAAAAAAAAATTCTTGGGAGTTAGAGTGGCATTAAGTGCCATATTAGCTTGAAAATGAAAACTTTAGAAGTAGGATGTTCAAAATTTTTGATAAGTTTTCCATCTAAGGAACTGGACATGACCATTGTTTTGGAGCGTGGATGAATAACTCAAATAGTTTTATCTTTGGTAGTGACACTCAAATCAAATTCATAGTGGACAAGTGTAGATAGTGACAATAAATTATGATTTAGAGTAGGTATGTAGAGAACATCAAGTAGCCAAAACTCATGTAATTTGAGAAGTTTTAATTGAATAGTTCTAGCTCCTTCAACTAGTTGAGAGGATTTATTAACCATGTGAACTACACCAAGTACGTATGAGTTTAATTCTTTAAATAAGTCCTTGTCTAAATTCATATGTTGGGTGGATCCAGTATCTATGATCCATAAATTACTGGTGGAGGCTACATTATGGGCAACTCAAACGAGTTGTAATATGGGATGATAAATTTCATAGCCAACATATCTTGAATATGCCTCAATGAATATTTTGGGATGGTCAATAGATGGTGATGTAGGTACCCATGCATTGATGATTTGGGTATGCACAAATTGAGAACTTTGAAATATGTCTAAGTCAGAGTCATATTTATTTACATTATGCACATTCAAATTTTAAAACTACTTGATCTTGTGTGTGGTAATTTAGCAATCAGTGGCATAATTTGTTTTTCTGTTAAAATATTTGCACATGATATTTGAGTTGCACAAAGAATTTTAATAAAGACAGGAAGCTTAGTTTGATGAAAAACAAAGCAAAATTCAAGGTCCACCACATGAGGACCTTGACATAGGACTCACATACCTATTCACAGAAGGGGAGGAGACAAGACCAATTATCGAACAATAAGAGTTGGTACCTAGACTTGGTGAGAGAAGAAGGACATGAGTACACATAAGGTTCATAGATGGGATTGAAAGGACCAAGGAAAAAGATAAATAAGGGATTATTTCAAGTGATAGAAAGAATCCAAAAGAACAAGGAATGGTGTATCCATAGTTGGATTATAGATAATTATCCCAACCATCAGAAGATCAATGAAGAATATGAATAGCAGTATGATATATAGATATGACTAATAATTTTGATATGGAAGCTCCAGAAGGGATAGGAGATGACACTATAGAGGAAGAGCTCATTAAATTCTCTCCCTTAGCTCAGGTAGGACTATTATAATAGAGAATGTGACACAAAATCTAAAAATTGCAAGAGTAGTATGAAACATTGTAAGGTCACACTACAAGACTCCATGAAAAAACAATCCAAAACCTGGATGAGACAATGTAAATGATGGATGAGAAAAGGATAAATAGGGTATAGGAATTAGAATGCAGAGGGAAAGAACACAATATGATACCACAAGTAAGTGGTACATACCATGATGATGCAAGTACTAGTAGGGGAGAAATATCACAAATAACACCTCATGGCATGCTCAATGACCTATCAATGGTGAAGAATATGTGGAGATAACTTGGTGAGACATTGAAGTAGATATTACATCACCCAAACCATAAGGTAATATACACAAGGATTCAAGTGAATCCAGTGGAGAATTACCTTGGCTAGTAAGAGACAAGAGTTTTAATAGTGGCAATGATGAATTTGTAGTGGAAACATAGGTACCTCATGTTCACCCTGATTCTGAGACCTATGCAATAGTGTATCAATAGTTGAGACAAAAAAGGAGAGACATGCAGAGACTTAAAAGGTTAATGAAATTTCTAGAAAATTGATTAGAATAAAGGGATGATGACTGTAATGATCCTAGTTTTGAATCTAATTTTATAGAACCATATAAAGAAACTTTGGTAATCATATCTCCACAATGATGCTGGTAGGAAAGGTTATGGATACACTAACTACTACATGCAAATAATCAAATGCAAGCACTCTAAAAATTGACACATGGAACACAAAGGAATATCACTTGGCCAACATAGAATTGGTGGATATAACCTCTGGAAGGAACCAACAATAATCTCCAAGTCAACAATGAGGTCATAGAGGAGAAGTATACCCAATGAATAATAGAAGAGGTAGAGGAGATATTCCACCTAGAGGATTTAGAGGATGAGGAGGATTCGACCCCCCTACTTCTACATAGTCAAGAGAGACACCATTAGCCTATTTGAATTAGACCAAAAACTTACAAGGTATCTCTTGGTTGAGAGGAATTGTACAAAATCTTAGATGAAAAAACCCTGGAGATGACCTCCATTGATCCAACAAGTATCAATAAGAATTAAAGCTGAAAGAGGATTGCTCAAGGAAAGATATGTTCAAAGAGATCCTGTGTCAAGAGGGTTAGGTCATGGAAGACCTATACAAGGAAGAGGACTTGTCAGTAGAAGAAGAGTATGCTTCATTGATGAAAGGATTCAAGGACTACAAAAGACATGTTCACCAAGGTTGGAAGTTGATTTGATATGAGGAGATAGGAAGAGGAGTGGCTCAAATGATAATAGATAAGTAAGAGCACCCATTCCTGATGATCAATCACCAACATGATGGAATGAAGGATTGCCAAGAAGAAGTCCCACAATTTATAATTGTACAATTCTAAATTATACACATGGTAATCAAAGGATTGTAAATGATTCAACCTTACAAAGAGAAATGGATCGAACAAATGGTTGGTTGGAACCTAATGACATGATTACACATGATGTAGAAGTGGGACAACCAACTAAAAATTCAATAGAGGGGATCATACAAGTGAATATCACTGTATTATTTCCATGAAAATAAGTTTTTTGAATATTAAAAACAATATATAGAAATATATATTAACTATGAAAATCATTTGGGTCACAATTAAGATGGAAGGTGGTTGAAAACTAGAAATGACAGTCCCTTATAGAATAAAAAAAAAGAGAGAAGAGAGAAAACAAAATTATCTTAACTGTGATAATCCCTCAAGATAAAATTAAGATGGAGGATGGTTGAAAACTAGAAATGGAGACATCCTCTAGGAAAAATAAAGGAAAAAAATAGAAAAGAAAAGAAAAGAAAAATGTAAAGAAAAGGATAAAATCGCATGCGCAAGGGTGATGAGTTGTCAATTATCCATACAAAAGGACAAAATCATATGCAAAGAAGTTTAAGGTGGCAAAATTTCATGCATTAAGATTTTAGGGTTTCAAAATTATATAAATCAGGTGCCATGTAGAGTTTTCTTTCCCCACTTGTAGATCATACACATGCAACACTAAAATTTAAAGAATTTAGAGGCAAAAAAGGTGCAAAAAAATATAATTTTCATATGGGTGGTTGAAATTCACCACATTGTTGCAATGCTTATGACCCATTTTAAATATGCACCATGATAAATTTTAATTTTGAAAAAGCAACCCTATAGGAGAAAAAGCTACCAAAATTAGGGTTTACTCCGAAAAAAACAAAGTTTTTTTAGAAATCATGTTGCAGGTGGATAAAATCTATTGTTTGTATGAGGTTTTTAGGAAATAAAGTTCCCAAAAAATCCCTTATTATATAAAAAGTAGGGATAGGTTTTGATTTTTCTATAAATAGGGAAATATGGAATTGTAAGCAAGCAAAATAACAAACCCTAGTATATAAATCAACCATAAAAACATAGAAACAATTTTATAATTTTGAATATATTAATTAGTAGAATATGATAGTTATACAATGCTACCATAATGCAAGAAAAAATCATTTTTGAGGAAGATTGCACTAAGTGAAAGAAAAATTGCATAAATTGCACCAAAATTGCACCAGATAGGGAGATTGCATGCTTCTGGAAAATGGGTTTCACAAAAATCATACCAGTTTAAAAAAATGAGATTTTCTAGCCAAGTGACATTTTTTAGGGCTATATGTACAATTTTGAGGTGTGATTTTATGATTTTGAAGCACAATGTACGATTACCAAGCTTTTAGAGACCTGATTTGTGTAGTTTTGAAGAAAGTGTATGAATTTTTTTGTAGACGTATGTATATTGATGAGGTTGTACAAAATGGAGGCACCCATATATTATTTGGTAGTAGCTTGTATGATTTTATATAGAGGGTGGACTATTTGAAGCCCTACTTGGTATGATTTACTGCATTTGTATGGAATCGGGTGCAATTGAACAAATCCAAATGGAGTTGTACGATATGGCAAGGGATTGTACGATTTGAAAATATACATGCAAAATATTTTGAGGTCTTGCAAAATTTGAATAACCCATGT
Source organism: Wollemia nobilis (assembly GCA_028583015.1). Taxonomy (NCBI): domain Eukaryota; kingdom Viridiplantae; phylum Streptophyta; class Pinopsida; order Araucariales; family Araucariaceae; genus Wollemia; species Wollemia nobilis. The sequence goes on from JAQPPZ010002952.1 coordinate 1,245,956, forward strand.
ATATTTTGAAAGTAGTCCTACAAAATTTTGAAGTATTTTTATGTGAAGTTGTCCGGAATTGCCAAATTGACCAGAGAGTGTGCAAAGAAGGCTTCTACTTAGTGATGGTAGAAGTATGAGATCCAGTGAGAATATCAAGCTTATTATAATTACATTTTAGCATATAGAGTAGAAATATCACCAAGACCACTACACTAGAGAGAATAATGACCCATGATATATCCCTCAATTTACCCCATTCAAGACCAAGGACATTGATTTCAATTGCATGAGAGGCATGGTAACCATCCTTGGATAGGTAGAGGATGTAGACCATGGAGAGGTCATATATATTTGTGGTAGAGGTGGTGCACCCATGTAATATATAAGAGATGATATGGAGCCATCCATGTCACACAAAAAGGAACTTCATAGTGAATTTCATCAAGATAAGACTTTGAAGGAACAAGAAGAAATACCTAGTGAAATAGAGGAGGAGCAAGTGGATATCAAGGATATCATGTTTAAGTAGCCAAAAATAGAATTTTGCAAGAAATGGTAGAAAAATAATGAGGTAAATCATCCACTAAAGCATGAATTTAGGAAGGTCAGAGTGAGTACTATAGCACAAATCCTATCATAAGATAAAGTATTCTTCAATGAATACTTGCTACAAATTATTTAGTCCTATGAACCCACTATGAATCACACTATTATGAGAGTGGGAAATAGGTATGTTAAGGTGGTTGTTTTGGCAGAGGCATTTTGATGAACATTCTGATTGCCCAAGAATGGAGCTCCAGGTTTGAAGAATATAGTAGATCAAATAGAGGCTTACAAGTTGATTATGACACTCACATCCATGAAGTTACCTATGGTAGCTGATATTTTTGATTCTAGAACCCATGTAATTAAATAGAGCTAGTTGAAGAGTAGTGAATTGAATTACAAAATGAATGTTGTCATGGCCAATCTATCTCGAGAATTATGAGATTAAAAAATTCCAATCTGGATGGCATAGTAAATGGAAGGTATCTAAAATGGTGTGAAGTATGATTGAAGAACATAGAGGAATGGAAGCAAAAATTATTTATATTTAGGAGGAATATTTTCACTATGATATTTCATGCCATTGCACTTCTATTATATACAATTTCTAAATTGGGTATTTCCTTTTTGGGTAGGACTCAACCACAAAAGTTATCATTATATCATCCTAAAATACTACAATGGGAAAAGACTATGCCTCAACTGAAGGAAAATCCAGAGAAATCAAAGGCTAAGAAGAGCACAAAGCAGCCAATACCTTCAATATAGGAAGAGGCTGAGACTACATATGATGAAGATGTTCATCCAAGGAGGAAGAGAAGAAGATAATTGGAACCTCCCTTAGAAAAGTAGGTATATTTCCAACAACTATAGGAGCAATCAATATCTTTTGAAGAGGAGGAGAGAATGGAACAATAATCCAATCATATAAGGATTCAAAAAAATAGGCAATGGGAGAAAAAAAATAATTCCATGTAGAAATATAAACCTGAGTCGATAAGAGAGGAAGGGTACTCTGACTCAGAGGTATTGGATTTACTAAATTTTAAAATACAAGATCTAGAATAAGTGAGAAGAGGAATGAGATCTTTGAAATTACTCTATACTTTTGATTTTAAATTTTTTGACTCATCATGATACCTAGCTAGAAAGAAAATGGTACCACTAGATTTGAAATAAAAATCCATCATGGAGGTTCCAATTTAGGAACCTACGGGAATAAAAAAGATAAATATTGTAATGAGAGGTGGTAATAGCCAATGGGAGAAAACAAGTACATAGACACCATAGGAAGAATTTTCTCTTTACTAGATAGTTATAGCTCTAATGAGAATACAATCAAACCCACAAAAGGAAGGGTTGGTAAAAATGTAATGAGAGGACTTACCTAATATGCAAAAGGAAGTCCAAGTATCGATTAAAGAGTAATAGTATTCAAAGCAAATCATCAACATTGAGGAGATCAAATCACTAAAAAAAGGAGATACAAGTATGATAGTAGCACACAATCCTCTAAAAGAAGATAAAGTAGCCCATGTGATCAAGGAAGTTGGAGGAAGTTCAAATACATAGGTAGAATAATAGGAAGGACAAACCCCATGATAGGATAAAACTACAAAGCTTCATACACAATTTTTAGTGGAAGTACCTCACTTTAGTATTTTGGGAGAAGAGGGTGAGAACACTGATGAACAAGTGGAGCACTTATTTTGATAGACCAATGAAATATTTACCAGCACCAAGCTATAATTTTTTACTAGTGGTGTTTGGCAGTTAAAATAGTGGAGGGAGAAAACCTTCACTGAATTAGAAAATATCATGGAATGGGCGTGCAATGAGGATTGCACAAGATAGATAGCACACATATATGTGCAATACCCATGGTTGTTTCGTGGGGATATGTAACCATGATGCTGGGGAGATAGGATTTATTGGAGGAAGTGAAGACCAATTACCATGTATTCCCATGCGTATACTTGGATAAGGTAACCTATCAAACTTTTCCTTTGAATATAGTGGGTGTAAAATTTTGAATATAACCTTTGAAAATGGTCTTCACCATGAGGAAATTGAATTTCATGACATACTGGATTGAGTGGATCAGCTTGGGACTTGAATAAATTTATCAAGAAAAGGAAGCACAACGAGAGGAAGTGGAAGCTACTCAAAAGGAGATGGTTGCGATGGAGGAAGAATTAACATGTAATAAAACAAAGGCTAAGGAAAGATTGAAGAATGTGGAAATAGAGTGGGCTAACATAAAGAAGACTTACGAGGATAAGATATGGTTATAGGAGGAAGAAAAAAATCTTCTGATGCAATAGGTGAAAGAATGCACGAAGGAGTTGGAAGCTCAACTAGCAGCACAAAATGAGCAATTGGCCAACCAAGCAAATAAGTTGAAGGTAGCATAGAAATAATAGTAGGAAAATAATCATAATATCAAACATATGGGAAAGAATACCAAGAATTATAATGGGATCATCATGGAACATAAGTCTTGACTAAATACTAAGGATGAGACTATGGCAGATTATGAATTCGACATTCATAAGAACATAAGTATTGACTATAGACTAAGGGTGAGACTATGACAGATTATGAAGTTGACATTCATAAGAACCTACAAGTTATAATAGAGAAGAATGAGGAATTAGCAATAGAAGCCCGAATAGAAGCCCTATTGATGGTAAGCTATGCAATGGATCATCCAAACATGAGAAGTATCTAGGTGCACTTATGACTATTGCAAAAGAGAAAGCCATTGAATATGGATTGAAGGCCTTGGAAATTAGTCAATATGTATCCCGATTGAATGATGAGAGTACCACCTTGCATTGGTATCTTTATGAGTACCACAAAGGTTCATTTTCAAAAAATAATAATACTAATTCAGTGAGAATACCACCTGATTTAAAGGGGAGGGCAGATGTAGGTAGCAAATCCACCTTCCAGAAGAAGAAGAAATGATCTATGGATTTGCATAGTTTTGTTCAGTTTTGTTCAATTTTGATTAAAATGTACAAGTGTCAAAATGTACAAGCATGAGAAAAATATATAAGGTTGCAAATTTATAATGTGATATTTTAATGAAATTAGGTGAAATGTACATTTGGGTTGAATTTGATAATAGTAAAATCAAACATAGTAAACCTTGTAAATTTTTTTTTTGGCGTTAATTCAAGATGACAGTTGTAAGTAATGCAATGTCTTAGAAACTACTTTGTAATGGTCTAGGAATGCATTATATAGACCCCCATTAATTTTTTTTAGGTTGTTCATTCATGTTCATTGTTGATGCATTAATGGTTATTCATTCATGGAGTATTGATTGCTTATGGTAGAGTTGCAGGTTGTTCATTGTTATCACTGTTATGGTTATGGGAAATTCCAATGACTGTACTATACATAAATACTTATAATCTGAATATGATAGCAATTATCCTTATTTTATTTCCCTTGTGAATTCCATTCTATGTTCTATTTATTGCATGTTGTGTAACTACTATTTGGATGCATAACTTGTCATGTTAATTGAGGGAAATTACATTGTGAGTGAATCTGGTTATCCTACATACTTGGTGTGAAGATGGGAATTGATTGCATGATGAGTTATGATCGTAAAATGATGTTTCTAGGTAGTACAATTTATGGAATTACTTTTGAAGGTTACAATTCATTGCTAGTGGATTAGGGTTTGCATGATAGGAAGAAAGTGAGAAATTAACACAGAGAAAAATCCCAAAAAGTATCTTGGAAAGAACGGTTGTGCAGGTTAATAGATCTGAATATTAGTTACAACAAGATTTTATACAATTCGTACAAGTACTGTACCAAATCATACAAACTATTCGTTTACCCAATTTGGTAAATAAGATGCAACTCAAAACCTATCAAATAAGGAATAAATGCTAGTTTCAAGACATCGACTACAAAAATAACTGATTTAACTTGCAAAACCTATTCTAGTGAATTGGTTTAGTACCAAATTGTACAAGGTGTAGTATTGTATTATTTGGATCATACAAATTTACTATTTGGTGATCGTATAAGCTATTTGGTAGATTGACATAGTGTACAAAGTAGAAAATACAAGTTGTACAAGTTGGGTTTGAAACTTTGGTGATCATTCCTAGAGCTTCCAAATCACCTCCCCCATAGGAATACTAAACCCTATATATATAACTATCCCATATATGATAGCAATATAAGGCATACAATAAACTCATAATGAATTTTTTCTAGATTTATTCTTATTTTTTATTTGTGGAAAACATCCCAAAAGGCATGCCACTTTCGGGTATCCATTATACCAAAAATGCCTAGGACTCAGACCTGGCATACCACATTTGACATACTCAAGGAGCAAACAAACACACAAAACCAATTTAAAAATAAGTAAATAACAACAAAAATAATAAAATAAAATAAAAAACATGCTCCTTGAGTGTGTCAAAAAAAAAGCACAACCAAACACACACGCAATAAGATAAAATAAACCACAACACAAACCAAATATAAAAACACAAGAACCACATAACAAAACACAAACAAGAAAAAAAACAATAGAACACTACAAAGACGTAACAAAAAAAAACATGAGAAATAAACACAACCAAAACCTAAAATATTAAAAAAATAAAATAAAAAATAAAAATAAAAAACAACCAACAAAAAAAAATAAACAAAAACAAAAAACATACAAAACACTCACACAAAAAAACACAAATTAACACAAACAAAGAGAAACACAAGAACAAGACCAACAAAAACACAAGAACAATAACAAAAAACATAAAAAAACACAAAACAAAAAAAACACAAGAAAAACAAAAAACAACACTGAGAACACAAAAACAAAACAAAACAAAAGAACACACACACCTTAAAAAACTAAAAAAAAAAGAAAACATATTGAACATAGCAATGACCTATCTAGACCAGAAGACTATTAAGGCAAGAAACAATAGAGGAAACAAAAGAAAGAATAGTTTGAGCTAGGGAACTAAAAAAACCTGAATGAACCAAAGAGAAGCAAAAAAAGTAAGAAGAAACTAGGCACCTTCAAAAATGGAGCCATCCAAAGAAATGATAGAAATAAGAGCTTCCCTAATATGCGAAGCCCACCATCTAGGAGGGTGGCCATAACAAGTAAGATCACCTTTTTCCAAAGCCCAATTAGCTAAAGCATCAATACTCTTGTTTTGATCTCTGACCACATGATTGTAATCAACATTCAAAAATCCAATCAACCTTATGATTCTTTGAAGGAGTCTTCAAAATATTAATCATAAGTTGAGAGTTAGACTCAACTAACACCTTTTCCCATCCAACCTTAGTAGCCTCCTGAAGGCCTATGAAGATACGATACCTCTCAGCAAGGTTATTGGAAAGAATACCCAAATTATCAGCAAAAGTAAAAACCAGGGAGCCATCTGAAAGTCTACCAATTCCTCCCACACTGGATTTTCCAAGGTTACCTCTAGAGGCTCCATCAATATTGACTTTTCCAAAATCCTTAGGAGGAGTTTGTCAATTTCTTGTCATATCCATCTTACTAATACTCACATTCCCTTTAAGTTGGTTACCCTTAGAATATTTAATATTTAATCTTTGCGTAACTTGATCCCATCTTTGGTGGGAGTTTTGGGGGAGATTAAGGAGTTGATGGACTGATTCAACTAAGTTGGCTATGGTATTTTGCCAAATATAGTGAATATCCTTCCTATCTTGATTAGAAATTTGGTTGTTCATTTCATTCCAAATATTCCAAAGAAGAATGGCAGAACCCATCCAAACTAACTGCATAATAAATGATCAACACCCTCTTGATTAGGAAAATCCCTCCAAAGCTATTCAAAAGTAAAAACAATGGACCACTGTAAGCCAAGTAAAGTGGCCATTCTCGTCCATAACTCAGAGGCTAAATTACACTCAATAAAAATATGGTTGAGAGTTTCTACATTCTCTTCACACATTTCACATCTAAAAGGGCCATGAAAACCACGCTTCATAAATTGCTCACCAGTAAGCACCCTACGATGCAATAAAAGCCAATTAAAGAACCTTACATTAGGCAAGAGATTTTGAGCCCATAATTGAGAAAATATGTCAGAAGAATGGTTGGGGTTATTATGGCATAAGATCAAATAACCTTGAGCAACTGAATACTCACCCTTTGTAGTGTTGTTACATCCAAAACAATCTTTTTCATGGGACCAAGAGAGATATCTCATATGAAGGATTCTTTGGATATCTTGTCTTTACATTTCTGGTTTTTGAATAGGCTAGTTCTCAATAGATATCCAATATCTACCAACCTTTGAATTACCAGTATGGTACCGATAGTAATTAGCCACCTTTATCTAGTTAGCTCGGTGAAGCTCCTCTATCCAAGGTCTCCAATCAGGAAACTGAGTTATCAAAGGCTTGTGACCATCCCAAGAATCTATCCAAAAATTATATCAAATCTTGACCAGTCTTAAGAACTACTAAAATGGGTGAACCTTTAGTAAGAAGTTGATAGCGAACAAGGTCTTCAAGACTTTTGTTCTCAGCATATTTAGCATGAATATTATTGGCCCAAAGAGAATTAGGGTTATGCAACATCCTCCAATATAATTTAGAAGCTAAAGCTTTGTTGTTATTAAAATAAGACCGTAATCCTAACCCCCCCCTTAATTCTTAGGAAGACATAAAGTGTCCCATTTCACCAAGGCCCATTTTATTTTCTCCTTAGTACCACTCCAAAGGAAACGATGACTGATTTGATCTAGTTCTCGAAGAAAAACCTTTGGAATATTCAAAACAAAAGATACATAAATAGGAATATCTTGAAGGAATGATTATACCAAGGTGATTCTACCCCCAGAAGAAAGCCACTTGTTGGTCCACTTTCCAATTAGAAATAGGTCTTTGTCCAACAACCAATTCCAATATTTATTTTTTTGCCTTTGAATATTTATGAGAATACCTAAGTAAGTGATTGGAAGGGAGGTCTTATTATATCTTAATTCATCCAAGACCATGGATTCCTATCTAGCAAAGCAGTGAAAGAAAATAACTTTAGTTTTGTCTTCATTGATCAACTGCCCAGGAGCCTTAGAAAAATAGTTAATGATTTGCTTAATATTATAAGCTTCCTTAACTGTAGCTTTACATAAAAGAGTAGAGTCATCCAAAAATTGAAGATGAGAGATAGGTCTAGCTCCATGAGCAATGGTAACTCCATCAAGAAATTTGTTTTCCATCTTTTTGGTTATAGTCCTACCCAAGCATTCACTAAGAATGATGAATAAATAAGGGGATAGCGGGTCACATTGTCTAATACATCTGGAAGCTGGGAATGACTGAGAAGGCCTGCCATTGATAAGAACTAAGTAGGAAACTGAAGGGATACATCCCATAATCCAATCCATCCAATCCTTAGAGAAACCAAATTGCCTCAAAACTTTGATAAAGAAGTGCCAATCCACTCTATCATAAGCTTTGGATAAGTCTAACCAAATGAATATGGAAGGAGATTTTTGCATATCCATGGAATGGATGGTTTCCTAAGCAAGAAATATCTCATCTACTATTTCACACCCTTCCACATAACCCCATTACTCTGGGGAAATAATATTATGCAAAAGAGGCTTCCAAGAACTATTTTTTCTATATTTTTCAAGATCATAAATAATTTATTGATTTATTACAACAATATAAATTTAATATAATAATACCACAAATTCACACAACACCATAATTATCCTTGAAGAAATCCCTATGGGGAAAACCTAGTCTAAAATCCTTCCTGTAATTTTATAGATAAATAATTTGGCACTTATATTCAGTAAAAGCATTATTAATGATTTACTAACTTCAAAAAGAATATATAAATATATAAAATTACAATATGGATTAATATTCCAATACATGTGAATAAGGATATCCATATCCAAATTAGTGCACTTGTTGGTAGAATCAGCCTGGAACATTGGTTAAACATAAGGATTTGGTCCCTTAAATTTATTCCTGAAATCATAACAATGTCTTTTTGATACAAGGTCATATCTTGTTAAATATTCATTCCTTATCAACCAATAAGAATAACACATATATACAATTCACATCTTTCCAAAACCAAAGCCTATCTACTAGAAAACTAACTCCATAGTCTTCCTGGGTTTAGAGCTATACTAAGTGTCTCTATAGGCAACATACAAGTTCTGTTTGACTACATTTATCGTGAGAGCATTATGGCCTTTATACGAACACTTAGTTGGTTTCTCTGGTCCCATAGATGTTAAGTGCATTAGCACTTATCATATCGCACAAAATTTCCATAACTCAATCACAATCCCTAAGTATTTATTTTTTGGGTTTATACAGACATCAAAATGTTAGCCAACATCCATCCTCTAATTTAGTAAACATAGAACTATTTATCCAAATTAAATAGGATATGCCAAATTCACATCCTCTTTTCACTCGACCATGCTATCAAGTAGAGCAATTCAAAACTTATGGTACTAAAGCTTTTAGAGAGATGATAGTAATTCTAAAGTAATGGATAATCAATGTTCTAGGCTGATTCTACCAACAAGTGCACTAATTTCACTAACGATATTCGAATTAGTAAAATATGAACCAAAGGAATAACACAATCCTCCTTCAAATTTAATATTATTATCTAATGAAACATGCCATACCTCATGTTTTAGAACTAGTTAAACTATTTTAAAATTAGATGACACTTTGCTTCTCCAAATAAAACAACAAAAGGTTTCATCAAGCCTACCTAAAATAAAATTTTAAGCTTGTCTATTGTTTACCTTTCCTTGGTAAAAAATATAGAATCATATCCTCCTATAGCGTCTCTTCCAATTATTGTAACCGGACCCCCATGTCAATATTTTCATGTTTTATTTGATCGATCCTCTCCCTGTCTAGGTTTTCCTAAGAAATAATAAAGGAACTATATCTTCCTTCCCTTCCACTATCATCACCAAAGAATACTAAGCTTAACCACCTACACCTCGAAACACTCATGAGTGCCAATACCACAATTTCTGGATAATCACTAAAAATTTCTTCCAACCCCCAATTATGACTTCATTTATTTTGATATAACATTCAATTTGGTGGTATGCTTAGAATCTAAGTCAAGCACTAGTTCCAGTGCTTCCACTCAGTTATTCTTATCCATAACATCGAGTTATAACCAAAAACACATTCTCTTCTTAATTAAATCCAACATCAATTCTCTTCAAGATATATATTCTCCCACTTAAACAAGACAAGTGGATACAATATCTAACTATCCATTTCTATTTACAATGAATCCTTTAATTAAATTCACATCTCAACTAAAGTTAGTATGCTATCAATTCGTCTACTCAATATGATTTTCCTCAAGTGGATTCATAATATGCAACTATAATTAAATAGCATTTATCCTTGCTGCTTGGGTTGAATGATGAAAATATATCATGTCTTTTTATTTTTATATTACATCTCATTCTTGGTGGTTAGTTTTTCTACCCACCATGACATAACCTATTCCTATAATAATGCAATTCCATTAGTAGTATCATTTTATACATAATAAATATATTTGCAAGAACATTAAGCATGAAATTATCCAACATCCCATTAGTAATTACACATGTCTCATTTTCCATTAAACATATATGTTTTGCATAGCTAAATTTAGAATAGTCCAACCTACAATCAATAAAGAAACATAGCAAGACATAAGTCCATTCAAACAAAAAGTATGCCAAGGGAAGGTCATGACAACCTTCCTGAGTAAAGCACTTTTAGGCTACAATTTAGGCAAATATACTTATGTAAAATATATTCTAACTATTTTGCATGCGATTAGTCATCGGAGTCCATATCTCATTAGGCATAATTTTTCAATTAAAATAGACCATCAAAGTCTCAAGTACTTCCTGAAACAACGATTTGCCACACTTGAACAACAAAAGTGGGATTCTAAATTTATGGGCTATGATTATGAAATCACCTATAAAAAATGAAAGAAAAACATAGTGGTTGATGCATTCTAATGATAGTTTGAGGATCAACTAATGATAAATGCTATTTATTCTCCCTTACCTCAATGGATTTATTTTCTTAGAAAGGACATGACCACAAACTTAGTCTTGCAAATATTGATCACCAAATTTCAAATAGGATCTAACTCATGCCTAATATACACTTGGGATGGACAAGATATGAGATATCATGACCGACTTGTTATTCCTCACAAATTCAGGAATTCATTTTAAAGGAAATGCATACCTCACCAACAATGAGATATTCTAGGTTCCTAAAGACTTATGAAAGGATTAAGAGTAATTTCATTTGGAAGGGAATAAACAAGGATATTCACACCTTGTGGCTGAATTTGATATATATCAAAGAATGAAAGGAGATAAGTTTTTTAATGTAAAATATTCTTTAACATTTATATAATCTGCCATTGTCAATTTTGATGGGGATAGATATGCCAAAAGTAAAAATATAGATTAAATATTTTATAATTATAATTCCTTAATCAATGATTTGATTTTGTTAGTTATTTTTATAAACTTACAATGGGACATAAAAATATAATACACTATAAATAAGAATATTACACCATCATGCCTATAAATATTTAAGACATGTATTAATCAATGATTTGATTTTGTTAGTTAATGGGAAAATAAATATACAATACATTGTAAATGGGAATATTATACCATCATAGAAAAAAAATACTTAATACATGTATTAATTGATGATTTTATTTCGTTAGTTATTTTATAAACTTACAGTAGAGACATAAAAACACAATACACTGTAAATGGGAACATTACACCATCATACCAAAAAAGACTTAAGACTTAAAGACATGTAATATATGTACCGAATACCAAAAAATGTTTCCAAAAGCCAAAAAATCACATCAATCTTCTTTTATGGAACATTTAGAGAACTTTTAACATATTTAAGGTGAATTAGTGCTAGAAAATAAAATGGAAGTAATGTAGAGACTAAGCTCCCCACCAAAGAAACAAAGATGCTAAATCTAGGAATAAATGATGCAAGTACTGCATGCATAACAACAAAACCTACAAGAAGAATTTTAAAACAAGTTGTTTTGCATCAATTTCATCTCAAGCATTAAATAAATAGTATGCATAATGACAAGATATGTGAATAAAAGGATCATGCAAAGGGCCACCTTCACAAAAATTATAGGTCAATAGTTTACTTGAGGAAGTTAGAGAAACATGTATGAAACATTGGCATAGCTTCTTTTTTCAAAATCCTGCAAATACAAGATGAATATAAAATACATATTTTATTATACCTCTTTCCTGTTTGTTTGGTAGTTTTTCTTTGGTGCAACTGAGGACTTGTTCAGATATTCAATTATGAGAGGAAGGAAGTGTGAACAAGGGACCAGATCCTCAATTGCATTGGTTAAAAATCCTATGAAGCCACCCACATTTGGTCCCCTCCCAATATTAGTCAAATTCATCGAGAATTTTCCAACTGCAATAGGTTCAACTCTAGCATGGACCTACATCAATACAAAATAATGACAAAAAAAGAGAATATTATATTCATAGGGCCAATATTGAGTACTCAGTAATAATTTTTGTATGTGTAGTGACCAAAGAAAAATCCATGAAAGTGAGATGGTTCAAAATTAACATGTCCAACCATCTAGCAAAAGACAATATTTTACAAAGTTCCCTTTTTATAACACTTACTATGGAACTCCCTATTGCAAGTTTTTTTCTCTTGCACAAGCTAAATTTACTCTGTTACTGATATTTTATAAAAATTAAGGGTCCACTTAAATTTCATTGAAATATAATGGTCATATTCATGATGTTAATAAACCAAAAATTAGTATCCAAAAGCTCAAGAAACACATCTCTATCAAGACCCCAAAAAACCCAATAAAACAAATATATCTTGGCATTTACTAGAAAAAATACCTCTATATAAATGATATTAAAAAAAATAAGCATCATAATCAAACACAATGAATTAGTGATCGACAATAAATCATTTAAGTGAGACTTAATTATTTTACCTGAGAAAGAGCATGCAGTAGAAAATACGTTGCTCTAAGGGCATACTCTCTAAATATAGTTTTGAGTCTTTGCAATAAGGACTCCTTGAGCTCTTTTATTGTAGATGTCAGATGCACCTACAAAAAATACTCAAAACTCATGTCATCAACCAATAAATTAATGAAATAATGAACACAAAGCAAATGGAAATTCAGAATCCAATATAACAATGACAAAATATAGACATGTGGAAAAAGATAGTTTCGGAGCACAAATGGGAAGATGATGTCATAGTTTCGGAGCACAAATGGGAAGATGATGTCAACTAGGCAATGATAGGAAAGTCAAAGTCAAAGCCACCCTTCAGGAGTGGTGAAAATCATGTTAGCCCTCCTTCACGGTGAAATTATAAATGAAGTCATCCTAAGATGAAAGTCTCGAAAAAAGCAATTTTGCCTACTGGTCAAAGTCAATGTCACCCTTTGGCAAGGACAAAAAACAATTTTACTCCTTTTAGAGGTGAAATCAATAATTTTTGCCTCCCTTATTGCAAGAAGTCATTTTTAGTTATTTTCGGGGTGAAAACACCTAGGAAAGGGGTGAAAGCACATTGAGGGGTGAAACTCCCATTTTTTCTGCCATTCAAGCAAGAAGTCGTCAGGGATGAAATTAGTTGAAATAAAAGGTGAAATTCAATATTTGGAGATAAACATCAATGCAGTATTATTTTTTCTTCTCACAAGCACCATAACAACATATATTTTTGAGAAAGGACAAATATTGATAAAATTTAATGCTTGGGGCAGCAAGAACAATGATCCAAAAATTAATGCTCAAACATTGATAGGATTAAATGCTATGTCCTCAAATATGATGTGATCCTTAGGTTTTTCAAGGCACCATCTATGAATTTTATTCCTTTTTGAAGTAGAAGTAAATTTTATTGATTTCAATCGATAAGGATAAGATTCCAAGGTGTAAGAGAATGTAATGGTACCCAAAATTTAATTTTCAAGATACTTTTTTCCGCATGATGTTGCTAAGTCCCAATGCACTGATGCTCAAAATATTTTTTCTCATAATCCATCTTTGTTGATTTCCCAAGGCACATACTATGAAAACTGGATCACTGTCCCTTGAAGAATTATCTAATTTGAGTGTTGTAGTCGACGAGAAAAGAATTATTGTTGTTGATTTTTGACTAGCAAATATTTTGTTTTAATATGCATTTAATGAAAGAGGTGAAATCCTCTATAAATACTAAGCATCTCAATGTAATAAAAGGAGGATAGACACTCTATAGAAAAACACTTTATGTTTTCTACATAAATAGAAGACATTTAGATTCTGGTTCCTTGAGTAGTATTGTGTTTGATTCCTTTCTACTTGTCATTTCTAGTCACATTCATGTCCTTTATTTGCTGATTTTAAATTCTGCATCTAGATTTAATTATTGCTTGTGAGGGAGTGAATATTGGAATTCTTCTTGGATGTTATCTCTACAAAACTGTGAGTGATTTCTATGCCTAGATTTATGTCATATGCTAACCCATGCTTGTTGTGTATTTTTACTATTAATTTATCTCCACATTTCATATTCATCTTATGGCCTCATTTCCCATTTATTTTTGTTATTTTCCATCTCTTTCCTGTTACCTTAAACTTTAAAATGATCATTAGTTTTAGTATAGGAGCCAACCCTCTCTAGATATTAGCCCAAAGGACATTTTTTTATTTTTTCCTTTCATTATTTGTTGGGTCTAGGATGCCCAAATAATATTTTATACTTAGGTAAATTCATGACCAATACTTTTTGATATGCCCAATGGGACCCTTGAAAAGTTCCACTTTCAATAGTATTAAGGTTTTATGTTCACCTTTGTACTATATGATTAGAACATTTGGCAACTCAACTCTACCCAGAAGCATCTAAACATGAAGTGAGAAAAATATTTATTCATGATCATAATATCGAAGGATAAAAATTGAGAAGATCCCGTTGAGTTTTTTGAGCTTGAAACCTAAGTGCTAGGAGAACATCCTAGGTTAGTTACCCCAACTATCCCATTAAGTGTTACATATTCACAATTAGCTGGTGTGTTCTCTATTCCTTTGAGTCTTTCTAGCATAATGAATAGTTTTCCACCACCCCAACCATACACACTAGTCCACATGGATCAAAATACACTACCACAGCCACCAAGGTAGTTCCTAGCATGGAACCACTTTGAAACTCTGAACCTATAATCTCAAAACTTGATTTCACAAGAAGAGATGAAGGCTTTGCCTATTTATGATGATGCAAGGAAGACAAATTATGAGCATGTTCAAAATATAGCTACCCTAGAAATGATCCACAACATCAAAAATAAGGATATAATGGTAGGATTGCTTGTTCTCTCTCTTAGAGGTAGGTTTCTTTACTTGTACCAGTCATTACAACCTGCCACCATTACTACCTAGGACCAATTGGTTGAAATGTTGATCAAATATTTCAATGAACAAGTAGACCTGTTCTCTCTGTTGCATCAATTTACTACCATTCAAAGGCATCCATAGGAGGAAATTATGGACTTCAATATCAGGTTCACCCAAACTTGGCATAGAGTTCTTGATGGTATCTGATTGACTCTTGAGCAAGCAACATTTTAGTACTTTCAAGCTTTCAACTCCAACATTAGTATGGCCATACGATATTCTAATATCAACACATTTTTTGATTTGTACACTGCTACACAAAAGGCCAAAGCTAATATGATTGCTATCGATAAGCTTCCACCAAAAATGACCATACCTATTTTTCCCAATCTTTCACAGTATTTATATGCTAATGCATCTTCTCAGAATTTTCCCATGTCACTCATATACCCAATCCCTTCATGGAATATGAGTACATCCCAGACCATGATGACAATTTTTTTCCCCCAACCCATTGCTCCAACCATTTCTTAGTTACTTGCTCTAGTTCCATTCCTAGAACTACCATATCTGCTTATCCCGTTATCATTACCAACTTCTCCATAACCCTCAAACCTTAATCCACAATTTTTTTTTTTAAGGAGTTACAGTCTATGAACTCATCCATAAGAGTGACGGGTAATGAAATCACTATGATAAAAAGGAAGTAGACTGAAAATATTTCTAGCCTAGGATACTTCAACCACCACCGATCATAAAGGAGTAAGGAGCTTTGACAAAAAATGCACCTGAGAGAAATATAATGGTGCTAAAAATCAAATAAGTTTATGCATCAAACAAAGCATATTGGTCCTCTATGTGCAATGATCTGCATGGCGAGAAAAATTATGTGGTTCACTTGAAGTACATACAAACATTGGTAGAGAGTTCCTCTGCTGGTTAATTCAACATGATCATAAAAGTCGATCATAATTTCATGGTCCCTTTTGAAGAGTAAGTTTCAGTTCTCACAAGAGATAGAAGAAAATTAGTTACTATGGACCTAGTTGAGTTGGAACTCTTGAAGGTCCTTGCTATCTCAAATATGAAAAATGAGAAGAAATACCCAATCCTGAGGTACCTGTCCTATTGAAATATCTTTTTCCTCCATGAGAAAGAGAAAAATTGTAAGAAAAGGCTTCAACTTCATAAGAAATAGCTAAAATGGAGGAGCAAGCTAGAGAAAAGCTTAAGTATCCATATTTGAAAAAATGTTAGAGGATGAAAGACACACAACTACATCAAAGTAGATATGATACTTATTATTAATAAAAGGGGTCTTGTGCATCCATGTATAACATCATTGAATAATTGAAGAGAATTATATCCAAGGTGAGTCTCTATGATGCACTGCAATTGCTTGGACAAGTGGACTTGTTGCAAGAATCACTAAAATTTGTGAAATATAAGAGGAAGAATTCAAATCAAATAGTGTTAGTCTAAACACTGATAAATTTTACCATTAGAAATAATAGGTCACCCCTTTTCTACCTATCTCTCATGATGGAAGGATAGATTATGCGCAATTGCATGATCAACTCAAGTGTTGTAATGACTATCATTCTGAAGAACACAAGCTTATACTAAGAGGGGGGGTGAACAGTATAAGACCTATTTTTATTTTTTCCTTTATACTTCAAAACAGTAAAGCAATATACCTAAATCAATAACAAAGAAATGCATAATATCATCCACAAAGTGACACCAATTTTAACGTGGTTCACCCAGAATGGCTGGGCTACGTCCACAAAATTTTTCTCTAAAATTTATCTCAAAGTTCTTTGGGAATCCTTCCCAATTACAATGTTTATGAGCCTCGGCCCAAAGAAGATACCTTCCCCCGATCAAAATTTATGAGCCTCTGCTCAAAGGAGATGCCTTCCCCTCTATCTAAATTTATGAGCCTCTGCTCAAAGGAGATACCTTCCCCTCTGCTATGAATTTATGAGCCTCTGCTCAAAGGAGATACCTTCCCCTCTATCTAAATTTATGAGCCTCTCGCTCAAAGGAGATACCTTCCCCTCTCGCTCCGGAAATGATCCCTTAGAAGATCAACTGCCTCTACCTCTTGCCAGCACGTGGAAATCCTTTCCACCAAAGACCTCCTATCCTAAATGCTTAGCCTAAGAGACCTCTGCCTTCTATGATCACATCCACAATAGCTCAGCAACCTATACCAAACACAGTCAGTCAGTCTAGTATAAGTCTTCCTCTATCTATCAGATCCGTCCAACACTTGAATAAATCAATCCTCTACACACAAGCCTTCTCAAAGACTTGCCAAATCTATCCTCAGGTTCTTCTCAAAGAACCAATGCTCCTCTATCCTCAAGTTCTCTGATAGAACTATCAAAACTCAGCTCACAAGTCCTCTGCTAGGACCTGTCCAAATCTGCTCACAAGTCCCCACCGGAACCTGTCCAAAACTACTCACAAGTCCCCACCGAAACCTATCCAAAACTTCTCACAAGTCCCCATCAGAACCTGTCCAAAACTGCTCACAAGTCCCCACCGAAACCTGTCCAAAACTGCTCATAAGTCCCCACTAAAATTTGTCCAAAACTACTCACAAGTCCTCACTAGAACCTGTCCAAAACTGCTCACAAGTCCCCATCGAAACCTATCCAAAACTGCTCACAAGTCCCCACCGAAACCTGTCCAAAACCTCAGAAAGCTCACTAAGAAAAACTTTCTTAGTAGGAAATCACAAGGTGAATTGTTAGAGACTCAATGTGATTTGTAAAACTCATAGAAGCATAAAGAGAATTTTTAGAGACTCAATATGTTCTATACTCAACTCCCAATATCAAAACTCAACTCAAATCAACTCAACTCAAACTCAATCTCAAATCTAAAAACTCAACTCAAACTCAATCTCAAATCTGAAAAACTCAACTCAAACTCAATCTCAAATCTAAAAACTCAACTCAAACTCAATCTCAAATCTGAAAACTCAACTCAATATCTGAAATGGATAGGATAGAATGCTTTCTTTCAAGAACATGAAACTACAACAATTGCCAACTATGCAAAGAATCACATAACAATGATACTCATGTTCTTTTCACCATCAATTAGGGCTTCAACAACAATGCTCATCAAACAAGGTTCAATCAACACCATTCAACTCAAAACACAACCTTGAAGCATTTCACAATCAACATCAAAAAAGGAAACAAGTAGAACTCATTTTCTCTCCAATATTGTTTGAACAAAAGCATCCACCAACTCAACTCGCAATAGCACACACAACTTTTCAAATCATCAATAAAGGAGTAAGCCCAACACTTTAACCAAGTAAAGAATAGCTTGATTATTACCAATTTAATGAAAACAAATATCAATCTCAAAGCTGCCCACTTAAGGTTTCACAACTTCACACAAGAAGAAATTGACCTTAAAACATCATGCTTTCATTTCCATAAACAACCAAAAGCACTCTCAACATTACAAGAAATATTTAACCCTTATACACCTTATTTCTCCCTTATAGTCTTATCACAAATAAAATTTATCTCTCATAAGAATGCAATAATATATTTCAACATCTTCAAAAAGAATCTTTTATCAAAATACAAACAAGCTTTACACTCCTTATAACTCCTAAGCTGTTTTTCCCTCTAACAACTTCCTCCATCCGCAAAAACACTTAGCAAAAATTAATTTCGAAAATACCTTAGCCACATCAAAAATCGCTATGGAGAAATTTGTGCATGAATTCTAACACCACCCGCTGCATCCACTTCATGATGAAAAACCCTTTCACGATATTCGAACGCTGAACCTCCCGTTCGAGTAGCACGCCAACAGCCTAGCTGCTATCGGTGCACCAAAGGCACCCGATGAGGTTTAAACCTCACGCTATTAACCTTGATCCTTCTGAACCAGGGATAAAATGAAACCACAGTCCCTTCCTTTCGTCTACTATGACACAACGATAATAAACTTTATGGCGGATTCGACAAACGGCGAGTGCAGACAAACGAACAACAGATCCACGAAAATCAACGAAGACACAGTCAAATTTTTAGCGAGCAACTCCTTTCGAAATTTGGATGGGGTAAATATTTGTTTTCATCGAGGGATATTTATATGCAATTTACCATAATCTCTTTGACATCGGTGAGGAGTTTAACACATCGACAGAGGTCTTGGCTAGCGCCCACAATGTTAAAACATTTGCACCATGGATTAGGAGAACCCATTGCAAATAATAATTTATTTATTTAAAAATAATTAAATGGAACCTTAACAAGGTTTTTAATTATTTAAATAAATACTTCCTCCTAGACCCAAAAGCATTAAACCAATGCATCCACCTGTAATCTCTAAACCTACCAACTTGGGGTTTGCAAAAGACCTTTGAAACTGTCATGCCATAACCTTCATCAAAACAAATTATTTGACATCAAATCAAATTCCTTCAAGAGCTTTTTGACATCAATGACAACTTATACACTTGAGCAAAGGCAATGTACCCAAAGTACCCAAAATTTCCAACAATATCCCCCTTTGTTATTGATGGCAAACTTTTACTAAAAACACTTCTCAAGAGTCAAAATTGAAACCAACTGTGCTAACAACTGAGAAACTGTGCCCACAACTGAGAATCTTCCTTTGAAGTTTTTCTCCCCCTGACTTGAAGCTTTCCTCTTCACTTTGAAGCTCTCCCTCTTACTCATATCTCTCCCCCTTTGCCATCAATGGCAAAGGGCCACCTTTGGGGCTTGGGACTAAGAATGAGCCTCTTAGCTTAGTCCCTCCCCCACCTCCTGATGAGGTGATTAATTTTGGGGTGGGAGTAAAACTCCCATTAGGCACTGATCATCATTAGCATCTATAACTTCCTTGCCGGGCCTTCTCTTGAACTCTTTGTCCATATTCCTATTCTTGTCACTATTCTTGTTCTTGTTCTCATCCCTGTTCTTGTCCATGCCTTGATCCTTGGACCTGATCATGCCATTGTTCCTGTTCTTGTATTCTGGAATTTCAGCTCTACACTGTCTGATTATGTGACCTTCATTGTTGCACTTGAAACACTTGACGATGTTGTTTCTCTAAGGTAAACCTGATCTTTGAATCCACATTTTTTGACCAAACCTGTTCTGGCCAAACCTATTTTGATCAAACCTGTTCCTATTATTTACCTTGCAATAGATTGCTTTGTGCCCAAACTGTTTACAAGAGTAGCAATACCGTTGAAAGAAACTAGCACTTCTAAAATTGTCATTTACCTTCTTCACTTGAGCCATGCAATGTGAAGCCATGTGACCAAACCTGTGACAAGCAAAACATCTACCTTGAAACTTTCCTTTATTTGACCTCTTGGGTCCTGAAAACTTCTTCTTCTCATTCTGAATTCTATTTTCTATTTTTGTGCATCTATCATTCAAGGACTCCTTTTTTGAAGTACTTTCCTCATTAGAACTCTCTTCCTTTTGGAGTCTCTTACTAGACTCTCCAACTTGTTCCTTGTGTGGCTTAACAAAACCAAGGCCTGTTTTATCTGTTGTCTTTCTTTGACATTTGATGAGTGACTTAACCTTTTTGGAGCTATCTTGAAACTTGTAAAGCTTATCCTTGTACTCTTTAGTTTCCTCTTTCAAAGAAGCCATTTTCTGCTCTAACTCACTATACTCAAGAACCTTAGACTCTAACTCATCCTTGAGTTCTTGTGTCTTAGCTATAGAGAAGTCAAGACTTTCTATAAGACCATCTCTCTCCATACAACATTCATCTAACTTATCCTTGAGTCTAGCATTCTTCTTTCTTTCCTTTTTCAAAGCACTAAGAGCACTAATAAGTTCACTTTCAAGATCCATTATTTGATTGCCTTTTGAATCATCAAAGCCTTTTTCAGATTTCTTATCACTAGAGGTGCTACCCTTTTCAAAAACCATACACACATCTTCCTTATAGTTTTTTGAAGCATCCTCATACATACTAGAAACCAAATAATTATTTGTGCAATCATCCTCAAGGTGACCAAAATTTCCACATCTAAGACATTTCATGATAATGAATCTATGTTTCGGTTCTTCCTCTTTTTCTGATATGAACATCTCATTTTCATTATCACTTGAAGAACTTTCACTATCACTACTAGAACACTTACTTGCTTTTTATAGGTAGAAACTCTTCTTGTGCTTGTGAGAATACCTTTTTCCTTGATTACTGTGCTCATCTTTGATCTTCCTGTGATGCTTGTGCTTTTCAAAATCCTTGCTCTTAGAATCCTGTTTATCTTCATCACTTTCATTCTTAGGAACAGTATAGTTAGTAGCATAATGACCAAACTTTACACAATTGAAACATCTTATATTTTTCATACTTTTGTGTTTTCTAGAGAACTTGCATTTCTTGCTGTAATAAGCCTCTTCATCACTAGAAGACTCATCACTATCTTGAAGTCGTTTACCCTTGGATTCCTTGGTAGCCTTGAAAGCTGCCTCTTTCTTGACATCAACCTTTACTTGAGTTCTCAAATCAAATGCTGCAAGTATACTATGGAGCTCATCCTTTTTCAACTTATCCAAATCTTTAGCTTCCTCAATAGCAGAAATATTTTCACTAAATCTATTAGGAAGAGATCTTAAAATATTATCACAAACATCATTTTCAGCAAGCTCAAGACCTAAGTCTTTCATGGAGTTAACAACCTCATCCATACGAAACATGTAGTCACTAATATTTTCATCATCATTCATCTTGAGTTGTTCAAACATACCTTTGAAGTGTATTAACTTGGATTTTCTGACATTTGTATCACCTGTATGAACCACCTTCAACTGTTTCCACATTTCATTAGCTGTCTTGCAGTGAATCACTTTGGTGATATCTACTTTCTATAAGCATTTTAGGATTGCATTCATTGCTTTTGAATTGCTGTGATGTAGGAGCCTTTCTTATTTAGTATTAGGACCATGTACAAGAATAGTGTACTCATCTTCAATCACTTCCCATACCTCATTACCAAGTGCCATTAGATGAACCTTCATCCTTGCACTCCAAAGACCAAAATCTGACCCATCAAGAATAGGTGCTACATTGCCACTTGAATGATCCATTGTGTTCTTTACTAGCTTTTCCTTCAAGTTGTTAAACTTTCTGAAGGCACTCGCTCTGATACCAATTGAAGAACACAAGCTTATATTGAGAGGGGGGTGAAAAGTATAAGACCTCTTTTTACTTTTTCCTTTATACTTCAAAATAGTAAAGCAATATACCCAAAGCAATAACAAAGCAATACATAATATCATCTACAAAGTGACACCAATTTTAACGTGGTTCACCCAGAATGGCTGGGCTACGTCCACAAAAATTTTCTCTAAAATTTATCTCAAAGTTCTTTGGGAATCCTTCCCAATTACAATGTTTATGAGCCTCGGCCCAAAGGAGATACCTTCCCCCAATCAGAATTTATGAGCCTCTGCTCAAAGGAGATACCTTCCCCTCTATCTAAATTTATGAGCCTCTGCTCAAAGGAGATACCTTCCCCTCTGCTATGAATTTATGAGCCTCTGCTCAAAGGAGATACCTTCCCCTCAATCTAAATTTATGAGCCTCTTATCAAAGGAGATACCTTCCCCTATGCTCTGGAAATGATCCCTAAGAAGATCAACTGCCTCTACCTCTTACCAGCATGTGGAACTCCTTTCCATCGAAGACTTCCTATCCTCAATGCTTAGCCTAAGAGACCTTTGCCTTCTATGATCACGTCCACAGTAGCTCAGCAACCTGTACCAAACACAGTCAGTCGGTCTAGTACAAGTCTTCCTCTATCTGTTAGATCTATCCAACACTTAAACAAATCAATCCTCTACACACAAGCCTTCTCAAATACTTTCCAAATCTATCCTCAAGTTCTTCTCAAAGAACCAGTGCTCCTTTGTCCTCAAGTTCTCTGATAGAACTATCAAAACTTAGCTCACAAGTCCTCTGCTAGGACTTGTCCAAATCTGCTCACAAGTCCCCACTGGAACCTGTCCAAAACTGCTCATAAGTCCCCACCATAACCTATCCAAAACTGCTCACAAGTCCCCACCAGAACCTGTCCAAAACTGCTCACAAGTCCCCACCGGAACCTGTCCAAAACTGCTCACAAGTCCCCACCAGAACCTATCTAAAACCTCAGCAAGCTCACCAAGAAAAACTTTCTTAGTAGGAAATCACAAGGTGAATTGTTAGAGACCAAATGTGATTTGTCAAACTCATAGAAGCATAAAGAGAATTGTTAGAGACTCAATATGTTCTATACTCAACTCCCAATCTCAAAACTCAACTCAAATCAACTCAACTCAAAATCAATCTCAAATATGAAAACTCAACTCAAACTCAATCTCAAATATGAAAAACTCAACTCAAAATCAATCTCAAATTTGAAAACTCAACTCAAACTCAATCTCAAATCTGAAAACTCAACTCAATATATGAAATGGATAGGATAGAATGCTTTCTTTCAAGAACATGAAACTCCAAAAATTTCCAACTATACAAAGAATCACATAACAATGATACTCATGTTCTTTTCACCATCAATTAGGGCTTCAACAACAATGCTCGTCAAACAAGGTTCAATCAACACCATTCAGCTCAAAACACAACATTGAAGCATTTCACAATCAACATCAAAAAAGGAAACAAGTAGAACTCCTTTTCTCTCCAATATTGTTTGAACAAAAGCATCCACCAACTCAACTCGCAATAGCACACACAAATTTTCAAATCATCAATAAAGGAGTAAGCCCAACACTTTAACCAAGTAAATAATAGCTTGATTATTACCAATTTAATGAAAGCAAATATCAATCTCAAAGCTGCCCACTTAAGGTTTCACAACTTCACACAAGAAGCAATTGACCTTAAAACATCACGCTTTCATTTCCATAAACAACCAAAAGCACTCTCAACATTACAAGAAATATTTAACCCTTATACACCTTATTTCTCCCTTATAGTCTTATCAAAAATAAAATTTATCTCTCATAAGAATGCAATAAGATATTTCATCAACATCTTCAAAAAGAATCTTTTATCAAAATACAAACAAGCTTTACACTCCTTATAACTCTTAAGCTATTTTTCCCTCTAACAACTTTCTCCATCCGCGAAAACACTTAGCAAAAATTAATTTTGAAAATACCTTAGCCACATCAAAAATTGCTATGGAGAAATTTGCGCATGAATTCTAACACCACCCGCTGCGTCCACTTCACGACGAAAAACCCTTTCACGATATTCGAACGCGGAACCTCCCGTTCGGGTAGCACGCCAACAACCTAGCCGCTATCGGTGCACCAAAGGCACCCGGTGAGGTTTAAACCTCACGCTGTTAACCTTGATCCTTCTGCACCAGGGATAAAATGAAACCACAGTCCCTTCCTTTCCTTTGTCGTGACACGACAACAATAAACTTTACGACGGATTCGACAAACGGTGAGTGCAGACAAACGAACATCGGATCCACCAAAATCAATGAAGACACAGTCGAATTTTCAACGAACAACTCCTTTCAAAAATTGGATGGGGTAAATCTTTGTTTTTGTCGAGGGAGATTTATATGCAATTTACCATAATCTCTTTGACGTCAGCGAGGAGTTTAACACGTCGACGAAGGTCTTGGCTAGCGTCCACAATGTTAAAACATTTGCACCATGGATTAGGAGAACCCATTGCAAATAATAATTTATTTATTTAAAAATAATTAAATGGAACCTTAACAAGGTTTTTAATTATTTAAATAAATACTTCCTCTTGGACCCAAAAGCATTAAACCAATGCATCCACCTGTAATCTCTAAACTTGCCAACTTAGGGTTTGCAAAAGACCTTTGAAACTGTCATGCCGTAGCCTTCATCAAAACAAATTATTTGACATCAAATAAAATTCCTTCAAGAGCTTCTTGACATCAATGACAACTTATACACTTGAGCAAAGGCAATGTACCCAAAGTACCCAAAATTGCCAACACATTCCAAAGGCAGTGTGCGATGTTTTGGGTATGGAGTATACAGGGAGCAGCCCTAGCATCTTGCAGTTAGATGGAATCCCTATCAAGATAGTGGGAGTCATAAAATATATCCCCATTGTATTGCATAAAATGTTGCAAATAATTGTGATCCAAGAAGTGGTCGTAATTAATTTGAAGGCTTACTTTAGCATGTGTCTGTCAAAGGAATTTACTGCCAAGTTGGAAGGATATCTTTCTATTGACTATTCTCATTTGGAAATTCTTGTCAAGGGGAGGAGAATCTGAATTTACAACAAGAAGCATTCAAATTATCATATAAAAAAGATTTAAGAGGAGGATAAACCCATGAATTTTATCAATTTTATGACTAAATAACTAGATTTAGACCTTATGGAAGAAGTTCTAGATGAGATTTGGACATAATATGAGTTTATAGTGTTCAATTTTAATGCCATGATGAATACTGAAATTGGTTGCTATACCATTACTAAGCCTAAAAAAGCTGAAGCAAAAGTGTTTGATGAGGAATATCCAGTTTTGGATCAATTATGGAAGCTATACATTAATGGTGCAAGGTGTAATAATGGTGCAAGAGATGGAATTTTTCTCATATCTACTTCTAGTATACAAAATATTTACTCTTATAGGTTGGCTTGGAGCTACATTAAAAATACCACTGAATACAAAACACTCTATTTGGATTTGAAAAAGGTAGAGAAGCTAAAAATCAAGCAATTGTAAATCTTTAGAGATTCCAAAATGATCATCAACCAGGTAACTAGTAAGTGTGTTTCCAAGCAACATTACTTGAAGGTGTACCAAAATAAGGTATGAGATTTTTTTGAGGCCTATACAACATTGAATATCCAAGCAATGTTATAGGAGCAAAATAGGCATGTCGATCTATTGATATCTCTTGATGCTAATTTTTCCTTAGTGGAGCATTTGGTGAGAAATCCCAAGATTTTAAGGTTAATATATAGATCTTCATTCCTTGATAAATATATCCACTGGCAAGTATTCAAAAGTGATGAATAAATTGTTAATTTCTTAATGAAAGAAGCTAGTGACGTGGAAGAGAGAATTATTTATGAGGAAGAAGATGAAGGTTTGATCTAGTTGTGGAACAATCATATCCCAATGGGATTGATCACACTTGAGATCCTCTTTGATCAAAATGATAGAACAGAAAAACATAGGATCAAGGTGGATGAAAATGAGTATACTGAACTGCATCTGGAACCTGAGAAGATGATTAAATTTGGCACAAATTGTACTAAAGAAGTGATGGAGTAGCTTAAATAACTATGCCATGAGTACCTAGACATTGTTTCCTAGAGATACCAATATTTGAAAGATTACAATAAATATGTAATTCAGCATACCATCGAATTGAATGGAGTGTAATCCTTCAAGAAAAAGCAGAGACCGATCAAACCCAAGATCGAGACTTCAATGAAATCAGAACTGCTAAATATATTGGAGGCTAAAATCATATAGCCAATCAAGCACTCTACCTAGATAGCAAATATAGTTCCTATGAGAAATAAGAATAGAAATATCTGACTGTGCATGAATTTTTAAAATTTGAACCAGGCATCATTGAAGGATCATTATCCACTATTGTAAATTGATCACATTATTCATGTAGTTTTCGATGCTCAAATATTATATTTTCTATATGGATTTTTTGGTTATAACCAAATCTAGGTCAAGATGGAGACTAGCACAAAATGACGTTCACCACAAAATGGAGAACTTTCGCTTATCAGTAAATGTCATTTGGTCTTTTAAATGTTGGTACAAATTTTTAGAGAGCAATGGATGTAGCCTTTGGTGAGTTTCAAAATCATATTATTTTTATTTATCTGGATGACATGACTATTTTTATCACAATAGAGAGGAACATAGTCTACATCTGATACGGGTATTTAAAAGTGTCGGGAGTTTAGAATATAAATCAACCCAAAGAAGTGTATCTTCATAGTAAAAGAAGGAAAGCTCCTAAGACATCTTATCTCATAAGAAGGTTTGGTTATTGACCCATATAGAGTGAAAAACCTCCTAAAGCTTATGTTACTAGTCAACAAGAAGGACTTGCAATCATTATTTGGGCAAATAAACTTTATTCAGAAGTTCATTGCAGATTTTACCCAAGTGGTGAAGCCAATGACAGAGTTACTAAAAAATAATGTTGATTTCAAATGGACTAAGTCAATGAGGTAGGAATTCAAGGAGATAAAAGAAAGAATTTCTCAAGATCTAATGCTAGTAAACCTAGATTACTCAAAGGATTTTATCATATACATTATCGGTGAACAAGAGAACTATGCAGTGGTGCTCATGCAGAAAGGAGATGATGGACAGGAGAGACCAATTTCTTTTTTGAGTCAAATCATCCAATAACATGAAGAGAAATATAACTTCATTGAAAACTAAGGATATGTGCTAATGAAATCCTTGAAGAAGTTTAGATATTTTGTTTCTCAAAGTAAGACGATATTTTATGTGGTTCATCCAAATGTTTGGAGTTTCATCATTCAAGGAGATCTTGGAGATAAGAGGGTTGGATGGGTCTCAAAAATCAAGGAATATGATATTGAAATACATTCAACCAAGCTAGTTCAAGGTCGAGCTTTGTGTTAGGAAATTGAAAAAAATGCTGCATTTGAATCTATGATTTTTCAGCTTGAAAATTTAGCAAGCGAAAGCAATTTTGCTAACTGCTCTTCAGGAGATCATAATTGGATAAAGGACCTTGTTGTATATTTATAGTCCCCACTTTATTGCATAATATATTTGGAGATGCAGAATCCACAAAAATGAAGATTTAGAATCTATGATGTTAGGTATGTGATGCTACCAAATGGACCATTCCATAAAAACATTGACGAGTACTCCTCAAGTGTGTTTTAGAATCTAAAAAAAAGAATCCTAGATGAGTTCCACTTTGGTCTATCAAGATGCCATTATGCAGGGAGGCCAATGGCATTAAATATCATCAAATTAGGATATTTTTGGCCTACTCTCTTTGCAAATACTTTCAAAGTTAGTCAAATTATGACAAGTGCCAAAGATATGTCAACAAAAGCAAGAATACATCATTGTCCCTTCATCCAATACAAGTGAAGGCAAAATTTTAGCAATGAGAGTTAGACTTTATTTGTGTCATTGATCTCAATTCCTCTACTAGACATAAATATATCTTGATAGCGACTGACTATTTCAATCGATGGTCAGAGGCTATTCCAACCAAGAAGGTGGATCAAGTAAGAGTGATTGCTTTCCTTGAGGGTTTAATCACTCATTTTGGCATACTAGATGCAATCATAATGGATAATGGGACTCACTTCATGGATGCTAGGATAAGCGAATTTACAAGAAAATATGAAATTTATTTGAAGACATATTCTAATTATTACCCACAAGGGAATGACTTGGTTGAGCCCACTAACAAGAATTTGCTGAGAATTTTGAAGAAGACCCTAGGTGACAATAAGCATAGTTGGAACTTGATACAAAACCAAGAATTATGGGATGAACATATTTATTTAAATAAATCCATTAAAACATCTCCTTATTCCTTGTTTTATGGTAAATAAGTAGTGTTTCCCGTTCATATTGAATTTCTGACTCTTCAGTCATGACAATTGTTGTATGGTAAAGATGAAGATGAATCTGATCCCATGAGCACGAGGTTGGCACAAATTTTATAGTTGTAAGAATAGAGAGAGAGATCATACAATGTCTTCATGGAACATGTCTAGATGTTGCAAAAATGGTTTGGAAAGAAAAAAATCTGAGAAGTCATTTGAGATAGGCAATCTAGTGCTAAAGTGAAACGAAAACAAGGCTAAGGCTGACAAGCACCACAAGTTTGAAGCAATATGGGAGGGTCCATTTTATATTTCAAGTATTAATCAAATCAATTTATTTTATCTATAAGATATTGATGGTTGTTAGCTACCAATTCCCATAAATGGTCTTCATTTGAAGGCCTACCATCAGTGATATAAGTTTGATCAAGTATGTATATATGTACATAAATTATTATGTTGTTTTGTTTCAGTTAAATATGTTTATAGTGATATGATAAAAAAAAAGAAAAAAAGAGAGAAGAAAGGTGATTTTGCCACAAAATCATTTTTGCCCCCAAGTCTGGTGGTTTCACCCCGAAAGCATCTTACCGCTAGCCAAAAATTATTTTTGCCTAAAAATGTTTTAAAAGGCTTATATATATATATATTTTTCGAGAAAAAGAGGGGGGAAAAGAAAGTATACTTCTTTTTGAAATTATGAAAACATTGTGGATTTTGTTTTTCATTAAAAAACGCTCCTATTTTGCCATAAGAAATAAAAAAATCAAAAGAAAAATAAGGGGGAAAGAAAGAAAAGAAAAGTGAAAGCAAAAATTTAAAAAAAAGGGGCACTCCATGTTTTCTAGAATGGCAAAAACAAAGCAGAAAGGCAAAAAATAAAATAAAATAAAACTTGCATTTTTGCCCTCGAGAGAAAATTTATTTTATTTTTTTTATTTTTGGGGTGAAATCTCATGGCGCCCCTCAAGTAGGTATTTTCGGAGTGAAATTTCCAGAGAAATAATTAACAAATAAAGGCATGCATTTTTTAAACTCCATTTGATGGTGCTAAATTTGGTAAGGAAGAAGAATGAAAGCGATTTCACTCTACGTTGTCATGCAAAGCACTTCCAGTTAAAGCGAATATTTTTAGGGTGAATTGAGAAAGAATTATTTTAAAAGGGATTGAGGGGCATGTAATTTCACAAAGCAAGTAGAAGAAGCAATTTCAGATTGCAAGGTGATGAGATGATTTTTCCCCGGTACATTTTTGTCTAGGCAAGCGTGTTTCCTCAATATTTTTCACTCAACAATGCTAATTTCAAGAAATGTTTTGTGCAATCAGATTGATTTTTCCTAAAAATATTCTAGAAGACATTTTGACATTTTTAATAAGGTAAAATTAATTATTTCACCCTCGTTTCTCACACGTGGTGCTTTATTTTCTTGAGGTGAGTTGTTGAAATATAGATTGCATCCGTCAAGGTAAAACAGTGGTTGAGTTCAACGCCCAAGAAATATTCGCATCACAAGGGTGTTATTAGTAGTTGAAGGACAATTAAGTTTTCATTAAAAATATGTTGGATGAGAGAATCGAGGTGTGCATTCACCCAAATTTCTCAAGCACAACACCTACATTTAATATGATAGTTGGAGAGTGAAAGTTATAAAAGAAGCAAGTTAGAAGGTTGTTGAATAAGAAAGTTAAAGATTTTTATTGTTTTGAGTTCAGTCAAGTTGTTATTTTGTTGCAAATTCTTCAAGTTGTTATGGTGAGAGCTACGGTTTGAAGATAGGAAAGAAGACAACTAATCAGGAGAAATCTTCAAAGATAAAAAATGCTCAGGGTGGTTAAAAAGCTAAAATGCTATGAGGTATAAAAATATTGAGCTTGATTCATATTCGAAATCACGGGCTAAGATAGAAGATTGTTCAATTTCGAACAAAGGTATATAAAAACTATGCCTAGACATGGAGACTATAGTCATGCAAGGACTAACATCGAAAAGCATGTTACTAGTTGCTTATCACACACAGATTTTTTGGTACTTGTGTACACCTATGCATCCTTGTACTAAGTTGATAATAACAATTACAAAATTTTATCAGCCTGCAACAAGGGCCATCCAAATGCAAATGAAGATAAATTGTTCACCATTTCATCCGATGTAATCATAGAGGCATTTGCTTACGAGTTGAAGCCTTTCTTAGATGTCATGTTCAAGAAGATGAATCTAAAGGAGAAAAATGAAATGTACTAATCAATCGTAATGTTGTACCAATTCATGGATAACCAAATGATAAAGGCACCCCAGTTCGGAGAGTTACCAGATTTTTTGAAACCCTTGACAAATTTTAAAATCCCATATATATTTTATGTTGGCTTGGGTGTCTGGTCTCCCTACTTATACCATAGTGTATAAATGGTAAAAAACAATGGTGCATCACATTTTGCAAGTAGAGTTTGATGTCCCTATAGCTTTGCAAGCAAGAACAAATCCCATCTTCTTCAACTGGGAGAATTATGTGGCCCAAGAAATGCACACCTAGTTGGGGATAATAAAGAGCAAAGAAGTAGTTTTATTTAGGGACGGTTCATTTTTAACCTGGTATTCTTATTTCACATGCACCGATATTTTTTTTATTGTAGTAAAGTATGTTGATGAGAAAAATAATAAGTTTTTAG
Source organism: Wollemia nobilis (assembly GCA_028583015.1). NCBI lineage: Eukaryota > Viridiplantae > Streptophyta > Pinopsida > Araucariales > Araucariaceae > Wollemia > Wollemia nobilis. The sequence continues at coordinate 1,277,237 of JAQPPZ010002952.1, forward strand.
TATATTCATGAACTTCAAGCTTGTTAATGGGGGAGTCATTCTATAATTTTAACCACATGTTCTTGGGTTCTACCCTTAAATTTATTTACTGTAGTGAGAGAGTGTCGAGGGCAATGTGTAAAGAAGTTCACTAAAGAGAAAGGAGATATCTTCTTGTTGATGTAGGGCATTATGGTATGAATTTTTGACTTGATTGAGAAGCCATTTATCCTTCCTTATTTTACTACCGAGCACCTTTTTGCAATGGAAGTCATTCGGTAGACTGACTTCATCAATGAAATCTATGGAGCAGGATGAGGTAATAAGACTACGTGCACCATACAATTAAGCTTTGGTGGCATCAAAGTTGACCAAGTCGGTCAGAATAAATTATGTAATGAAGCACTATTGGATATGGGTATGGTGGAGTTACCTTAGCGGTGGAAGTATGATTCTTTGGGTTGGTTCACAGATTTTATCAATGCCAAAAATTTTCATTGCTATCCTAGACTTGATATTTAGTGGCACAAAAATAATCCAGAAGAACATGATATCGAATGGTATATTGAGCATATGATGATGCTTCCACCATGACATAATTTTTATGATAGGGAGGCTAAGTACAACCCCATATTTTATAAACATTAGATTCCTCCCTTGGATTTGTTTGGAAGGATGAAATAACAATTACTAGCTTGGTATGATGAAAATATTACCAATTTGTGGGTTATGAGGGCCCCAAAATGAAAAATTGGGTCAAATTATGGTCTAGTAATGGATGAGGCATTTTAGAATATCTATGATGAGTATTATGATGACTATCAACCAATCTCTTTTACCAATATTATGCCTCAAAATTTTTAAATATCTAACAACGAAGAGATCATGGCTAAACATGAGCAACATGTGGTTGAAGAAGCACCACTTGTGGAATAAGAAATATAACCATCACCAAACATTCAAATCTAAGAAAAGAAGAAGAATAAGCACGAGGCACTCCCTTTCCCATAGATATCCAAAAATACAAGAATGGGTGTAGTTTATTCATTCGTGGTGAACCCTCCTACTACAGAAAAATCCACACAGACTAATGTTTTAGAAGATCCTCCTTTGGTTTAGGCAGAACAACTTATCCAGTGCATGGAAGTCATAGGTCTAGAGAAGAATACAGAGGAAGAGCAAAACAAGGGTGGGAAATCACCACAGTTGACCTCATCACTGGATCAGAATGTGTCCAAGCTTAAAGATACATTTTATATACCTTATTCCCTTTCTCTTTAGCATTCGGTGACTATTGCACCTAATTTTGTACTTGTTGCTTTCATATGGGTTCTATTTGGTATAACTATCACCTCCATTTCACTTCCTGTTTCCCAGTCCCCATTCATCGATGCTCCCTCTTCTTCTATTTCCACTTCTACTATTTCCATTTCTTTCATGTCTTTTAATTTTGGTCCCAATCCATTTTTACTCCCTTCATCCTCCATTCTAGTAATTTCCAGGTGCTACCAGATCTAGAGATAGAGATTTTACCAAAGCATCGTGTTGCGATGAAGATGAGTCAAGCCTGATTAATTGCATCATAAATCCTAAATAATTATAAGAGAAAAGAGGCTTAGGCTCTAGTAAAGGTATTGAGGAAGGTCTATTTTGACCTTGAAATAATGAAGTCTCATACCATTAGAATGATTTCCTAGGTCCTGAAACCTCAAGGAGAAATGACTTCAAGTGATTACACTTATGAAGTAATTATAGAGGACCTGATAAAAAATTACACCACAAATAAGCTAGGGAATATGAAGGTGGACATGAGCTCTATTTACTTGCATGGTGAGCATTATAAGAAAATATTCTTTGAGGTTGAGGAAAATATTATTGAGTTGAATGATGCTCTGGCTGAAAGTAGATATTAGTTAGAAATAATGAAATCAGAGGTAGAGCACTAGCAAAAGAAGGTAGAGGAATGGGATAAGGAAGCCAAGGGCTAACAAATAGCTTGTATAGGAGTAGAGAAACAAGTGTAAGCATTAACAACCCAACTTGAGGCTGTGTAGAAACAATTGGCTGAGAAAGCCATGCAATCAATAGGCTTCTCCAAGGAAAATATTAAAGAGACACCATCATTATTGAAATATTGTATGACTTTTGTGATGGATGCACTCAAGGTTCTATTTTAAATTCACAAGGCTCGAGTAGTAATTTTCCTTGGAGAGTGAACTTTAGAATATGTTGAAGAGAGGTTGGGTCTAAAACTAGAAATGACACTAAAGATTTAGGCATTGGTGAACTCTGATTTCCAGGTTAAGCTAATGAGCAGAATGAATCACAGTTAGTCAAAGGATAAAATAACATTGAACAACTATTTTGCTTGGTTGAAACTAGCAAGATAATCCCAAAAGTTGACAACTGTGTTTGAATAAGAGCATTATGTTTTGCTTGTATATTTTGAGGTTCTAACTGATGTTGGGTTTCCAAGCTTTATTGATGAGAATGGTGAGTTGTTGCCTACAAAGAAATTGATGATGACCTGTAAAAATTTCATTGAAGATACTTTAAAAATTGATGGCTAGGAGGAACCATTAATGGAGGAACAAGCACTTCCTTGCATGGAGAGTCTCACCCGCATCGAATCTTCCTTATTGAAACTGCAATAGAGAGCTAATCACATCAACATGGATCAAGTTGAGACGCTCTACTTTGTCATAGATTCACTGAGCACATTCTCAAAATTCACAAATTATTCCTGGGCCAAGGTAGTTTTCATCCATGAAACTACAAGCAAGAGCCTCACCAAGCATGAAGCCCTAAGAAGAGCAATAAGCAAAAAAATAATAGGAGAAGCAGGTGCACGAGGAAAGAGAAGAGAAGGATGTTGTAGGATAAAACACACCATCTAATATAGCTAGTAGACCTAATGTAATCGATGGTGCTAACAACTGATCCCAATGGATGAAGGCCTAGGGAATTGAATTCTAAAGAATTGAATACCCCAAGAGCCACCAAAAATATTGGAAATTTTAGCACACTAAATTTTGTTGTAAAATTTTTGAAAAGAAAAAAATGAAAATCCTAAACTGAAAATGATACACTTGTGTTATTTTTACTATTTTAATATTTTTATTCCTTGTAAACAATTCCATTAAATAAAAGGCTGATTTTTTTGAAGACACATAGAATATTTATTGGTAACAAATTAATGGAATGTAGAAGGTAAAATTTGATAGCAATGGAAGTTTCTAAATGTAGAAGAATTAATATGACTTTGGAATTCTTATTTCAAAGTGAAGGTACTTGAAAAGAAGAAGAAAATACGTTTTCACCCTAGGAAGGGGCAAAAATCCTTTGTGCCCCTCCTTTGGGGTGAAATTACCTTGAATGATTTTATATGAATGAAGGGGAAGAGAAAAATTTACAAGTGAAGGGTCGAAGTCAATGTCACCCCTCTCAGGGGCGAAAATCCAATAAATATCTTCTTCAGGCAGAAAATATAAAGGAGAACATGTTGGGCACAATTAAAGTCAAATTCACCCCTCGATAGGGGTAAAAATCATTTTTTCTCCTCTTAGGGGTGAAATCCCAGAAAAAGACAATTTTGGAGCACAAATGGGAAGATGATGTCATTCAAGAAATGATAGGAAATTCAAATTCAAAATTGCCCTTTACGAAGAGTGAAAATAATTTTTGCCCTCCTTTGGGGTAAAATGCTAAATGAAGGCGTCCTAAGGCGAAAGTCTCGAAAAAAGTAGTTTTGCCTACTGGTCAAAGTCATTGTCACCCTTGGGCAACAGAAATAATTAATTTTCACGTCTTTTAGGGGTAAAATCAATAATTTTTTCCTCCCTTATCACAAAAAGACATTTTTAATCATTTTTGAGGTGAAATCACCTAGGAAAAGGATGAAAGCATGTTGAGGGGTAAAACACATATTTTTTGTCTACCATTCGAACAAGAAGATGTTAGGGGTGAAATCAGTTGAAACAAAAGGTGAAATTATAGATTTGGAGACAACCATAAATCTAGTGTTATTTTTTCCTCTCAGAAGCACCATAATAGTAAATCTTTTTAGGAAAGGATGGAGATTGATACAATTTAATGCTTGGAACAACAAGAGTGATGATCCAAAATTTCTACTCAAACATTTATAGGATTAAATGCTACATCCTTAAATTTGGTGTGATCCCAATTTTAGTTGAGGTACCTCTATGAATTTCATTTCTTCTCAAAGCATAAGTAAATTTTGTTGATTTCAATTGGTAAGGATAAGATTCCAAGGTGTAAGAGAATGTAATGGTGCTTAGAATTTTATTTTTGAGCTAATTTTTGCTGCGTGGCATTGCTATGTCTCAATGCACCAACACTCAAAATATTTTTTCTCATAATACATCTTTTTGATTCCCCAAGACTCATTTAATGAAAATTGGATCGCTATACCCTAAAGAATGATCTAATTCAAGTGTTGCAGTTGACTAGGAAAGAATCATTGTTGCTGATTTTTGACTAGCCGATATTTTGATTTAATATGCATTTAATGAAATAGGAAAAATCCTATATAAATACTAAGCATATCAATGTATAAAAAGGAGGATAGACACTCTACAAAAAAATACTTTAAGTTTTTTGCATAAATAGAAAGATATTCGACTTCTGGTTCCTTGAGCAGTTTTGTGTCTGATTTATTTTTGCTTGTCATTTCTGATCACTTTCATGTCCTTTATTTATGATTTTAAATTTTGCATCTGGATTTAATTACTTCTTGTGAGGGAGTGAATACTGGAATACTTCTTGGAATTTATCTCTGCAAAACTGTGTGTGGTTTTTGTGCCTGGCTTTCTGTTATATGCTAACCCATGCTTGTTGTGAATTATTATTATTAGTTTATCCCCTCATTTCATATCCATATTATGGCCACATTTTCCATTTGTTTCTATTATTTCCCATCTCTTTCTTGTTACCCTAACCATTAAACCTATCATTAGTTTTAGTACGGGAGCCAACCCTCTATGGAGATTGGCCCGAAGGACATTTCTTTCCTTCGGAATTTCAATGTTGGATGGGTTTAGGGTACACAAATAATATTTTGTACTTAGGCAGATTTGTGACCAATAAAACCATAAAATATTTCTATATGAGATAAAGACCATACCCATTACTTGGTTCAATAAAATAAAATAAATTCAAATCACTCACCTATCTTTTAGCCTCCACCTCACTTTCAACATTCATACTCTGCAACAGAGAAATTGAGGGTTGGATATCACTCTTTACAAGTTATTCCCTGCACATAAAAATCAAGGGAACTAAACTACAAGAATCATGCCCCACAAGGACTCCATTATTGTATAAAATCCAAAAATTATATCTACACATAAAACACACATCAACATCCTCTGTAAAATTATTATCTGTTATCATAGAGTAGATTCATCCCATGCTACTTTTCTAGCAAACATTTTCCTCGTATTCTTAATGTATTCATTGGAAGTGAGGCTCTTATAGAAAAGAGTTCAATATTCATAATTGTATGATTAAAATGCATGAATTACCAATTACTATTAATTGAAGATAATTAGAAATAAATTTAAATAATATTTTCCAAACTCATAACCAAGCAAATATTTATCCAACTATCATACATCTATCATTTTATTTTTATATGCATCTTGATTTTTTTTTTATATATCAATATAATTGCATTCTATTATCATGTTCTCAAACCCATTATTCATTAAATCATAAAGTCCTTGTTTAAAGCATTGTTGATGAGGCTATAAATACATCTTATTTTGGTGAACCATATTGTTATTTCATATGATAGTTTATACTAATTGTTAATAGATAAAAAATATGTACAAAAAAATTAAACTAATCTAACATTAAGAATAATTATAATATTCTAGGTTCCAAAATTTTCCTGCGTTATCATATGATATATTGTACAACAATTGAATTCTAACATAAAAAATATTAAAACTAAATTAAGACATAATTTAAAGAATTCTATATATATATATATATATATATATATATATATATATATATTCATTTCTTTGATAGCTTATTATAAACCATCATACACAATTAAAAAAATTATGTAATAGATAATATACCTATGGTATTCTTTAGTTCTAGCAAGTTACTTGAAAAAATTCTTTATAATTAAAATATTTTGTTATTTTCTTGTTTGAATGTCCATGATGTGATTGTTATACACATATTACTCTAGTTTCATAACATAAAAATGGTGGTGTACTATATATAACAATTTAATTTCATCCAATCATATTTGGATTTGTTATAATATGTATGCTTGATTAGAGAAAAATATATTCTCATTATATGATGGTTGTGTGTAACTTGTAATAGCATTTTGAATTTATTAGTATGTCATATGTCATAACTAGTAATGTGTGATTTAATGCTTACGATATTTGAAATGAAATTAGACAAACCTTTTATATGTCTCAAATAAGGCTAGATAGTTGTATAAATAGTGTTTGAATCCTTATTGTTTTATATGTGGTTGGATGTTTAATGTCAAGTTCCAATGATCATATTCTTTTAGCTTAATAGATAGATCTTCCTAATATAATACATGAATAGATATCCTATATTAATAAAAAATAGTAGTGGTTTATATGTCGATGAGTAAATACCTATCCTCAGGGTCAATTATTGTTTAAGATATTATTTTTCTTTAATACCTTTTTTTCATGGTAAATACAAGTTGGATGGTTGGATAATACCATTAGGTAATTCTATTTATTTAATAATTTTGGATTTTTAACCCTAAGAGTGATCCATGGATACCATATTTTAGGTGTTGGTATTTTGTATTATAATGATTATATAATTTATATTGTTATTATTATCAATGAAAAGTTATGTTTAAGAATATTAGAATGATGGGTTGGACAAAAATATCTAAGATGATAGTTACAAGTGTTACATTGAAATGGTTAAGTTGATTTTAGATATATTGGTACTTGGAATCTCTATTACATGAATATCTAAATATCACTCCATACTTGAAACAAATATGTTAGGAGTTTTGAAATATTTTAATCATTTTATGAGTACTTGAATCAAGATATGATATTAGTGCGTTTCAAACATATGCCAATCATTCATGACACATGAACACTTTATATATGAACATTGATTTATGTTTTATAAAAAGGATAGCATTATTACTCATTTATTGATATTAACATTTATTTATACATAAAATTTATTTGAAGTAGTGTGCAAATATAAAAAATATGTGTTTTCATAAAATTTTATTTAGTTTCACACTATATTTGGATGGTATTAGTAGAACACTAGACTTTCAAAGTTACTTCTTGAAACATTATACTCACTATCATGATTTTAATATTTAATTATTGTATTGAACATTTTTGTATATAGCAATTGTAGACTTATTTCCCTACAACTATTTTTGCACATTACCAAAGTGGAATAATATTGTTGATAGTGTTCTAGAATATCAATGACATGAGAATAGAAGAATAGTTGATTCAAGGTGTTTACTTTTGCATGAGTTGAATTCATACTTATTTTTAATATGGTATGTATTTACCATTTATGTTTAATGGGACATATAGTTTAAATAATCCTCATCTTATTTTTTGAATATTTGCATAATGCTAATTAGCACTACCATCATTTTAATTATGATTTATATCTATATTGATAAATATTCAATATTATTAAGCCCCATATTACATGTAGTATATGTTAACCTACATCTAGTATTCAATGGTTATAGTTTTGTAAGTTACTTTACATAAGTAGATAAACCTTATTATATATGGATGAATATGTTTTATCAACGTTCAAAATAGATGTCATAGTCATGCATGCTTTTAGTACCTTTGAGGTTTAAACTAATATGCATCAAGTAAGCCATATGATATCACACTTAAAAATGCTGACCCAAACATATTCTAAAATTCTAAATACATAGACAATTATGTCTTGTCAATTGATTAATAATAAAATGTTACATAAATATATATCGGTCATTAAAAATTATAATAAATTGTCTTCATAAACTCTTAAGTTGTTTTTATAATTTATTTTAATAATGAATAAATAATCTAACTTGAAAATAATTTTTGTTATTTTTTAATAAAAAAATCTAAAAATATTTTCCTAAAATTTATCAATTTAAATCACTTTTCTATTAAAAATATTTAAAAGAAGATAAATTTATTTTTAAATTTAAATTAAAAAAAAAAAACTAAACTAAACTTGAAAACAATTTCTCTTTAATACCAGTTTATTTTCAATAACATATTCCTATGTTTGACTTTAATACCTCCTCTTTTTATTAATAATATTTTATTTATAATATATTTTAATAAAATATAAATTTTAATTATTTGTAGAATTAAAAATACCTTTTGTCGAAACTGTTTTTAACATTTTAAATATAATAAATATCTTGAATATGAAAAAAGTTTTACGTTATTTAAGTGAGGATTTTGTATATTTATAATTGTTGAAACAGATTGTTGCTTCAAATTTTGTATGCATAATTACAAATCCACCCTTCTAAAAGACACCAAGTCACATCACTTCTTTGGACAGTGAAGAGAAAATATGATATCACTATGCGAATAAAAAGCAAGACTAGAGCTGTATTTTCTCGACTGTCGTGCTGGGGAGGGAAAGAGAAGATAAGAAGATATGGTTTGGTTGGTTAGAGTGAATGAAAATAGTATTAGGTAATGCATGCTATCTTGTGACTTTGTATGGTTTGTTTTATTACGGTTGAAAATACTTTTAAAGTTGAAATATTAAAGTGCAAGGTAAATATATTTAAAGGATATATGAGGCAGTAGTAAAGGTTCAAAAGTTATCAAGGAAAATGCATTTTCCATGATTTAATTTGTAAGAAAAGGACAAGGTGGTTCTCTATGGTTATATTTGTAAGAAAAGGATAAGGTTATTCTTCGTGGTTATATTTGCAAGAAAAGGACAAGGTCTTACTTGCTTTCAAAATATTTAAACTTTAGAATTAGTAGTAAAAGTTTAAAAGTTATTATTATAATATAACTAAGGTTAAGGTTTAAAATGCGCCATTAAAAAATCAAATTTTACACCACCCACGTTTGAAATATATAATTGAAGTACATATTTAATGAAGGGAAAAACACCTCATTAAGGTAGAGGTCGAACGTTGAGCGTAATCAGTCCATTCACATTTCGTAAAGGAAGAAGAGGAGAAATATAGCACACACATTCATTTTGGGGTAGAAGAAAGGAAATAAATCAAAGGCCGTGCCTTCATTGTTATACGAAGATGGCTAGCTCAAGTGACAGCTTAGCCGAAGCTAAGGCACTAGCAGATAAGAGGTCAGGGGGTCAATTTACGATGACTCCAATTTTGTTAGCATTTTGATCAAGGAAGAATTTCATCGAAGCAATAATGAATATTTTATGGGCTTAAAATTTTGTGTGGTAAGATAGCTCACGTGGTAGCCTAGATTGCACTAATATGCGAGAAAGCAAGAGGTGGCAGGTTCAATTTGTAACGAATGCATTGGTAAGGGCATCAATTTTTAATTAAATTTCCTATGGTATGTGTTGATTATAGAGTCATAAGGTTGTGTTAAAGGTTTTTTCCTTTTTGGATATAGGGAGTCATAAGGATGTGTTAAAATATTTGTTATGTTGCAAACTAGGAATTATAAGGTTATGTTTTAAAATATTTTAGTTTGAAAAATATAAGTCATAAGAGTGTGTTTTATAAAGTTTTTATTTTACAAATATTATAAAGAGGAAATACAAAGGAGATATTTTTGCATGTGAGAATAGGAGGTATAAGATGTATTCAAGTGAAATGAAAATTGCATTCTACACATAGGGTTTTGTATGACTATAAGGTGCATTATTGATATTGAAAATTATTTGTACCTTTTACAAGTAGGAGTTATAAGGTGTTATTGTGGTTTGATTTTTTATTGTAAATTTTTTTTGCTGAAAAGAAAGTTTGAGGGGTTTTGATAATTATTAATGCCCTATATTTTGATAAAAAACCAAGATTCATTGAGCATAATTTTCATATTTCAATGTACACATATTTTTGAAATATTAACTGTTTGAAATAGAAATCTACTAACCATTTTTGAAGTGGTACTTTGAAAAGGGAATTATTTGAGATAAGTTTTTGAGGGCACATCTTCTTCAAAGCATGTTAAGAGTTATGGTGATATTATTCCTTCTTCAAGGTGTTTCGTTGAGAAAATATTTTTGAATCATAAGGTGGAGAAATAAGGACTATATATTGAAAGCACGAGGATATAGAAACAAAATGGGAAAGAGCTCCAAGTACGATGCAAAAGCGGAACTAAACTTAACACTAAATCCTACGAATAAAAAATGCATGAAATAGGAAAAGCATAAACGAATTGAAACCCAAACGAAAATCCAATGTGAAAAATAGCCCTTTCTTTTATTGATACGTTTCGAAATTCAGTTACAATTTGCCTCCTCCCTTTTAGGGGCGAGGAGTGTTAAATTTGTTTCTTGGTTACATCCATGGATAGCCATCCTTCTTTCGGGTGCCCACATGTAATATGGGCAGACCAAAACGTCACCGCCGCTTGCGTTGATGAGTCTTGAATTCTTGCTACTCCTCTAACGTCCAGATCCTGCACTCAAGGAAACAAGAAACGGTCAGTAGCACCTGTGGATGAGATGAAACATGCAATCCCCAAGCCTTCGGTTAATGCATGCAAGATATAAATAAAACGATGACTAACATGTATCCAAATAATCTAAAAACTTGATAGGGGCATTAAGACCTCACAAAGAAGACACTGCAAATGGAACAGTCAAGAAATTCCTCACCAATTTGAATTCGCTCCGGGGCGGGATGAATTGACCTGCAACAAAATGCCAGATAGCACCGCTCAAAATGTCACATCTGGACAGCTCCAAATCTCCTGCAAAGGTGGGGGTTAGCTAATTGGGGGTATTTTGGGACAACCCAGATGGTCAGATTTCCCCAATTTGACCTCTAACACCCAGATTATGATGATGCATTCTACAAGTTAGTAAAGGCGAAGAAATGATAAAACATGACAAATTTATCAAATGATATGAAATCAAAATTGCAAACTATCTAAGAAGCATGAAGATCGAATACAAAAAAAATGAAAATTATAGAAAGAGAAATCGGCCACAAATTCCTAATTGTTCCTAAAAGGGACGATTAGACCTGTAGCAGTGCGGGGCGCCCGGATAGGCCACTTGCCGTTTGGGGTCCGATTTCGGAACCAATCCACTTGGGATGGGCCCAAAATATCTTGTGGGGTATTATCGACAAATTGGATGGGATATTGTGGCCAAATGTCAGGTTTTTGTTCCGAATTTATGCTTCCAATAACCACCCTATGACCTCCTTTCCAAAAGAGATCAAGGATGCGAAAGGCACAACTTGAAAGGGTGTGAGGCATGAAAGTAAAACGATAGCACTTCGTTGCTCCAAAATGCTCCTTCCATGTATATTGGGGTGAGAAGACTCATCATTTTATAGACCTGATGGTCTCTTTGGATGAGCATGCAGAGGTGCCACTTGGCAATCATGCCTCTACAGGGGAGGGAAGATTCCTCCCTGATTAGGGGCTTCATGATTTCCCCTGTAACTACCTCTAACGCTCAAAAATGCTCACTCATGCTCCCATGCGATGAAGGAAGGATAAAGTGGCGGATTTGAGCTACCATTTGTCAAAATTTGACTTTTTTCCAATCAAACCTGCAATTCGCCCCACCCTGGGATGAATTTTGATATTCGTCCCCGGGTGGAACGAACACCAGTTTGTATTCATCCCAGGGTGGGACGAGTAGAGAGCAAAGTGCCAAAAATGTGTCAAGTTGACCTCTGACCTTCCAAACTACTTTTGGAAGTGGCTAGGACCACTGTTTAACCTCTAGGGGCTACGCTTGGGGCTGTGTGTCGATGTAATCAGTGTTTGCAGTCACATAATCGGATTGGTGTTGTTTTGGTGTCTACAGATGCCCCTTTTTGGGATGCGCTGTGCAAGGTGCAACATCGAGCAAAAATAGATAACCAAAGCACTAATGATTAGGGTTTCTCAGTAACCTAACCAAATTTTTATGCCCCAAGTATGGAAAGGGCATGCATTATTGGATCCTTGCTTCTGACGAGCGAAGGAGCTCAATTCAAGTGTTAACCTTTTTTGGTGAGGTGTTACTTGAGCTTGGACATTGATCAGTCATGAATAGGCAAAGGGTGCAACCTTTTATCTGTGAGAACCTTGAGTTCATGATTCACGAATGCCAAGTTATTAATTAGCTTGTAATTATTTCTTGTTTACTGCCCCAAGTAGGAGCATAATTGTCTTTTTCAATGATCCTTTGAATGCATGTCATTCCCATGATTGGATGTGTATTTGTTGATTGGTGGCTAAGTGTGACTACCCCATCAAGCGATGAATCGATGAGATAATGACCAACATGAGAAAAGCGACGAGTCGCTTGACTCAAGATGACTTGTGTAAGGGTGCCTTCAGATGTTTATCATTGAATGGGTGGCTGTTTCTCGACATTTAGACCTATTTTTGGTGGGTGTTAACCCTTTTGGTAATGCTTTTTCGGGGCTAAAATTGGCAAAAATTTGTTTTCCTATGGAGCGGTCTGGCCATGGTGGCCTTCTTAGGGAGTAGGGTAGTGACAATTTGTAGCCCCAAAATCGGTTTTGGATGCCAAGAATGTCATGCACAAATGCGCCTTCATTTGACAATGGTATTGCTATTTTTGGTTGGGTTTTGACCCATTTTGGTGATGCCATTTGGGGATGAAATTCTCAAAAATCTGTCTTCCCGTGGAGTGGTCCGGCTATGAGAGCCTTCTTAGGGAATAGGATAGTGAGGATTTGTGACCACGACATATGTTTTGCATGCCCGAAATGTCAAGTGCAAAAGCACTCTTATCGGACACTTTTAGGGCTTGTTTTTGGTGCATTTTGTGTAGTTTTTGCTATTTTTGAAATTTTTGCTCTGTATTCATCCTGGGGTGGGACGAATTCCTATTGAGCATTCATTCCAGGGTGGGATGAGCTCTAACCAGAGCACTCATCCTAGGGAGGAATGATTACAGGCTCAAAAAGACTATTTAAAGGCCAAAACTAGGTTTTGGGCTCATTTGCACTTGTTTTTCCTGGCGATTTGGAACTCTGAGGAGGAGGAGGTTAATTTTGCGAAGCGAAGCGCTGCCAATTTTTTTTTGTGACCATGAGTTCACATACCGGATCGAGCGGCGGAGCTGAAGCGATACCAGTGAGTGCCTTCCCTCATTATTGTGTTGCAATTTGAAAATCGCAAGTTGTTTTTGTCTTGTGTTTTTTTTGTTTATTTTGTTGTTTAAAGTTAAAAATGAAACCCTAGTTTATCAAAATGAATACTTAGTTTAAAACTTAGTATAACCCTAGTTAAACAAAGATCAAATTTTAGTTTAAAACTAAGCTAAAAACTGAGTTTAGAACATAACCCTAAAACCTCCCCTAACCCGAATTGAACCAAGATCAAAACTAAGCGTAAAACGTAGTTTGAACCCTAGTTATCTGTTGTGTTTGTTTTGTTTTTTGTTTGTTTTTTTGTTAATTTATCAGTTAGAGTTAAAAACCCTAGGACTGACAACTTATTTTATGAATTTTGTGATGTTTTTGTAATTTAGCAGTGTAGGGTTAAGACCCTAGAACTAAAAAATTAGTTTGTGTGAATTTTGTTATGTTTTTTTTTTTTGAAGGTTTTTGTAAAGAACGTTTAAATGCAATATGATGGCTCTTATGACTCCCAAAATTGGTTGCCCCTTCGATATACCATTGCTAGGCCAATATACCAACCTATCTATATACTCGCCCTTACGTGAGGGAAACTATAGGTACGTGAGAGCAGATGATACGTGGAACGTAGGCAGTACGAAAGGGGAATCACCCTGTTTATGACACCTACCATAGAAGACTTATCCTCGTGTGCTGGGAATCACCCCAGCTACACTCGGTCAGTTTTCGTTAGGATTTATATCTAGCAACAGTAGCGATCGGGGCAATGGAAGTAAAAATTCAAGCCAAGGTGGTGATGAAATCCACCGTTGGTATTGATCAAGGTCTGGGGTTTTACGACCAACTCCTTGGTGTTTAATTTGCCACGTGATGTGTGGGGTTCTTTTTATTTTGCAAAAAGGGAAAGAAAAATTTCTCTAAGCAAGCAAGTACCCTAAAAATAGAAAAACTAAAAACAAAAAATGACAAGAAAAGTTTAGAATCCCTACCTCTTCTTTGCCCAAATCTGCTAGTTCTGAGTTTCTACCCTAAAACTATGCAGAGAGCTATTCATCTTAGGGTGAGATGAATAACATAACTAAATTCATCATAGGGTGGGGCGCATTCCCATTCGTCCCTGGGTGAGATGAATTCCAGCTCTGTATTCATCACAGACTGGAATGAACAATAGTCCCACATTAAAAAAAATGATACCTGCAAGCAAGAGGCAAATTTTGATCAAATTTTTGATCTAAAAAGAACAGAGGACAAGTGTCCCATCATGATCACCACTGAAAGCATGAGGATACAGAAACAAAATGGGAAAGAGCTCCAAGTACGATGCAAAAGCAAAACTAAACTTAATGCTAAATCCTACGAATCGAAAATGCATGAAATAGGAAAAGCATAAACAAATTGAAACCCAAACGAAAATCCAATGCAAAAAATAGACCTTTCTTTTATTGATACATTTCAAAATTTGGTTACAATTCGCCTCTTCCCATTTTAGGGGTGAGGAGCATTAAATTTGTTTCTTGGTTACATCCATGGATAGCCATCTTTCTTTCGCGTGCCCACATGTAATATGGGTGGACGAAAACATCGTCGTTGCTTCCATTGATGAGTATTGAATTCTTGCTACTCCTCTAACATCCAGATCCTGCACTCAAGGAAACAAGAAACGGTCAGTAGCACCTGTGGATGAGATGAAACATGCAATCCCCAAGCCTTCGGTTAATGCATGCAAGATATAAATAAAATGATGACTAACATGTATCCAAATAATCTAAAAACTTGACAGGGGCATTAAGACCTCACAAAGAAGACACTGCAAATGGAACAGTTAGGAAATTCCTCACCAATTTGAATTTTCTGCGGGGCGGGATGAATTGACTTGTAACAAAATGCCTGATAGCACCGCTCAAAATGTCATATCTGGGCAGCTCCAAATATCTTTCAAAGGTGGGGGTTAGCTAATTGGGGGTATTTTGGGACGACCTAGATGGTCAGATTTCCCCAATTTGGCCTCTAACACCTAGATTTCGATGATGCCTTCTGCAAGTTAGTAAAGGCGAAGAAATGATAAAACATGACAAAAATTGATCAAACGATATGAAATCAAAATTGCAAACTATCTAAGCAGCATGAAGATCGAATACAAAAAAAATGAAAATGACAGAAAGAGAAATCGGCCATAGATTCCTAATCGTTCCTAAAAGGGACGATTAGACCTGCAGCAGTGCGGGGCACCCGGACAGGCCGCCCGCCATTTGGGGCCCGATTTCGGCACCAATCCACTTGGGATGGGCCCAAAATATCTTGTGGGGTATTGTCAAAAAATTGGATGGGATATTGTGGCCAAATGTTAGGTTTTGGTTCCAGATTTGTGCTTCCAATAACCACCCTATGACCTCATTTCCAAAAGAGATCAAGGATGCAAAAGGCACAACTCGAAAGGGTGTGAGGTATGAAAGTAAAACGACAACACTTCATTGCTCCAAAATGCTCCTTCCCTGTATATTGGGGTGAGAAGACTCACCATTTTATAGACCTGATGGTCTCTATGGATGAGCATGCAGAGGTGCCACTTGGCAATCATGCCTCTCTAGCGGAGGGAAGATTCCTCCTTGATTAGGGGCTTCATGACTGCCCTTGTTACTACCTGTAATGCTCGAAAACGCTCACTCATGCTCCCATGCAATGAATGAAGGATAAAGTGGTGGATCTGAGCTACCATTTGTCAAAATTTGACTTTTTGCTAGTCAAACCTACAATTCGCCCCACTCTGGGATGAATTTTGATATTCGTCCCTGGGTGGAATGAACACCAGTTTGTATTCATCCCAGGGTGGGACGAGTAGAGAGAAAAGTGCCAAAAAGGTGTCAAATTGACCTCTGACCTTCCAAACTACTTTTGGAAGTGGCTAGGACCACTATTTAACCTCTGGGGGCTGCCCTTGGGGTTGTGTGTCGATGCGATCAGTGTTTGCAATCACGTAATCGAATTGGTGTTGTTTTGGTGTCTACATACATATGCATTGTTAGACATATTTGTGTTAGGGTTTGTGAATAAATTGTGCTTCATTGTTGAATGATATTGGAAACACATGTGGTAGGGTTTGTGAATAAATTGTGCCTCATTGTTTTAATGAATTTGTGAATATTTGGAGTATTGGTTTGAGTGACATTGAATGTGAATGAGCAAGTTAAGAAACCAGTTTTATGAAATAAATTTATGCACTAGTTTTGATTGATATTAAGATAAATTTTTAAAGGTTATAGGAAAATTTTGTGAAGCAATTTATGCATTGGGATTGTGTTATATTGGAAAGAACATATTGTGAAATTATATTGCATATCATTTGAAAAGGGAAATCTACTAACCGGTTTGAAAGAGAAATCTACTAACTAGTTTTGAAGTGGTACTTTGAAAAGGGAATTATTTTGAGATAAGTTTTTGAGGGCACATCTTCTTCAAATCATGTTAAGATTTATGGTGATATTATTCCTTCTTGAAGGTGTTTGGTTGAGAAAATATTTTTGAATCATAAGGTGGAGAAATAATGATTATATATATGCATTGTTAGACATATTTGTGTAAGGGTTTGTGAATAAATTGTGCTTCATTATTGAATGATATTGGAAACACATGTGGTAGGGTTTGTGAATAAATTGTGCCTCATTGTTTTAATGAATTTGTGAATATTTTGAGTATTGGTTTGAGTGACATTGAATGTGAATGAGCAAGTATTAAGAAACTAGTTTTATGAAGTAAATTTATGCACTAGCTTTGATTGATATTAAGATAAATTTGCAAAGGTTATAGGAAAATTTTGTGAAGCAATTTATGCATTGGGATCGTGTGATATTGGAAAGAACATATTGTGAAATTATATTGCATATCATTTTCTTTGTGTTCTTGAACAAGAAATCTAGGTAGAATATGTCTGAAGTACTTTTATCAAAGCAAGTGTTATGAGTAGTGTTGAGCATGTGTTATGAGCAATTTTGAGCATGTGTTATGAGCAATTTTGAGCATGTGTTATGAGCAATTTTGAGCATATGTTATGAGCAGTGTTGAGCATGTTTTATGAGAAATTTTGAGCATATGTTATAAGCAGTTTTGAGCATGTGTTAGAGCAGAGTTAAGCAAATATAGTGAGCATATTAGAGTAGGATTATAAGTTATTTTGATAAGGCATTTTTTAGAAGTCTTGTGATTATTTCTAAGTAGGATTTATGAGCAAGTTTGAGGTAAAATTGTGAGCAAGTGTGAGATAGATTAGCAAACCTAGTTGAACATATTTGATCAGAGTTGTGAGAAGATTTGATCAAATTTGAGTGGAGTTGAGAGTAGGATTTATATCCAACCAGAGCAAAGGGGATAGATTTCTCCTATGGATAGAGTTCCATAAACCAGATTATTTGGGATAAAGTTCTCTTGTGGATAGAGGTCCATGAACATGAGCATAGGGAATTGGTGTCTCCTTTGGATAGAGTTCTATGGATAAATGTTCATGAAATTAAGCAAAGGGGATTGTCGTCTTCTTTGGATAGGGTTTCATAAACATTATAATAGGGATTTGATTTCCAAGATATTTGTTGAGAAAATTTATAAGAAATATTTTTTTCATGGATGTAGCCCATATTTGGTGAACCACGTTAAATCTATGTATCTGAAAACACGAGATTTCGGAAGTTGAAAAGAAACACTAAAGCTATGCAATGCAAAACAAAATATAACGCTTTAATCCTAGAAATTTGAAATGCATGAAATAGGGAAAAGAGACGAATTGAGACGAAATGAAAGAAGTATAGAAAGCACAACCCTTTTTATTTATACTCTCTCAATATCGGTTACAAAGACGTCTCCCACCTTTTCAAGGGCTAGGAGCGTTAAAATGTTTTGGTTACAATAGTGACTAGTGATCCTCCTTCCACGTGCCCACATGTAAAATGGGCGGGCCAAAGTGTTGCCGCCATTGGTGTGAATGAATCCTTGATCCTTGCTGCTCCTCCTGCATTCAAAGAAACAACAAAATCGTTAGTAGCACCTATTGCAAAGATGAAACGTTTGTTCTCTAAAAAACAATGAAGGATGCATGCATGAAACTGAATAAAAGGATAAATGAAATGAATCAAAATAGTCTACAAATTTCATAGAAACAAGGGAACATCACCAGAAGATCACTGCAAATGAAACAATCGGGAAATTCTTCACCTATTCGAATTCGCTCCGGGGCGGGACGGATCCGACTGTAATTCGCTCCGGGGTAGGACGAATTCACCTGCAACAAAGCGCCGAAGTGATACTGCCCCAAATGTCGCATCTAGGGAGCTCCAAAAGACCTGCAAACTTGGGGTTAGCTAATTGGAGGCATTTTGGGAAGACCCAGATGGTCAGATTTCCCCAATTTGGCCTCCATCAATGGGAATTTGACGCTGCTACCTGCAAGTTAGTGAGGACAACAAAAGCGATAAAACATGATAAGATTTGATCAAAGCATTGTGAAATCAGAATTACAAGCTATTTAAGCAGCATAATATGGAATGCAAAATAAAAAAATGACAAAAAGAACAATCTACCATGAATTCCCAATCATTCTTAAAAAAGAAGATTAGGCTCGCAATCGAGCGGGCCGCCCACCGTTGGAACCTGATTTCGGCACCAATCCACTTGGGATGGGCCCAAAATCTCTTGTAATGTGTTGTCGGCGAATTGGTAGATCGATGTGGTCAAGTGTCGGGTTTTGGATCCGGATTCACACTTCCAATAACCACCCAATGACCTCCCTTGCGAAAGAGATCAAGGATGTGGAAGAGGTGAATCAAAGGTAAAGCGTGGTATCAATTTGGCAACACTTCATTGCTTAAAAATGCTTCCAACCTCTCCTCTTTTGGGTGATGAAGCTCACCAATTTATAGACCCAAGGGGTCTCTTTGGATGGGCATGCAGGGGCGCCACATGGTGGCCATGCCTTCCCAAGAGGGAGGAGATTCCTCCCTGACTTGGGCTTCCATGACTGCCCTTGTGACAGTCCTCTAACGTTCAATTTGCCCACCTACCCGCGCATGCAAGGCAGGGAGCATTAATTGACTGTCCTCGGCTACCATTTGGCGTAATTTCTCTTTTTCCCGTTGAACCTGGAATTCGTCCTACCCTGGAGCGGATTCTGTATTCGTCCTAGGGGAGGACGGATCCCATTTTGAATTCGTCCCAGGGAGGGACGGATTCTGAGCAAAGTGCCTAGAAGGTGTCAAATTGATCTCTGACCTCCAAAACTGCTGTGAGAGTGGTTAGGACCACTGTTTAACCTCTGGGGGCTGCCCTTGGGGCTGTGTGTGTCAATGCGATCAGTGTTTGCAGTCACATAATCAGATTGGTGCTATTTTGGTGTCTACAGATGCCCCTTTTTGGGATGCGTTGTGCATGGCGCAGCACCGAGCAAAAATAGATAACCAAAGCACTAATGATTAGGGTTTCTTAGTAACCTAACCAACTCTTGATGCCCCAAGCATGGAAAGGGCATGCATTCTTGAATCCTTGCTTCTGACGAGCGAAGGAACTTAATTCAAGTGTTAACCTTTTTTGGTGAGGTGTTACTTGAGCTTGGACATTGATCAGTCATGAATAGGCAAAGGGCGCAACCTTTTGTCTGTGGTAACCTAGAGTTCATGATTCACGAATGCCAAGTGTTTGATCAACTTGTGATTATTGCTTGTTTACTACCCCAAGTAGGAGCGTAATTGTCTTTGTCAATGATCCTTTGAATGCATGCCATTTTCCATGATTGGGTGTGTAATTGTTGATTGGTGACTAAGTGTGACTACCCCCTCAAGCGACGAATCGATGAGGGAATGACCTTCATGAGAAAAGCGACGAGTCGCTTGACCCAAGATGACTTAGGTAAGGGTGCCTTCAGATGTTTAGCATTGAATGTGTGTGCAGTTTTCCGACATTTAGACCTATTTTTGGTGGGTGTTAACCCTTTTGGCGATGCCGTTTGGAGCTGAAATTATCAAAAATCCGTCTTCCCGTGGAGCGGTCCGGCCATGGTGGCCTTCTTGGGGAGTAGGATGGTGACGATTTATAACCCCGACGTCTATTTTGGATGCCAAGAAGGTCAGGCACGAAGGCGCCTTCGTTCGGCAATGTTATTACTTATTTTTGGGTGGGTTTTTGACCCTTTTGGTGATGCCATTTGGGGATGAAATTCTCAAAAATCCGTCTTCCCGTGGAGCGGTCCAGCTATGGTAGCCTTCTTAGGGAGTAGGATAGTGAGGATTTGTGACCCCGACATCTGTTTTGCATGCCCAGAATGTCAAGTGCAAAAGCACTCTCATTGGACAAGTTTATTGCTGTTTTTGGTGCATTTTTGATGATATATATAGATTTTATTTTGTTTATGCGCATGTGATGATTTGATTTTATGCATGATGGTTGATGACTATGGATGTATGCATGTTAATTTATAGTGATGAATGCATATGTTGTTGATGAATGCAAATGTTTCTAATTTATATGATATGCAGATGGAATGGATGGATTGAATTTGTGATGTTTGGTAGTCGCACCATAGACTATGCAAAACTTTATGGCTTTTTGTCCTAGGCGATTGCTGCGGTGAATAGCTTTGTAGGCATACATGTCTTTTCTTGTATGTTATTTTTGTATTTTCTGATGGTGAAGTAAAGCTGAAAAGATATTACAGTTGGTTTAGAATGTAGTTAAGGTTTTCTGAGACTCAGATGTTTTAACTAACTAGCCAAGGTCTGTACTTTTATCTGACAAGACTTTGAACAAGGTATGAATCGGACTTGTCTTTGACCAAGTTATTTCACATCCCTGTGTGTGCAATTGAGTTCGTTTATGTGGTATTTGTCAGGATACCGCTAGTGCCAGATAGGCTGTCAACCAAACCTGTATCGAGGATCACCTAATTAGCTCCACTAACTCCTTTGTTGTATTTAGTCAGATTAATCTGCGGTGCTATCTAGGATACCATAAGCTAGCTCATCCACATGCAAACATTGATCTGCACACAAGTTAATGCGGCAGATATATCATCATGCGGGAGGTTTGCCACGAGTGACCGATAGGCTATCAACCAAACCGGTACTGAGGTTTATCTCATGACCTTCTGAATGCTGAGAGTTCCAGGGATTCAAGTTCAACTCCCTTCTTTTCTTCAATTGTATTGGGATACTTGCTCTTTATAGTGATAATAATCATTGTTTATTTTTGTTATATATATTTTTTTTTTTTTTTTTTTGAGCAAGGGATTTGGATTTGGAGTGATGAGAATCACTATTGTTTGTGCCTTTTGATGTATGCACTTTGAGGGTGATGTCAATTTTTTTTTGGAGTTTTGACATGTGCAAATTTTGATGTTTTGCAACTTTTGAGAACTTGGGATTCATGGGGAATTGGGTAGGGAGGATGCTTGTCCTTTTGCCAACTCTCAGCATTCTTTGGGGTCATTCGCACGAGGGGATGAGCAAGATAACCATTTCGCTGTATGGTAACCTGGATTGCTTTACAGGTTTCATCTTTCGTTCACACAACTTGGGAATGTTTATGTGTTTTAATTTGTGATGGGATGCTACGTAACAAGGTGTGTTCCAAGTAAAACTCTACCTTTGTAACATCTATTTGACTTTGTACAATTCTTGGCTAGAGATCTAAATATAGCTGAATGACGAAAACTCTAGATACATTTAGACGACAACTGATTTATGATATGGCAAAATGGTGAATGGCGTTTATTTTTGTTGTATTGTTTTCAAAATGGAAAATGTGAAAGGTGGTGGTTTTGCCAAGTAATGACAGTCTATGGTGCCTTTGCCGTGTGTGATCAACAATATGCAATGTATGGATGTGATGCTTAATGCAACTATTATTTTTTGATTTTGAAGTATGCATGAGAATGAGATGCAGATTTTTTTTTCTTGAGTTTTTGATGATTTTGATTGTTTTTGAATTTTCTTGATGATGACCAAGGGATTTCGAGAATCCTTTGGGGCCTTTTTGGGGTGACCAAGCGATTGCGATAATCCTTGGAGCTTTTGGGGTGACCAAGCGATTGCGATAATCCTTGGAGATTTTTGGGGTGACCAAGCGATTGCGATAATCCTTGGAGCTTTTTGGGGTGACCAAGCGATTGCGATAATCCTTGGAGCTTTTGGGGGTGACCAAGCGATTGCGATAATCCTTGGAGATTTTTGGGTTGACCAAGCGATTGCGATAATCCTTGGAGCTTTTTGGTTTGACCAAAGGGTTTATTGATGGAGAGCCAAGCTTGCTCAAAGCAATTCTCATTCAAAACTTGGAAAAGATTACCTCATAAACCCTCATTTTGTGGCTATATAGCCAAAAAAAAAACCCTAAAAATTAAAATGAGTCGGATGGGGCCCAAAATTGGGGTGTGCATCCCTCTTACAATAGATAAGCCAAAAATAAAGTTTCAAGTCCTAACTCTAAATACTTTAGGAGATATTAACCTTCGAACAGCTCAAAAAACATAAAAAATTAGGTGAGTAATTTTAAAACCTAATTTCGGGGCACTAGATGATGGAATTTGGCCCCAAAAACTGGATTTTCAGGGCAAATAGGACTCTAGGGAGTCATATTTGTTTAAAAATCTCCCAACTAGCTCCCCATCAAATTTCACATCAATCGGAGCTACGGTTGAGAAGTTATGGCCCCGACAAAATGCACTAAAATTTAGGAAAAAATAAAATTTCCCACATTTCGTTGGATGCTCATGCATCATTTATGGGCACCGTTGGGGTGCTTTTGGGTTGACCAAAGGGGTCATGGACACCTTTGGGGCCTTTTGGGGATGACCAAGCGATTATGGGAATCCTTGGAGCTTTTTGGGTTGACCAAGCGATTGCGGGAATCCTTGGAGCTTTTTGGGTTGACCAAGCGATTGCGGGAATCCTTGGAGCTTTTTGGTGGGGTTAAGCGAGGTAATTTGGAGCTTGGTTGACAAGGATTGGGAAGGAGTTGGTGAAGGGGATCCTGGAGCTGGACCAAGAATGGGAATACTTAGAGCTTTGGGTTGACCAAGCGATTGCGGGAATCCTTGGAGCTTTTGGGTTGACCAAGCGATTGCGGGAATCCTTGGAGCTTTTGGGTTCCAATTGGAGTTTTGGGTTGACCAAGCGATTGCGATAATCCTTGGAGCTTTTTGGTTTGGACTATGGCTCTTCAGGGGATAGAGGTACCCCTAGCTTGATGATCTTTGTGCTCCGGATCTGGCTCTGGAGGTATGGGCATAAATGGATCGGCCCTATGCACGGAGAGGAGGAGAGGGTCCGCCCTCGGCACTGATATAGCTATGGGGTCTCTAGGTGGAAGTTGATCTCTGTATGCCCAAAGTGGCGGATGCAACACTTGGTCCCACTACGTTGGGTTAACGCACCACTCATGCCCTAGCCTTATGTTTAGCTGTTGAAGTGCGTCATTGATACCCATGGGGTGTTGATGTTGTCGCATGTGATTGAGGTAAGCCATCTCTATTTTGTCCTCATAATCACTGTCGAAGATCCATAGACCCTCATTGGCTCCGATAGCTACTTGCGACATATGCGGCTCCTCTTGTTCGAGCATATTGATGTGGTCCCAATGGGGTTGTTCCGCTCTTTGCGGGGGGACCTGATTTCCTTGATGTGGCGCTTGCTCAACTGGCACCTCTAGAGGGAATATTGTCATTAAGCTCTTTTGGTAGTCATCCATGGGAATCACTTGTGATTGATTACTGTCCGATTCGAGAGGATCCCATGGAGCTACCTCATAGTTTGACTCGTCTTTGGCCAGTGAGTCGGGCTCATCAGAATCTGGCGATTCGGAGACATGGATGACCCCAACATCAGGTAGCTCTATAGTCAGAGTCTGACCCTCTTCAAAAGGAGCCTCATGTAAGTGGGGCTTTTGGGGCCCTAAAATCTTGGTCTCTATCGACTCTAAGCGCTCTAGAAGCGCTCCTCCTCTTTGGTTGGTTCCTGTTGAGGAACTTGGGGCCTATGGAGGGGTGGTCGGATAGCACCCCCCATGCCTTGGTATGGCATTTCATCCCGCTCTTCTTCTTGCTCAGATTCTTTAGAGGCTTCTTGAGGAATTTCTAAGGGTGGCCCATAAACCTGGGTGGGTGCCTGAGGAAGGCGCCCATCATTGGTTATAGGAGTGGCCTCCCGCTCATGTCTAGGAGGTGTCGGGGGTGGTGCTTGATAAGGTCGCAGAGACTTGTCTCGCACCCAGGGGTTGTGCCTCTCATAATGTTTTGTCTTACGCATGTGAGGGGTTGGAGT
This sequence comes from Wollemia nobilis, assembly GCA_028583015.1. NCBI lineage: Eukaryota > Viridiplantae > Streptophyta > Pinopsida > Araucariales > Araucariaceae > Wollemia > Wollemia nobilis. The sequence continues at coordinate 1,301,819 of JAQPPZ010002952.1, forward strand.
CCTCTCCTGCATAGTGTGTTGGAACAACTCATCCTTCTGGCGTTGAAGGTGCTCTTTGTTAATATGGTATAGTTCCTCTAACTGTAGTCGCTCTAGCTCAAGTTGCATGAGTTGCGCCCGACGGGCGACATGTTTGGAAAATTCTAAGATAGTTTGTCCCACCGTCTCATGTCTAGAAGGGCTAGATGCCTCTCCGACATATCTATCTCGATCGTGGTGATCCGAGATCTCTATAGGCCGCCTCCCTTTGTTGAGGGGAGCAGCATTTCCTTGAGGCTTTGGCCTCAGTATGCGATCCTGATAGCTAGCAGGTGCGGAAGCGCATTGCTCCCATACTGTATATTGCTCTTGAGGAAGGTAGGGGCCTTCCTCGTGCTCTCTTTCATAAGTGAAAAAGGGACGGGCGGAGTTGGCTCGCCCTACCTGAAGAGTCATGCGCTCTGGATTTGACCGGTTGTTGCTAACAATGATGCGGGGTGTAGGAGGGATGGCATAGTCATGTGGCCCCCCCTTATGGACCCCCTACCATTCTAGCACTTCATCGTGCGATGGCCACTTATAGTGGGTGTCTAAGGGAGTTCTCCTATGGGTATACCCCTCCTGAATGGGTGTGTGTTGGGTGTTGTGCTGGCAGGGAGTGCCCCTAGAAGGGGTGCCCTTATAGTCCCATTCCATCAGGGCGTGGAGGGGACTGCCTTGTGTGTCAGGCCGCCAAGGTGGTATGACCAAATCCTTGGGGCTGTACCGGAGGTGAATTGTGCCTCCGTGGACATTCCTCGTAGCGTCCGCCCATGATTGGGCTTGGCTGCGGGTGAACACCATTGTGATACCTCTCTACAAAGTGCGTAGATGCTTTCTTTTTATCTTCTGTTTATGATTTTCTGATTTTTATGCTACACTAAGCAGAAAAGAATACACACACACAAGGCGATGATTATCTCGTTTAAGGATTAATGGTGTGTCCTAGACTGGTTTTAGTGTGTTTTTGGTGATTTTTGTTTTGTTTTTGAAGGTTTTTGTAAAGAACATTTAAATGCATAATGAAGGCTCATATGACTCCCATAAATGGTCGCCCCTTCGATATACCATTGCCAGGCCGATATACCAACCTCTCTATATACCCGCCCTTACGAGAGGGAAACTATAGGTACGTGAGAGCAGATGGTACATGGAACGTAGGCGGTACGGAAGGGGGATTGTCCTGTTTATGACACCTACCATAGAAGACTTATCCTCGCGTGTTGGGAATCACCCCAGCGACACTCGGTCAGCTTTCGTCAGGATTTACGTCTAGCAACAGTGGCAATCGGGGTAATGGATGCAAAAATCAAGCCAAGGTGGTGATGAAATCCACCGTTGGTCTTGATCAAGGGCTGGGGTTTTACGACCAGCTCCTTGGTTTAAAAATTTGCCACGTGATGTGTGTGGGGTTCTTTTTAATAAAAATGAAACAAGCAACAACACCTTTCCCTAAGAAAGCAAGAATGGACAAAAAAATAGAAACAAAAAACAAAAACAAGAAAATGATAGGAACTGTTAAGAACCGTTACCTCTTTTTCGCCCAAATCGGCTGTCTCTGACTCTCGGCCCTAAAACTGCATAGACAAAAATTCATCTCTGGGTGAGATGAATACCAGAACAGGATTCGTCCCGGGCTGAGATGAATTCCAATTCATCCCAGGGTCAGACGAATTCCAGTACTGTATTTTGCCATAGGCTGGAACGAACAACAATCAGCATTCAAAAAATGGCACCTGTAAGCAAGAAAACACAAATTTTGATCAGTTTCTTGATCTCAAAAAGTAGGGGATAGAGTCCCACCATGATCGCCACTGGAAACACGAGATTCCGGAAGTTGAAAAGAAACACTAAAGCTATGCAATGCAAAACGAAATGTAACGCTTTAATCCTAGAAATTTGAAATGCATGAAATAGGGAAAAGAGACGAATTGAGACGAAATGAAAGAAGTATAGAAAGCACAACCCTTTTTATTTATACTCTCTCAATATCGGTTACAAAGATGTCTCCCGCCTTTTTAGGGGCTAGGAGCGTTAACATGTTTTGGTTACAATAGTGACTAGTGATCCTCCTTCCGCGTGCCCACATGTAAAATGGGCGGGCCAAAGTGTTGCCGTCGCTGGTGTGAATGAATCCTTGATCCTTGCTACTCCTCCTGCATTCAAAGAAACAACAAAATCATTAGTAGCACCTGTTGCAAATATGAAACGTTTGTTCTCTAAAAAACAATGAAGGATGCATGCATGAAACTGAATAAAAGGATAAATGAACTGAATCAAAATAGTCTGCAAATTTCATAGAAACAAGGGAACATCACCAGAAGATCATTGCAAATGAAACAATCAGTAAATTCTTCACCTATTTGAATTCACTCCTGGGTGGGACGGATTCGACTGTAATTCGTTCGGGGTAGGACGAATTCACTTGCGACAAAGCGCCGAAGTGATACTGCCCCAAATGTCGTGTCTAGGGAGCTCCAAAAGACCTACAAACTTGGGGTTAGCTAATTGGAGGCATTTTGGGAAGACCCAGATGGTCAGATTTCCCCAATTTGGCCTCCATCAATGGGAATTTGACGCTGCTACCTGCAAGTTAGTGAGGACAACAAAAGCGATAAAACATGGTAAGATTTGATCAAAGCATTGTGAAATCAGAATTACAAGCTATTTAAGTAGCATAAGATGGAATGCAAAATAAAAAAATGACAAAAAATAACAATCTGCCATGAATTCCCAATCGTTCTTAAAAAAGAAGATTAGGCTCGCAGGAGTGCGGGGCACCCGAGCGGGCCGCCCACCGTTGGAACCTGATTTCGGCACCAATCCACTTGGGATGGGCCCAAAATCTCTTGTAATGTGTTGTCGACGAATTGGTAGATTGATGTGGTCAAGTGTCGGGTTTTGGATCCGGATTCACACTTCCAATAACCACCCAATGACCTCCCTTGCGAAAGAGATCAAGGATGTGGAAGAGGTGAATCAAAGGTAAAGCGTGGTATCAATTTGGCAGCACTTCGTTGCTTAAAAATGCTTCCAACCTATCCTCTTTTGGGTGATGAAGCTCACCAATTTATAGACCCAAGGGGTCTCTTTGGATGGGCATGCAGGGGCGCCACATGGCGGCCATGCCTTCCCAAGAGGGAGGAGATTCCTCCCTGACTTGGGCTTCCATGATTGCCCTTGTGACAGTCCTCTAACGTTCAATTTGCCCACCTACCCATGCATGCAAGGCAGGGAGCATTAATTGACTGTCCTTGGCTGCCATTTGGTGCAATTTCTCTTTTTTCCCGTTGAACCTGGAATTCGTCCTACCCAGGAGCGGATTATGTATTCGTCCCAGGGGAGGACGGATCCCATTTTGAATTCGTCCCAGGGAGGGACGAATTCTGAGCAAAGTGCCTAGAAGGTGTCAAATTGATCTCTGACCTCCAAAACTGCTGTGAGAGTGGTTAGGACCACTGTTTAACCTCTGGGGGCTGCCCTTGGGGCTGTGTGTGTCAATGCGATCAGTGTTTGCAGTCACATAATCGGATTGGTGTTGTTTTGGTGTCTACAAGTATCTCATGTGTGTGATGATTTATGCATTATTTACTACCTTGATATTATTATTGTTATCATTTGGATTGAAATGTAGAAGAATTTATCTTATATTGTTGACCCCCCTCTCAGTATAAGCTTGTATTATTCAATTAGTATCAAAGCAGGTTCCTTCATGAAAAACCTAACAATTTCAAGGAATATCCTACAAGAATACACATGACCACATAAAATAGAGAAGAAGCTTTGGTTGACATGAAAAAGGAACTTATTACTGCTCTTGGAAATTTGGAAAGAGTTAGAGAGAAAAATTCAAGTTTGAAGTCTCAAATTCAAGAGGATGAGGAAACAAAGACAAAGCATCTACAAATTCTTACAGACTTAAAAGTGAAGGTTGAAGAGGCAAATAAATTGAAAAATATATGGTTGACCAATTAAAGACAAAAGAGTTAGAATATGAAATATTGGAACTTGAAATTGTCTCTCTAAGAAAAGGATTTGAAAAGTCTAAGGATAAGTTACAGAAAAATATAAGGTTAGGAAAATAGAAAGAGGAGTCAAGCTCCAAAGGAACAAAGATATCAAAGAAAGAAGAGACCATGACCTGTGTTGATATATTGTAAGGCAAAATTATCAAGAAGGAAGAAAACTAAGAAACATAATGGAAAAAAGTCAATTACAAAAACAACAAAGGAAGAATCATGTGACCATATCATTCAAGGCAATATAACAAGTTACAAAATTTCTTCCATGATTATTTTTTTTCATGTAACAAACATGGTCATAAAGTTGTACATTGCATGGTTTGTGTGATAAATAATGTTGATAGAAATTTCAATTCATTTGCACCTCTCATGGATAATAATATCATCTGTTACAAATGTAATAATTTTGGCCACAAGGACAAATGGTGTAAAACAATGTTTCTTGAATCAAGCAAAAATAAGGAGGATCAGAAGGTTCAAAAGAATAGAACCTCAAAATTTTGGAAAAGTAAAGAGGAATGATATTCTCACAATGACACTGAGAGGGGGGGTGAATCAGTGTAGCAATTTAAAATATAGATCTACAACTCTTTCAAACTTAAGCAGAGAGAACTTAAAAATAGATACAACAAATAAACAAGAGAGCAATCCACAACACAAGATTTAACGAGGTTCACCAGATTTGGCTACTCCTCAAAAATTAGACTGCTTGGACACCCATCCAAATCCAGCCTTTGCAAAGCACCAACTTTACAAACAATTTATCTGCACCAACAGAAAGGAGCACCAACCCCCTAATGCCAAGCACCAACTTGGACTTCAGTTTTGAACAAATTTTATGACATAAAAATGCCTTCTCTGCAATAAGACCCTCACTGTTCTAAATCCTTTATAACAAAAAGAACATATTCTTACAGCTCTGTCTTCTGTATATTTTTTAGCAATATACTCCTCTGTACTTTTACAGCACTCTGTTCTGTACTTTTACAGCACTCTGTTCTGTATCTTTTATAGCACAGTCTTTTGTACTTTTATAGCACTCTATTCTATACTTTTACAACACTCTATTCTATACTTTTATAGCACTATGTTCTGTACTTTTAAAGAACTTTTACAGCACTCTGTTATGTACTTTTACAGCACACTGCTCTCTATACTTTCTCTGCACAATACTCTTTTTACACTTCTCAGCAAAATACACTCTCTTGATTAATTAGCTTTCACAACACCTTTTTCCTTTTATCCGGCAAGTCACAACACTCTTGCCACGTGTAGAGCTCAACCCTAACCCTAACTTTTTGTACACGAAAAGCATTCTTATAGCACTGCATACTACGCTGTTAATAGCCTTAAAAGCTTACTTACATCTCTGACAGACTTATCTACCCACTTTACTGCTCTGACAGCCTTTTCGGCTCTTTGTAAGTAAATTCGATGTTCTGACAAATTTATCTTTCTATTTATAGCTCTGACCATCTTACCTACCTTTTTTATGGCTCTGTCAACCTTACCTGTGTATTTACAGTTCTGACAGCCGAACCTGCTTCTCTGATAGCAGAACTGCCGCTCTGACAACTTTTTGTCTTCTTCTCGGCATGCAGGCACGAAAATGGAACATGTCACGAAATCGTGACACTTTTCGGCATGCACCAATGAAAATGGAACATGTCGCAAAATCGTGACACTTTTCAGCATGCACCAACAAAAATGAAACATGTCATGAAATCGCGACACTTTTCGGCATGCACCAGCGAAATCGAAACATGTCGCAAAATCGTGACACTTTTTGGCATGCACCAGCGAAATCGAAACATGTCGTGAAATCGTGACATCTTTTTCTCTCTCCTCTTTCCTTCGCTTTCGCCCGCAAAAATGGAACATGCATATCTCCATCCTTCTCTTTCCCCTGGAACATGTAAAAATCTCTCAACATGTCACGAAATCGCGACATCATTTTCTCTCTCCTCTTTCCTTCGCTTTTGCCCACGAAAATGGAACATGTCACGAAATCACGACATCATTTTCTCTCTCCTCTCATGAAAACTCGACATGTCGCGAAATCGTGATAGTTTTCCAACATTTTCTCTCTCCTCCGTTATGTCACGAAATCGTGACAGAAAACATGTCGCGATATCGTGACAGTTTTTTAGCATTTTCTCTATCTTCCTTTTTGTCGCGAAATCGTGACAGAAAACATGTCACGATATCGCGACAGTTTTCTAGCATTTTCTCTCTCCTCCTTTTTGTCGTGAAATCGTGACAGAAAACATGTCGCGATATCGCGACAGTTTTCTTACTTGTCTTTTTCTTTGATTTTTTTGAATATGGGCCACTTCTGTCTTCTTGGAAATTGATTGTACCTGTTTTGACTGACCTCTGAACATCTGTCCACTGCATCAACAATTGATCTATCTGTCTGAGTTGACAACAATGACAATACTATTTCTGCACCTTGCTCAACAATCTCCCCCTTTGGAATTGTTGGCAACACATGTTCAATTTCCAGAAATTCTTCTCCCCCTTTGACAATAATACCAAAGGGCTGCAGACTCCCCCTGAGTCCATGCACAACATTCTCAGGCACACACTATTATAGTTAGCAAAAAATACAAACAAGAGCAAACAAATATATATCAAAGGGCTGATAATCAAATATATAAATGCTCCCCCTGAGAATGTGTTCCCAAAAGCTAGTCAGTTCTTGGGTAGTGTGACCACACCCAACTTACTGCGGAGATATTCAAAAACTTCCTTGGGCAACGGTTTAGTGAAGATATATGCTACTTGCTCTGTAGTTGGAACAAAATCCAATTTAACCTCACCTTCTACAACTTTATCCTTCAAAAAGTGATACCGGATTGCAATATGTTTGGTGCAGGAATGCATAACCGGATTCTTTGAGATGTTAATTGCACTGGTATTATCACATTTAATTGAAATTGGCTCTTTGAAATTAATACCCAGATCTTTCAGTGTTTGTCTCATCCATAATATCTGTGTACAACTTGTTGTTGCTGTAATGTATTCTGCTTCTGCTGTGGATAGAGAGACTGATTCTTGTTTCTTGTTGTGCCATGCTACCAACCTGTCTCCAAGATAGAATGCACCACCACTGGTACTCTTTCTGTCATCTATACAACCTGCCCAATCTGCATCTGAATATGCAATCAGAGTGAAGTCTTTTCCTTTTGGATACCATAACCCATACTCCATAGTACCCTTGAGGTACCTAAAAATCCTTTTCAAAGCTATCACATGAGTCTCTTTTGGACTAGCTTGAAATCTTGCAACCATGCAAACTGCCTGTAAGATGTCTGGTCTTGTGGCTGTTAAATACAGTAGGCTTCCAATCATAGATCTGTACATGGTTTGATCTACATCTTGGAGAATTGTCATCCTTGCTCAATTTGCAACTTCGTTGTCATGGGAGTGCTTAAAGGTTTACTATCCTCCATTGTGAACTTTTTCAGCATTTCTTTCACATATTTAACTTGAGAAATAAAAATGCCCTTTTCACTTTGGTTAACTTGCAGTCCGAGGAAATATGAAAGTTCACCAATCATAGACATTTCAAATTCTTTTTGCATTTTATTTGCTATGTCTGTACATGACTCATTATTGCTGCTGCCAAAAATTATATCATCAACATAAACAACAAGGACAATAAGTTGGCCATTGTCTGTTTTGACATATAAGTTACTATCCACCATACCTTTCTTGAACCCTTGTTCAGTGAGATAGTTGTCAAGTCTTGCATACCATGCTCTGGGTGCCTGTTTCAAGCCATACAAAGCTTTCTTTAACTTGCAAACAAAGTTGGGATTATCACCGAGTTGAAAACCATCTAGCTGTTCAATATACACTTCTTCTTCAAGATTTCCATTCAAAAATGCTGATTTCACATCCATCTGATAAACTTTGAAATTCCTGTGGACTGCTAAAGCCAGAAACATTCTGATTGCCTCAAGTCTAGCCACTGGTGCAAAAGTTTCCTCAAAATCAATACCTTCAACTTGAGCATAGCCTTTACAGACCAATCTTGCTTTATTCCTTACAACCTGTCCGTCTTCATTCAATTTGTTTCTAAAAATCCATTTAGTACCGATTATGTTTTTACTTATAGGCCGTGGTACTAACTCCCAGGTTTTGTTTCTCTCAATCTGGTCTAGTTCTTCATTTATTGCCTTCATCCAACTTACATCTGTGCTTGCTTCAGCAATATTTTTGGGCTCAATGCTGGATAATAGGGAGTAGTTACTTACTACTCTTCTTCTTGTCTTAACACCAACTGTGGGGTCCCCTATAATTTGTTCTCTAGGATGATTTTTTTGCCAGCTTCCAATTTTAAATTTATTGTTTTCTTCTACTTCTGAATCAATACTTAAATCATCTGGGTCAATTTTTTGATTCTCTTCTGATTCCTTTTCTTCATCTCCTTCAATAACTTCTTCATAAATAGGGTAGTTATTTTCACATCTGACAACTTGTTTTCTATCTTCATCAAATTTAACATCAGCACTGTCTACAATTTTCTTTAGCCTTTTGTTGTAGCATTTGTAAGCTTTGCTTTTTGATGAATAGCCAACAAAAATACCTTCATCAGCTCTATCTTCAAATTTACCAAGATTATCTTCTGTTCTTTTGATGTAACACTTGTTGCCAAAGACTTTGAAGTATTTTGTTGTTGCCTTCTTGCCGAACCAAAGCTCATAAGGGGTTTTGCTTTCATGTGTCCTCAACATGCACCTATTTTGGATGTAAACTGCAGTATGGACTGCCTCTTTCCAAAATCTATCTGCAATTTTGCTTTCAGTCAACATTGTCCGTGCCATTTCCTGTACAGTTCTGTTCTTTCTCTCAACAACACCATTTTGTTGAGGTGTCCTTGCTACTGAAAACTATCTTCTGATCCCATATTTTTGATAGTATTCTGCAAACTCTTCTGAGATGAACTCTCCTCCTCTATCCGATCTTAAGCATTTGATCCTCTTTCCTGTTTCATTCTCAACTTGGTTTTTGAAAGTCTTGAACATTTCAAAAGCATCAGATTTCTGCTTTAAAAAGAATATCCAGGTCATTCTGGAATAGTCATCTATGCAAAGCATAAAGTATTTATCACCATTTATACTTTGAGTTCTCATGGGTCCACATAAATCAGTATGAATTAGTTCTAAGGGTTTGCTGGTAAAGTACTCCTTTGATTTAAATGTGGCTCTAGTTTGCTTCCCCTTTTGACATGAAGCACAAATACTATTTAGTGGTTTGCCAATGGAAGGTATATCTCTTACAACCCTTTTTGAACTTATTTTAACCAAATTGTCAAAGCTGATATGACCGAGCCTTTTGTGCCACAACCAATTTTCATCTTCTTGTCCAATCAAGCATGCTCCTTCTGAGGTCTCTGATAGAGTATACAGATTTCTAGAAGTCCTTGATCCAGTAGCAATTAACTTCCCACTGTTGGCTTTTCTCACTTCACAGCCCTGCTTCTTAAAAACTACTTCATGACCTCTGTCACAGATTTGACTTACACTGAGCAAGTTATGCTTCAGACCAATTACAAACAAGACTTCTTCTGATTTGATCTTTTCGTCATTGATCTTGACAGATCCTTTGCCAACTATCTTTGCTCCATCATTATTTCCAAATTTCACAGAACCACCTTCATAATTCTGTAACTTCTCAAATTTTTGCTTGTCACCTGTCATGTGACTGGAGCATCCACTATCAAGTATCCATGGTGTAGATTTGTTCTGTGCTTTAAAAGTAGTCTGGACAATCAAAGATTCCTTTTCTTTCCATTCTGGTTTGATAGCAGATTTGGCTACTTGTTTTGCCTTTCCCCTTTCATTAGCCTGTGCCTGTTTTTCAGTAAATTTCTTGTTTTGTTTCAACCCATTCGGTTGAGATTTTCTACCCTGATAATTATTTGCTGCAAAAGTGCTTCTACAGTTTCTTGCAATATGTCCAAAATTATGATAGTTATAACATTCAACTGCATAATTCATTAATGGAGAACAAACATTTCTACTGGAAAAATTCCTTTGAGCTACCTTATAACTGCAATCTGAAATCTTATGACCATAAGCATTGCATTTAAAATAGTAACCAGAAAAGGAATGATTAAACCTGGGTGTAGGTCTTTGCTAGTTTGAAGTAGGAGCCATGAATCTTCTCCTTCTAGGATGTGTGACTTTTGTGAATCCATCTTTGTCAAGTACTCTTCTTGAGTCTGGCATTATTGCTTTCTTTGGCATGATTTGTTTTTTCTTGATCAACCTTGATATTTTCTTCTTTCTTTATGGGTTCTACATTTAAGGCCTTTGAACCCTTTGATGATTCTCCTTCATCGAAGCCCAAACCAAATTTGATGCCGAAAGGCCTTTGGTTATTTAAAATTTTATCCAGCTTTATAGTACTTTCTTCAAACTTATGATAACAGCTCAATTTCTTATTCATCTCCTCTAGCTGCATCCTTAACTTAACAATGTCTTCTTCTAGCTTGCTGCATTCAACTGTCTTTATAGTTAATTGTTCATCAAGAACTTCAGACATTTTCTTGAATTCATCTATCTGTACTTTCAAGCAGTTTATTATTTCATTGGCATCTTCAAGCTTTCTTGACACCTTTTTATTCTTTTTCCTTTCTGTGCTCAGTTCTTTAAGAGCAGCAACTAACTCACCTTCCAGATAAACTTCAGCCTCATCCTCAGGTTTTTCATTACATTCTAGTTTTTCCTTTGTTATTCTTTCTTCAAAAGCCATGAACAGAGCTTCACCTGCTTCTTCTTTAGAATCCTCACCGGAGCAGTCTTTAGAAGAGCTGACATTCTTAGATATGAAACTTTTCTTCTTGAAGTTGCTTTTTATGAACTGTGGTTTCTTCTTCCAGTCACTTCTTTCTTGGTGTGTCCCTTCATCATTTTTGTTTTTCTCATTCATTGGACATTTAGCAGCAAAGTGCCCGACTCCTCCACAGTTGAAGCACTTAAACAGTAACTTACCTCTGTACTTTCCTTTTCCCTTTATTAGTTTCCTAACAAAGTTTGCTTCTGTTTCATCCCGAAGACTCTTCTTCTTCAAATTCTTGATTAGCTTTTATATTTTTGTGTGCTTTAAAAGTAACTTCTCTGTCAGAGGGCTTAGTTTGCCCTATTCTCATTTCATATGCAGTTAAAGAACCATGCATTTCATCCAAGCTAAAAGAATTTAAATCTTTAGCTTCTTCTATAGCAGACACTTTAGAATCAAATCTTTTGTGAAGAGTTCTTAATACCTTTTTCATGATGACTGCATCTTCTATTTCCTCACCGAGTCCTCTAATTGCATTAATAATTCCATTGACTCTCAACATATAGGCCTCTATGTTCTCATCATCATTCATTTTTAATGCCTCGAACTGAGCTCTATGAGTTTGAAGCTTGGCTTCCTTGATCTTGTTGTCTCCTTCATGAATGCTCTGTAGTTTGTCCCACATGTCTTTTGTTGTTTTATAGCTCATGATCCTTATCAGTTCACTATCTACTAACCCACACATTATAGCATTCTTTGCCTTGGAGTTATTCTCAAACTTTTTCTTCTCTGTAGCATCAGATGGAGGAGTAGAGGATATTGTGTACCCACTTTCTACTGACTCCCAAATGTCATATCCCAAAGCACACAGATAAGTCTGCATCCTGAGTCTCCAGAAAGAGTAATTAGTTCCATCAAACAAAGGAGCTTTGTTGGATGAAAATCCTTCACCATCGGCCATTGTGAATCTTCCAAGATCACCTTAGCTGATTAAGCTAGAATAGGAACCTTGCTCTGATACCAATTGATATTCTCACAATGACACTGAGAGGGGGGGTGAATCAGTGTAGCAATTTAAAATATAGATCTACAACTCTTTCAAACTTAAGCAGAGAGAACTTGAAAACAGATACAACAAATAAACAAGAGAGCAATCCACAACACAAGATTTAACGAGGTTCACCAGATTTGGCTACTCCTCAAAAATTAGACTGCTTGGACACCCATCCAAATCCAGCCTTTGCAAAGCACCAACTTTACAAACAATTTATCTACACCAACAGAAAGGAGCACCAACCCCCTAATGCCAAGCACCAACTTGGACTTCAGATTTGAACAGAATTTTATGACATAAAAATGCCTTCTCTGCAACAAGACCCTCACTGGTCTAAATCCTTTATAACAAAAACTTCATATTCTTACAACTCTGTCTTCTATATATTTTTTAGCAATATACTCCTCTATACTTTTACAACACTATGTTCTGTACTTTTACAGCACTCTATTCTGTATACTTTTACAGCATAGTCTTCTATACTTTTACAGCACTCTGTTTTGTACTTTTATAGCACTCTTCTATACTTTTACAGCACTCTATTCTATACTTTTACAGAACTTTTATAACACTCTGTTCTATACTTTTATAGCACACTACTCTCTGTATTTTCTCTGCACAATACTCTTTTTACACTTCTTAGCAAAATACACTCTCTTGATTAATTAGCTTTCACAGCACCTTTTTCCTTTTATCCGACAAGTCACAACACTCTTGCCACGTGTAGAGCTCAACCCTAACCCTAACTTTCTATACACGAAAAGCATTCTTACAGCACTGCATACTACGCTGTTAATAGCCTTAAAAGCTTACTTACGTCTCTGACAGACTTATCTGCCCACTTTACTGCTCTGACAGCCTTTTCAGCTCTTTGTAAGTAAATCCGATGTTCTGACAGATTTATCTTTCTATTTACAGCTCTAACCGTCTTACCTGCCTTTTTTATGGCTCTGTCAACCTTACCTGTATTTATAGTTCTAACAGCTGAACCTGCTTCTCTGACAGCAAAATTGCCGCTCTGACAACTTTTTGTCTTCTTCTCGGCATGTAGGCATGAAAATGGAACATGTCGCAAAATCGTGACACTTTTCAGCAAAAATGGAACATGTCACGAAATCGTGACACTTTTCGGCATGCACCAGCGAAATCAAAACATGTCACGAAATCGTGACACTTTTTGGCATGCACCAGTGAAATCGAAACATGTCGCAAAATCGTGACATCTTTTCTCTCTCCTCTTTCCTTCGCTTTCGCCCACAAAAATGGAACATGTCGCGAAATCGCGACATCATTTTCTCTCTCCTCTTTCCTTCGCTTTCGCCCGTGAAAATGGAACATGTCGCCAAATCGCGACATCATTTTCTCTCTCCTCCTGAAAACTCGACATGTCGCATCATTTTCTCTCTCCTCTTTCCTTCGCTTTCGCCCATGAAAATGGAACATGTCGCGAAATCGCGACATCATTTTCTCTCTCCTCCCGCGAAAACTCGACATGTCACGAAATCGTGACAGTTTTTCCACTTAGCTTCTTTGCCTCCAACATGTCACGAAATCGCGACAGTTTTCATGCGCTTTCTCTCTCCTCCGTTATGTCGCGAAATCACGACAGAAAACATGTCGCGATATCGCGACAGTTTTTCAGCATTTTCTCTCTCCTCCTTTTTGTCGCGAAATCGCGACAAAAACATTTTCCAGCATTTTCTCTCTCCTCCTTTTTGTCGCGAAATCGCGACAGAAAACATGTCGCGATATCGCGACAGTTTTCTTACTTGTCTTTTTCTTTGATTTTTCTGAATATGGGCCACTTCTGTCTTCTTGGAAATTGATTGTACCTGTTCTGACTGACCTCTGAACATCTGTCCACTGCATCAACAATTGATCTATCTGTCTGAGTTGACAACAATGACAATACTATTTCTGCACCTTGCTCAACAAGGAACAAAAAAAGGAGAAGTCAATCTTGGTACAAACATCTCTTCATGCACTAGATAAGTGAAATCAGTGGTATATTTATAGTGGTTGTTCAAGTCATATGACAGGTGACAAAAGTAAATTTCTTTCACTTAAAGAAATTAATGGAGGATAAGTAAAATTTGATGATAATGCTTTAGAAAAAATTTTTGAAAAAGAGACTTTGAATTTAGATAATGAAAAATAAAAGACAAAAAATGTATTGTATGTTATGGGATTGAAGCATAATTTACTAAGTGGAAGTCAGCTTTGTGATCAGGGGCACACAGTCACCTTTCATCCAAATAGATTTGAGATCAGAAAATCTAAGATATGAAAGCTTATTGTAGATGCCAGTAGAACCACAAACAATCTCTACATGTTGAGTGAAATTAAAGGAGAAAAATATTTTTTATCACAAGAGGATGAGAGTTGGTTATGGCATAGAAGAATGAGTCATCTAAAATTTGGCAACATAATTAAAATGAGCAAAAAAAAGGTATTCAGATATTTACCCATGACAAAAATACCCCAAAGCACAATTTGTGCACAATGTCAACATGGTAAGCAAACAAGAACAAGTTTTAAGTCAAAATAAATTTCTTCATCTAAACCATTGAAACTAGTTCAAACTGATTTATGTGGTACTACAAGGACAAAGAGTTTACAAGGTGAAAGTTACTTCATGCTATTTATAGATGATTTCTCCATAATGACTTGGGTGGAATTCTTTATAAAAAATTTAAAAGCTTTTAGAAGTTCTAGGAATTCAATGTGTTAGTAGAAAATAAAATAGGTAAAATGGTCAAATGTCTACGATTAGATAGAGGTGGAGAATTCATTTTAGGTGAATTCATAGAATTTTATGAACAAAATGGAATCAAAAGAGAATACTCAGCAGTAAGGACTCCAAAACAATATGACCAGAGCTATGCTAAGTGAGTCTAAGATTTCAAATGGTTTTTGAAGAGAGGCAGTTCATACAACTATCTATATAATCAATAAATATAAAGTAATAGTAAATCATCACAAAACCTCATATGATATTTGGAAGGAAAGACCAACTACTATAAAGTATTTCAATATTTTTGGATGTAAATGCTACATTAGATGAGAAGAGAAAAATATGGACAAGTTTGATTCAAGGTGTGATGAGGGTATATTTCTTGGCTATTCCACTTAAAGCAAATCCTATAAATTCTATAATAAAAGGACACATGCAATTATGGAAAGTACAAAAGTAACAATTGATGAATAAATAGGGTCAAGAGAACCAACTCAGGAAATTGTATATAAAAAAGAAGAGAATTCCCAAGAAGAATTAGGTGAATAATTAGAAGAAGATGAAACACAAAGAACACCACCTAAGACACCATCCAGGTATGTCCAAAAGAATCACCCAAGTGACCTTATTATTAGGAATCCATATGAAAGACAAACAAGGAGGAATATAATAGGAACTAGTGAACATGTAAATCTTTCTTTACTATCTAAAATCAAGCCCAAGGATTTCAATGATGCAAGAGATGGTAAATATTGGGTCATCTACCAACAATTAATGACGATCATTATTAATGCAAAGGATGACCTCGGGAGGGAAATACCTCTACCAAACAGAATATCCTTGGAGATATACCCCCATATTTTCCATTAAGTTCGTTGCAGAATTTCCTTCTCTGAAAATATGCACCATTAAAATTTCATCCAAGGATCGAGAAATTCCAATAGCTTCATCAATCAGATTTGCCACCCTCCAACTTACATGGCAAGAACTGTTTAGCATATTAATAATGTTTAGTGAATCATCCTCAACAATAAATTTATGAATACCTATATCTCTAATCAAATACAAGCCTAAAAAGGTGGCCCTTGCTTCAAAAAACTGGGATGAAGAAACACCAATATTTTTTGCATAAGAACTAAATTTCCATTGTTATCATGGATGACCCCCTCGACACCAGCTAGCCCTGGGTTGCATTTAGAGGTCCCATAAAAATTCAATTAGCCCAACCAATAGGTAGAGGGGACCAACAAACTAAACTTCTTAGATCAAGAGCTGGTAGGGGGTGATCAACGTGTCCAAAACCAAGGTACTTCTCAATTAAAACTTCATTGGGAATGAGGGTCTCTGAAAACTCAAACTCCTTACAAGCACCCAAGACATCCTCCACTATTCTCCATAAAATATGAGCGCTCAATCGAAAAGTTGAAGATTCCATATCTTTAAAAACATGAGCATTCCTCTCCCTCCAGACCCCCCACATAACATGGGATAAAATAAATCCAAATATCCCTAACATTCCTTACCACATGCAAAGGGTTGGTCCAGACCACTCTATTTCAATGAACCTTAGTAAAATCCACCACTTTCACCAACCTAGCAATCCAAGACCCATAAATTAGATCTCTAAAATGAAGATCCTCATTCAAAGGATGATATCTCTGTAGACACCAAAACAGCACCAATCCGATTATGTGACTGCAAACATTGATCGCTTTGACAAACACAGCCCCCAAGGCAGCCCTCAGAGGTTAAATAGTGGTCTTAACCACTTTCATAGCAATTTTGTAAGGTCAAGAAGCAATTTGGCACACTTGGACACTTTGCCCGAGATTCGCCTCACCCAGGGACGAATTCAAAATAGAATCCGTCCCACCCCAGGACGAATTTCGAATCCGTCCCCGGGTGGGACGAATTCTAAGCTTAACGGGCAAAAAGACAAATGGCGCCAAGTGGCAGCCCGTAACAGCCGCTTGATGACTCCCGCCTTGCACGCGTGTGTAGGTGGACAGAGGGGCCGTTAGAAGACCGTCACAAAAGGCATTTATCAAAGCCCAAGTCAACGGAGGACTCCCTCCATCATGGGAAGACAAGACTGCCACATGGCGCCTATGACCAACACATGGCATTTGTGCTTCCCTCCCAAAAGAGACCCCATGGGTCTATAAAAGGTGGGACTTTTCTCACCCAAGATATACAAAGTTGAAGGAGTTTTCAAGCAACGAAGTGCTCGCCGAGTTGAAGACCCACTTGCATCCCTTTTGGTTCACCTTCCCACATCCACCAATCTCTTTTGCAAGGGAGGTTGTTGGGTGGCTTTTGGAAGCTTGAACCTGACCCAAATCCAACACATGGACACCTGAACCAACCAATTCGCCGACCCCCCAATCCTAAGAGGTTTTGGGCCCATCCCTAGTGGATTGGCACCGGAATCAAGTGCCAACGGTGGGAGGCCCACTTGGGCACCCCCGCACTTTCTAGGTTTTAGAGCATTCTAGATTACTTTTTCAGGTTGCATTTTGTGTTATTATGTTTGGTTAACTCACAGCTGCAATTTCGTAACTTTTGGTCAGATTCTAGTATGTTTTGTGTCGCTTTGTTGTTTCACCGACTTGCAGGTGGCGAGATCAAATTCCCGAGGGTAGAGGCCAAATTGGGAGAATCCGACCATCTGGGTCGTCCCAAAATGGCCCCAATTACATAACCCCCTTGTTTGCAGGCATTTTGCAGTTCTCAAGAATCGACATTGGAGCAAGCAGGTCGGCTTCTTCAACACAGAAGAATTCGTCCCACCCAGGGACGAATTACAGTCAGAAATCGTCCCACCCAGGGACGAATTCCAGCTGAAGGCAGATTGGCCACTGTCTCAATGGCAATGGCCTTCTCGGTAACATTTTCTCGTCTTCTCGTCAAGTTTTCAGCTGTTTAGAATCATTTTGTTTACTGTTTTAGATAAATGTTTGCATGCATCTTTCGATGATTTTAGAAGAACGAACACTTTTCACTTGCAAGCAGGTGCTACTGACATATTCGTTGTTTCTTTGTTCGCAGGAGGAGCAAGCAGAGGTAAGGACTCATCAACGTAAGCGGCGGCATCGTCTTGGCCCGTCCATTCAAACGTGGGCACGCGAAAAGAGGAAGACTAAGTCACATATTGTAACAAATACGAATTTAACGCTCCTAGCCCCCAAAAAGGGAGGAGACGTCTATGTAACCGAGGATAAGATATTTGAATAAAGAGGGCTGTGATTTCTTTACATCTTTTCTTTCATTTTCAAATTGTCTCCTTTCTTCATTTTTGTGCATAGGATTAAAGCGTTACATTTCGTCTTATGTTGCATAATTAGTGCTCCCTCTGCCCGGAATCTCGTGCTTTCAGTGGCGATCACGGTGGGACCCTGTTCCCTGTTTTTAAAATCATAGAAACTGATTAAATTTTTGTGTTTTGTGCTTGACAGGTACATTTTTTTGTTGCAGACTGCTATTCGTCTCTCGATCGTGGACGAATTCTTAATCGCAATTCGTCTCGACCCGGGACGAATTCAAATTCATCTCTCGGGAGGGACGAATTTCGTTCTCGCAATTCGCCTCACCGTAGGGACGAATTCTCGCTCGCAAATTTTCAGAGCAGAAATTCAGAAGCAACTGGAGCAGGCAGAGAAGAGGTAGGGATTTTTATAATCTCTGTTAAAATTTTTGTTTCTGTTTCTGTTTCTTTGACTGTTTTCATTTTTATCCTGCATTGCATAGGAAAAGTCATTTATGCTTGTTTCATTTTCGTTAAATAAAATGAATCTCACACACTCCACGCAACAATTTTAAACCAAGGAGCTGGTCGTAAGACCCCAGCCCTTGAGCAAGACCAACGGTGGATTTCATCACCACCTTGGCTTAGATTTGCATCCATTTCCCGATTGTCAACTGTTGTTAGGCGTAAATCCTGACGAAGACAGACCGAGTGTCGCTGGGGTGATTCCCATGCACGCGAGGATAAGTTTTCTATGGTAGGTGCCATTAACAGGACAATCCCCCTTCCGTACCGCCTACGTACCACGTACCTTCTGGCTCTCACGTACCTATAGTCTCCCTCTCGTAAGGGCGGGTATATAGAGAGGTTGGTATATCGGCCTCGGTTGGTATATTGAAGGGGCTACCATTTTGGGAGTTATATGAGCCGTCATAATGCATTTAAACGATCTTCAAAACCTACAAAAACAAAACAAAACACCAAAATGCACTAAACCAGTTTAGGGCACACCAATAATCCTTAAAAGAGATAATCACGATTTTGTGAATGTGTGTGCTTAATTCTGCTTAGTGTAGACAAAAAAAAATCATAAACGAGATAAAAACTTATTTAGATAGCATAGAAGCACCGCAATGGTGTACACCCGCAGTCAAGCCCAATCAAGGGCATAAGCTTCAGAAGGTACACAAAAAGCATGCACAAGTCGCCTTCACTTCAGTCCTGAGGATTTGGTCATACCGCCTTATAGGTCTAACCTACAAAAGAATCCAATTCAGAATCCTCGTAGGGGTATGCCTATTCAAAGCAGCCCCTTTCGGGAAGATGCCTTACATGTAGACCTTGACATAAATAGAGAATCACCTCTTGAAGTTAGGCATGAGTGGCCACCGCGCGATGAAGCGCTAGACAGGCACACCGTCCATTTGGAGGGGCAACGTGGATATGGCGTCCCTTCTTTACCTATCATCAGAATAGAGAGACCAAATCCGGAGCGCAGGGCTCCTTACATAGGGCGACCTAACTCCGCCCACCCCCTTTACACCCGTGAAAGGGAGTACGAGGAAAGCCATCGCATTCCTCGAGGGCAACAAACAACGTGGGAACCTTGCATTTCCGCACCAGCAGGATATCATGATCACCCCTTGAGGCCAAAACCTCGAGCACATACCGCTTACCTCGACAGAGGGAAGCGACCCATTGAAACCTTAGACCAGCAAACTCGAGGTAAACACATAGGAGAAACATTCGAACCTCCTGAGAAAAATAGGGTAGACCAAATTGACCCAGCTGTCACCAGATATACCACCCGTCAAGCCCAAATCATGCGGCTTAAACAAAGTCATCAAGAGATAGAGTATCGACACCGCTTGGATAGAGAGCGCATGCAACGCGAAGCGGATGAGTTACGCTATGAAATACCTGAGAGGGGGCCAACCCCTCGCATCCAAAGAGCTGAACAATATGAGAGGCGTAATCCGTTGGTGCAGGAGAGGTCTCCATGACCTCGTCAAGCTCGCCTCCAAGACCTCATAGATTCGAGAGGGAGGCAACTCCCCGAAACAATGATGGGTACCTTCAAGGAAGAGCTTGATCAGGGTCATAGGTTTCGCCCGGAGACTCCTCAAGAATTTTACGAGGAGTATGAACCATAAGAGGAATATGTTGAAACTCCCCATCAAGGCAGGAAGGATGCCATTCGGCCACCCCTCCATAGGCCTCCAGTTTACCGTAACTTGCAACAAGAGCGAACAAGAGAGGAAGAAATAAAATCTTTCGATGCATACCAAGCGCTATTGGAGCGTTTGGAGTCTCTGGAGACAAAAGCTACTGGGCATCAAAAACCCACATTACGTCTACTCCGCAGTAATCCGGTGCATCCCTCAGTGCCTACACCTCTTTACCCCGAACACTTCAAGTTGCCTCAATTGGCAGTTTTTAAAGGTGAAGAGGACGCACAGGAACACGTTACACGATTTCTAAGCCAATGCTTCGGCATCCAAGATAATGACGCATTGTTGCTTAGAACATTCATAACCACATTCGCAGGCCCTGCCTTGGATTGGTTCACACAACTGCCCAAACACAGCATAAGCAATTTAGATCAATTAGTAGACGCGTTTCTTGAACGCTTTGCCTTCAACACAAGGAAGAAGGCATCACTAAGTGATTTAGCGAGCCTCAAGCAATTTGAAGAGGAAACAATGGCAGCGTACGGGAATCGATGGAGAGCTTTGCTTTCTAGGTTACCCTACCGTCCTCCTATGTCTGATCTCACGCAGATGTT
This sequence comes from Wollemia nobilis, assembly GCA_028583015.1. Lineage (NCBI taxonomy): Eukaryota > Viridiplantae > Streptophyta > Pinopsida > Araucariales > Araucariaceae > Wollemia > Wollemia nobilis. Next base: position 1,322,468 of record JAQPPZ010002952.1, read on the forward strand.
CGCAAAAAGTTGCTTAAAATCAATCTCTGGTCTATTGTTACTACGACAATACGACAGCTTAGAAGAAGCTTTGGCGCAAGCCAGAGTCATAGAAGAGATTAAGATAGGCGAAGGCGCAATTGCCAAGCCTAAGAAGAAAGAGTGGAATAAAACCACTAAAACCGGGACAACGCAACCACAACACGCTCGCAATCAACCAAGTTGCGATAAATGTTCCCGCGCTCGTGCAAGAAACGCAGCCTCAAAAGGCTAACTACCAGTGCAAGGCCTCCCGCTTATGAAAGAGATAATAGAAGACAGGAGCAAAATTACCCGCGTCGCCCTAGGCAAAATTTCACCCCATATGCGGAGTCTAGGGACTCCTTATTTGACCGCTTGTCGCTGGCAAATTTAGTCACTCTATCGAAAATCCAAATTATAGACCCTAACATTCCCAAGCCTAGGGGGTACAGAGAGGAATTGTATTGTAGATTCCATAGGCGCAGAGGACATGACTTGAATGGGTGCTGGAAATTCAAAGACCTAGTCCAGGATTTGATCGACAATAGAACATTGGTTGTGGACAACCCCATCGCACCAAACAACCAAGAAATGGGGGTATTCAAGGACCCCTTGCCAGCCCACGAGGCACAAACAAAACCACTCCAGATTAACGAGGTGCGACAAGATCTTCCCACACAGGGATTTGTGGGAATGATTAGCATAGTAACAAGGAACAGAAGGTACCCACCAGCTGCCCCCGAGGTAGCTACGAAGGAAGTTCCGGCAACATCGCATCCTCAACAACGCCCAACGCAGTTACCTCCGCCTAGACCTGAGGTCACGATATGAACCAAACTCACGCAGAGTTTGCGGACCACGTCGGCTAGGCTATCCATCTACGAGCTTATTCAACAATCACCTCCCCATAGAGAAGCTCTTATGGACATTTTAAAAGCCATTGAATTACAACCCCACGAGGCAAATTCTTTCAACGCCTTCGTGGGACATGTGAAACAATGTACGGAGCCGGTCATCACATTCAAAGAAGATGAGGTCAAAACGATATCAAATGACATGGCAGATCCACCCCCGCACGTTATCGCGTGGGTCAACGGGATTCCGTACAAGAGAGTGCCGATAGATACCGGCTCGTCCAAGGAACATCATAACCACCGCAGCCTTAAAGCATTTGAAGTCGCCAACCTCTCACATCACAGCCTCCACGTACACACTCGCGAGCTTTTAATGATGCAATATGCTCGACAATCAGCACAGCTGTTCTCGCCAATCCGGTAGGACAAAAGTCAATACCTACACCGTGCCATGTGCCGGAAGGTGAAATGGCTTATAATATACCGCTAGGGCGGCCTTGGATCGGGGATATGAAATGTGTCCCTTCGATCGCCCACAAGTGCTTGAAGTATGCTTATGAAGGAGAAATACATGTAGTCCCAATGGACTTAGAGCCCTTCAAGTATTGCAATGCGGTACAATTCATACCTCAATCGACCCTCCCTTCAACGCATTTGGATTTCCAATTAAATCCATCTAAACAAGGTCCAATACCGCAGGCACCACTGGTGGCCAACAAGGCAAAATCCCAACCAGGTGAGACTTCATCATCGGCTCCTTCATCATCAATGCCACCTATCATGGCCCAACAGAAGGACAAGGGAAAACAAATCATGGAAGAGGTTAAGCCCTTAGAAGAAAGGTTGCCCACAATTTCAACAATAACAACAGAGGAAGCGCCCAACGCAACGGAAACCAAGATTCCTGAACCACCAAACATGGAATGGACTCAGGAAGGACTACCGCTTCCTCCCACCCAATCATCAACAATCACTCATTGAAATGGCCAAGCACAGGCCTGGGGGAATACTTAGTGCAAAATGTTGTGGCAACCCCCACACCGGAGTCAGGACAAGACATGGGAAGACCTCGCATTCCCATTGGAAAAATCGTCCCTCTAGGCTACCCACCGAACCTAAAAATTTTTGTGTATGGGGGCTTTGATCATGGTCTTGAACCATGCCAACAAAAGGAAACAGACGAAGAGCCTTTTGTTGAAAACATCAATTATCTATCAAACCCAGAATTTGCCCTAAAATATCTCGGCCAATGCAATTGGCATGGATACGGGCTCGACAGATATGAGCAAGGGATGCGGATCCTTTGCCAACCAAGATATCAGATGCCATATGACAAGTCAGGGGTAGGGTTCAACCATCCCCTGCCATTAGACATCTTGGTTGAAAATATGCAAGGCCTAGAAATAGGCAACAAAGGGGGATTGGCATTGGGTCCTTATGCCAATCCGAATACATAATACACATTGGGAGACTACCTCCCATGGTCAACAAACACCCCTGGCAGCAACAGTAATCCCTCTTCTTTGCTAGAGAGAGGCGAAAGTTCAGAGATTAATCCTCAAAGAGAACATCAACGGCTGCCAGACATCTTTCTAAAACTGTTCCCCTTAGAGGTTCCAGATGAAATAACACAGTCTCAAGAGAATCAGGTCCCTCCACCAAGAGTGGAACAACCGCAATGGGACCAGATTAATTCACTGGAACAGGAAGAGTCCTCAACGTCGCAAGCAACAGATGCTCAAGAGAATGAACAATTTTGGATCTATGAAAGTGATTCGAAGATGAGACTGAGATGATCTATCTCAGACATGCGCGACAAAATCACCGCGCTCTAACTCATGAAGATCTAATGGGACAGATGGGTATACCGTTAGGACATGAATGGCACGTAGACCCAGCGAGGTGGGACCAAGTGTTAGACCTATGGCTCCAAATTCAAGATGAGCATCGTCCACCTCGAGATCCCATCATGACAAGAAGTGCCGAGGGAAGACCCCGCCTTCCTTTTCACACATAGAGATGAATTTGCACCTAGAGAGGATCCATTCGTGCCCGTTCCCGTAGAGCCGCATCCGGAGTATAGGGAACATCTAAAAGAATCAAGTCATCACACCCGCGGTTCTGGAGACCAAATTCATTCCATCCACATGATCTCCATTGATTTGACCGCACCCATCCGCAATCCGACCGATCCATCACGGTCATTGCATCTAGACATGGATGCCATCGACCGGGATCGCGTCAATTCACCATTGTCACCATCATAGTACTGGCCTTTCGGTGAAATGCTTCATTTTACCCCAAGGACAACTCAGGATATTTTTCAAGCTCAAGAGGGACCCGAGGTTCCAAACGCAGATCTTAACTCAGCTGATGATATCCATTTAATCCCAACTCCACATCAGTTGGAGGACGGATCCCACATGTCAGTCGAGGAGACGACTGACGTAGACATCGGCACAGATCCAATGAATCCACGGATTCTCAAGCTGGGGGTAAGCCTTTCCCCCGAAGAGCAAGCCGAATATATTGCCCTTCTCAAAGAGAAGAAGGAAGTTTTTGCATGGTCGTACAAAGATATGCCAGGGCTAGACCCGCAGCTAGTCATGCACAATTTAACGCTTGATCCGAAAATCAAGCCTGTAAAGCAAAAACTAAGAAAGATGCACCCAACAGTGGCCTTGATGGTCAAAGACGAATTGCAAAAGCCGTTGGATGCACAATTTGTCATCTGCGTGGATTATCCGCCATGGTTGTCCAACATGGTTCCCGCCAAGAAGCCCGACGGGAGGATTCGCATATGCACCGACTTTCGAGACCTAAACAAAGCGAGTCCTAAGGATGATTTCCCCTTGCCAAGCATCGACGCATTGGTAGACGCTACAGCAGGTCACGAAATGCTCTCCCTAATGGACGGTTTCTCAGATACAATCAAATTCGTATCAATCCCGAAGACCAACTCAAAACGGCATTCACAACGCCTTGGGGGACATTTTGCTATAAGGTCATGCCTTTTGGCCTTAAAAATGCTCGGCGCTACATACCAACGTGCTATGACGTATATCTTCCATGATTACATGCACAAAACTTTGGAAGATTACATGGATGATTTGTTAGCCAAGTCTCTCTTGCGCTCAGATCATCTCGATGACTTAAGCAAGATTCTCGATCGCCTCATAGAGCATAAGGTCGACCGAATCCCAAGAAGTGCGTGTTCGGCGTCACATCCGGAAAACTCTTGGGTTTTATAGTCTCAAAGAGAGGCATCGAAGTGGACCCAAACAAAGTCAAGGCAATCCTTGAAATGGCTCCCCCAACCACTATCAAGCAGTCTCGAAGTCCGCAAGGAAAGGTCGCGTCGATTAAACGCTTCATAGCGCAATTATCTCGTCAAATGCCGACCCATGAACAAATTATTGCACAAGGGGGTCACATTTCATTGGGATGACGAGTGCCACTCAACCTTTGACGAAATCAAACAGTACTTGGCTTCGCCACCAGTATTGGCACCACCTAGACCAGGTGTGTCGTTCTACTTATACATCTCAGCCATCGAGGTGGCACTCGGGCGCAATGCTAGCCCGTAAGAATGAACTTCACAAAGAACAGAGCTACTTACTATCTTAGCCGCACCCTGGTCGGGCTACGAACTTAACTATGCATACGTTGAGAAACTCCGCTTGGCAGCTGGTGTTTGCTACCAAGAGGCTACGCCACTACATGCCGAGCAACACTACGTATGTTGTGTCTAAGGAGAATCCATTGCGATACATGATGAGTCGTACTTATCATAGTAGTCGCACGGCGAAATGGATCATGTTGTTGACGGAATTTGACATTGAGTTTATTGGGCAAAAATCTATAAAAGGACAAGTCATAGCCGATCAACTAGCAGAGGCTCCTCTTGAAGACGATCAGCCTCCGGTCATAGAACTACCCGATGATGGGGTCTTCCATGTCTCGTAATCGCCGGATTCTCGATGAGCCCGAGTCTCAGTGCCGACATAACCTTATTTTTTGATGGTTCTAAATGCGAGCAAGGGGGTGGCACAGAATTGTATTCTTCACACCGCAGGGCGCTCCAATGCCCCTCGTCATTTAAATTAAACTTCCAAGGCACCAACAACAATGCAGAATATGAAGCCTTGCTCCTAGGTCTTCAGACAAGAATCGCCATGAACATCAAAAGATTGAACATCTTTGGCGATTCGCCGTTAATCGTCAATCAAGTCAAAGGGGTATATCAATGCAAATGCCCAGCCCTAAAGGCCTATAAAGCCCTCGTGGACAAATTCCTGGCAAAACTTGAGTGGTATGACATCGAGGCACTCCCTCGATCATCGAATCATTTTGCGGACACAATGGCCTCCTTGGGGTCACTAATCCCGCAAGACCTTTCCGGTGATATAACAACCATTCAAGTCAAAACCTTATCGCAACCCGCGATGGAGCGCGCAAGCTCAGACTTGACGCCAGGAGTCCACATGATCCAGATCGAACCATCTTCGGATAAGTTCTTTCGAATCCGAGACTCGTTTGAAACGTGCCAACTGGGGGTCTTTGTTTTCCCCCACTCCCATTAATAGCAACACAACGCTATTCTTACAAGTTCTATCCCAATCAACATTTGTTAGGGAAGAACTTCAAAAGGGATTGGCTGTTCATACTGTCGAGGTTTCTGATAAACAGGACTGGTATTTACCCATAAGAGACTACCTCAAGTTAGGTAATCTTCCCTTTGGATTGACGCACGCCGCAAAACGAACATTCAAACAGAAAGCGGCAAAATATGTCTTGATAGGAGACATTTTGTATCGTCGAAGCTATGACGGAATTCTTCTTCGTTGTTTGGACCAAGGAAGAGTCCACTTGGGCAGTCACCCAAGCGCATGACGGTACATGTGGTGGCCACTTTAGCGGTATGGCCATCGCAAAGCGCATTCTTCGCATGGGCTATTATTGGCCATCTTTAGAGCGAGATTGTTGCGAGTATGTCAAGAGGTGCGTGAAATGTCAACATCATGCCAATTTAATGCACGCACCTTCCTGTGCCCTACAGATATCCATCTGCTTGGCCATTTTCATAGTGGGGCCTCGATCTAATCGGAAAGATCTCCCCGGCATCGTCAGGCCGTCACACGTTTATCATAACGGCCACATAATATTTTACCAAATGGGTGGAAGCAATTCCGTTAACCTCTACGATAGGACCCCGCATTGCGGAGTTCATTTTGCATTACATCATATGTCATTTTGGTATTCCATCCAAAATAATCTCGGATAATGGGCCATCATTCAAGAACAAAGACGTGCGTGCTTTAACCACAAAGTACAAAATTCAGCACAACTTTTCAACACCCTATTATCCGCAAGCAAATGGGCAAGCAGAGGCGTCAAACAAAACGCTAGTCGCCATCCTTAAAAAGACCGTCGCAGACAGTCATAAGGATTGGCACATACAAATCCCACTTGCCCTTTGGGCTTATCGCACTAGCATTCGGACGCCCACCGGGGCAACTCCGTTTTCACTAGTGTATGGCTCAGAGGCAGTAATGCCTCTCGAGTTGGAAATTCCTTCCCTGCGCATATCAATGCAGGAGTTCATCGATGATAACACTGCGCGGCAGGCCCGATTAGACCAACTTACGTTGCTTGATGAACGACGCGTTAATGCTCTCGAGCACTTACGTATCTATCAAGAGCGGCTTAAGAAAGCTTACAACATGAAAGTTCACCTAAGAGACTTTCGGGTTGGTGATTTGGTTCTGAAGGAAAACCAACAAAACTCTAATTTGCCGTCCCATATGAGGGACAAATTCATGGCAAATTGGTTAGGTCCTTATGTCATTGATAGTAAAATAGGACCCGGGACGTACCGGCTAGCTTCTCTTGACGGTATCAAGGAAACATAACCCTTGAATATCAGTCATTTGCGACCATTTCATATCTAAGAAAGCCATATCCCAAAAAAAAAAAAAAACTCCAAGGATTATCACTCTGTCTCAAAAACTCCAAGGATTATCCAATCTCTTGGTCACCAAAATCTCCAAGGATACCAGCAAAAGCTCCAAGGATTATCGCAATCTCTTGGTCACTCCAAAAAGCTCCAAGGATTATCGCAATCTCTTGGTCAACCAAAAGCTCCAAGGATTATCGCAACCTCTCTGGTCCCCCAAAAGCTCCAAGGATTATCGCAATCTCTTGGTCACCCAAAAGCTCCAAGGATTATCGCAATCTCTTGGTCAACCAAAAGCTCCAAGGATTATCGCAATCTCTTGGTCACCAAAAGCTCCAAGGATTATCGCAATCTCTTGGTCACCAAAAGCTCCAAGGATTATCGCAATCTCTTGGTCACCAAAAAGCTCCAAGGATTATCGCAATCCTTGGACAAAAAGCTCCAAGGATTATCGCAATCTCTTGGTCAACCCAAAAAGCTCCAACGATTATCGCAATCGCTTGGTCAAAAAAATCAAGAAATTCAAAAAACAAAACAACAAAAATCATCAAAAACAACAAAGATTTGCATCTCAATTCTAGGCATACTCAAATTCATCAAAAAATTCATATTCTCGCACCTCATCTTCACCTTCACCAAAAACAATCCATCAAAATTACAAAAATACATAGCCGCATTAAGCATTGCATCCATACATTGCATATTTGTAGTCATACAGGTCAAAGGCACCATAAGCTGCAATAGCTCTGATAGTCCACCTTGTTCCGCATTGTCTCATGTTACAAAAACAACAAAAACACCAAGCATAACTTTTACCACACTACAGTCAATGGTCTGGGAATGTACCAAGAGTTTCAGTGATTCAGTCATCATTTTCCTCTTTAGCCATGTAGTGTATCAAGTCGAACATATTTTACGAAGGTAGAGTCATACTTGAAATACACCTTGTTACGTAACATCCCAACACAAATCAAAACACTAAAATTCCCAAATTGTGTGAACGAAAGACGAAACCTGCAAAATAATCTAGGTCACCACAAGCGAAACGGTTATCTTGCTCATCCCCCGTGCGAATGACCCCTAGAATGCCGAGAGTTGGCAAAAGGACAAGCATCCTCCCTACCCAATTCCCTAAGAATCCCTAAAGTTCTCAACAGCTTGCAAAACACAAAAAATTTGCAAAATGTCAAAACTCCAAAATTTGACAAACTACAGTGCACACATCAAAAGGCACAAACAATAGTGATTTTCGTCACTCCATATCCCCAATCCCTTGCTCGAAAGAAAAACAAATCAAAATAAACAGTGATCTCATCACTACAATGAGCAAGTATCCCAATACAATTGAAGAAAAGAAGGGAGTTGACCTTGAATCCCTGGAACTCTCAACATTCTATAGGTCATAAGGCAAGCTTCAGTACCAATTTGGTTGATAGCCAATGGGTAATAGAAGTAAACCTCCCGCATGACGATATATCTGTCACATTAACTTGCGTACAGATCAATATTTGCATGTGGATGAGCTAGCTTATGGCATCCTGGATTACACCGCAGATTAATCTTAGTACATACAACAAAGGAATTCGTGGAGCTAATTAGGTGATCCTCAGTACAGGTTCGGTTGAAAGCCCATTCTGCACTGGCGGTATCCTAACAAATACCACTAAATGAACTCAATTGCACACACAAGGATATGAAATAACTGGGTCAAAAACAAGTCTGATTCATACCTTGGTCAAAAAGTCTTGTAAGATAAAGTACATCATGTATGGTGGGTTAAAACTGACTGAATCTCATAAAACCTTACATTCATTCCAAAACCATCTCGGCCTACTTATCATCCTTATGATACCATCAAAAATACAAAAAAAAAAAACCATGTAAATAAAGAGCTTCTTAAATAGCCTATAGTGCAATCATCACAAATGTCATTCATCCATTTCACCTCGCATATCACATAGACATCAAAAACATTTACATTCATCATAACATCTGCATTCATCAAAATAAATATAAACATGCATAACAAAAATCACATCATCACATGTACAAAACCAAAATAAAACCGGTATATATATATATATATATATATATCGTCAAAAAGATGCCCGTAGGCTACAAAACCGGTCCTCAGACCCCGCAATCATATCCAAAAACCCAACCTAAGGCGTCGACCACCATGATCACGCAGGATCGGTGCGACGGGAACTACCCCCGTGGTGTGGGTCCTACGGGACCCTGCAGGGCGGCTACTACTAGCCCCCGCATCATGCCTCGCTACCACCCCCTCATCTAACCGCCCGCGACGAGATGATGCCGACCGCTCTCGGACTATCCCTTGTCCGCCGCGAAGATCCACCGACCGAAGGCTCTGGTAGCCGCCCACCAAGGCGGATGACCTCCCTCTCCAAGTCTATCCGTGCATGGACACCACTCGCCTCTCGCCGATGATAGATAGACAATGCATCATCGCGCTGCGCCAAAACTCTATCCCGCTCTGCCAACTGAGCCCGTAGAAGATCCCTCTCCTACCGTGCATCCCCAGCCTCCCGCCTCGCATCCCCCAACTCTAGATCCCACATCCGTAGCAGCTCCGTTCGCCAAGCAATCTCAACGCCTACATCCGACCCCACCTCCTCTCGTATCCGCCGGACGCATAGGACTCGCGGGGACAGTAGCCTCGCTCAGCTCCAACCGCTCCTCCACATCCCGCATGTCCGGCTGCTCCGGAACACCCAAGCCCACATCCTCATCTCCCACATCCACCATGTCCGCATCATCCATGCCCCCCCAATCACCCCCTGCCGCCTCAGCATCCTCCACCGCCGCCTCCGCGCCTCCCAATGGCCCCTCTCCTCTCCAGCGCCGCAGTACCCACCACGAGTCATACTCAGTGGTAGTCCCGATGTCATCCACATCCGGGACCTCAATCACCGCATCGGACTCCTCGCCCAATGGCGCGGTGACCGGTGGCTCCAGATCCCTCTCATCTCCCCACCGCCGATAGACCACGGGCTCACCAGGCAACCCCTGGCGCACCCCAAACTGTCGTGTAACCCGGCGGTACAGAAAGAACTCATGCTCCGTCCCGTGCCGCCTAGTCAACCACCGCTCCCTGCGTACCCGTCGGAGCCACTCTCCAGCCTAAAGCCAGGCCGGGACAGCCCCGATAGGGATGCCAAAACACCTCCCCCGGAGTGAGCCGAGAAAAGGCATCAGTGTAGTGCTCAACGGCACCTGCCCATCGCCGACTCTGCCCTCGCTCCGCAGACCGCCGCCACAAAACTGCATAACCAATCTCCTCATCCTCCATCGCCGCCCGAGTCATCCACGGTAACCCGGTAGGCCTCTCAACAGCTATGTGCTACCAACCCCAACACTGCAACAAAAACTGCAATCGACACCCTTTCGCTGTCGACAACGGACCCCATACAGCTCCCCGTAGAGCTGTGCCAACAAAGTCTGTCCCCATCTCAGAATCAACGGTGCCTCTATCGGGCACTCTGCCAACTGCCACACCAAATCCAGCAGGTTCCACGGGAACCTCGCGCTCGACGAATCAGGGAGAAGAATGTTAGAAATGAGGCCCATCAAGAATGCGTGCCTCACTCCTAACACCCCCATCTCCTCGCCACCAGCTAACCAAAATCCCGCCAGCCTGGCAATCCACCTCGGCTGTCTCCACTGGGTTTGCTACACCCAGATCCCCCCCATGCCCAAAACATCTCGTAAGTATAGCAATCCACTGATCAAACGACGATGTCCTAATAGGCAGACCATCTATCGGAATCCGAAGCAACCGATAGACGTCCTCAAGAGTCACAGTCATCTCCCCTGTCGAGAGATGGAAAGTATTGGTCCACGGATCCCAAAGCTTGATCAGGGCCGTCAGATAGGCCTGATCCGAAACCACAGGCTCCAGTCGAGCCACCTGCTTGAGCCCAAGGGCATCAAGCCATTCCCAGTCATCATCGGTCAATGCCAACCGCGCCTCAGTAAATGCAGCGGGTACACGGTACCGGCTCCTAACAACCTCGCAAAGCAAAAAAAAAACAACACAAACACAAAAAAAAAATATATAAAAGTATCAAATTTTCAGTTCTAGGGTTTCTAACCTTAACCGTTAAACAAAAACATCACAAAAAATCTTAAAGTTTTGAAAAGCGTCAACACAAAAACAATGCATTAAATAAAAGCAAAATAAACTCTAGGAACACTTACAAGTTTCGCTCTGCTCCGCCGCTCGAACCAAATGTGTGCACTCATGATAGAAGAGAGAATTCCAAGCAGCGCTTCGCTTCGCTAATTACCTCCTCCTCCCAGAGCTCCAAAATCGCAAGAAAAAAATGACACAAATGAGCCCAAAATCAAGTTTTGGCCATTAAATAGGCCTTTTGCACCGGAATTCATCCTTGACTGGGACGAGCGCTCTGATTAGCGCTCGTCCCACCCAGGGACGAATTCTCCAGCTGGAATTCGTCCCACCCAGGGACGAATTCAGGCCAGCACTTAAAAAAATAAAAAAATGACTAAAAATGCACTAAAAAAAGACAATAAAATTGCCCGACAGATTGCTACCGCACCCGACAACAAGGGCATACAAAATCGACATTGGAGTCACAAATTGTCACTATCATACTCCCTAAGAAGGCTACCATAGCCGGACCGCTCCACGGGAAGACGGATTTTTAGACAATTTCATCCCCAAACAAAAAAAACCCAAATGGTGTCACAAAAACAACAAAAACATACAAAATGCAACAAAAAAACAACAATAAACATTGCCAGACACAAGTGCTCTTGCACTTAACCTCGCAACAAAAGGACAGCAAACCCCGAAGAAGCACCAGCCCCCACGGAAACAAACCAAACCAACAAAAAACAAAAAACAAAAACATGCCGACAAAGTGCTCTTGCACTTAACCTCTGGGCAAAGAAAATCGATGGCGAGGTTCAAATTATCTCTCTCCTACTTCCCCAAGAAGGCTAACATAGCCGGACCGCTCCACGGGAAGTTAGGTTTTCGATGATTTCACCTCATTACGGCATCACCAAAAGGGTTAACACCCACCAAAAATAGGTCCAAATGTTGGAAAAATTGCACACGCTTAACGGTAAACCCTTTAAAGGCACCCCTGCACAAGTCATCTTGGGTCAAGCGACTCGTCGCTTCTCTCACGAAGGTCATTCCCTCATCGATTCGTCGCTTGAGGGGGTAGTCACACTTAGTCACCAACCAACAATCACACACCCAATTAAGGAAAATGACATGCATTCAAAGAATCATTGACAAAGACAATCACGCTCCCGCTTGGGGCAAGTAAACAAGCAACAATCAAATCAATCAAACACTTGGCATTTCGTGAATCATGAACACAAGGTTCCCCCCGAGGATAAAAATGCCCTTTGCCTCGCTCATGACCGATCAATGTCTAAGTTCAAGTCACACCTCAACAAAACAGATTAATACTTGAAATCAAATTCCTTAGCTCGTCGAAGCAAGGATTCAAGAATGCATGCCCTTTCCATACTTGGGGCATCAAAAGTTGGTTAGGTTACCAAGAAACCCTAATCATTAGTGCTTTGGTTATCTATTTTTGCTCAAGCATCGCGTCACCCGCAGCGCTTCCCAAAAAGGGGCATCTCGTAGACACCAAAACAGCACCAATCCGATTATGTGACTGCAAACACTGATCGCTTTGACAAACACAGCCCCCAGGGCAGCCCTCAGAGGTTAAACAATGGTCTTAACCACTTTCATAGCAATTTTGTAAGGTCAAGAAGCAATTTGGCACACTTGGACACTTTGCCAAGTATTCGTCTCACCCAGGGACGAATTCAAAATAGAATCCGTCCCACCCCAGGATGAATTCTGAATCCGTCCCTGGGTGGGACGAATTCTAAGCTTAACGGGCAAAAAGACAAATGGCGCCAAGTGGCAGCCCATAACAGTCAGTTGATGACTCCTGCCTTGCACGCGTGTGTAGGTGGACAGAGGGGCCGTTAGAAGATCGTCACAAAAGGCATTTATCAAAGCCCAAGTCAACGGAGGACTCCCCTCCCTCATGGGAAGACAAGACAGCCACATGGCGCCTATGACCAACACATGGCATTTGTGCTTCCCTCCCAAAAGAGACCCCATGGGTCTATAAAAGGTGGGACTTTTCTCACCCAAAATATACAAAGTTGAAGGAGTTTTCAAGCAACGAAGTGCTCGCCGAGTTGAAGACCCACTTGCATCCCTTTTGGTTCACCTTCCCACATCCACCAATCTCTTTTGCAAGGGAGGTTGTTGGGTGGCTTTTGGAAGCTTGAACCCGACCCAAATCCAACACATGGACACCCGAACCAACCAATTCGCCGACCCCCCAATCCTAAGAGGTTTTGGGCCCATCCCTAGTGGATTGGCGCCGGAATCAAGTGCCAACGGTGGGAGGCCCACTTGGGCACCCCCGCACTTTCTAGGTTTTAGAGCATTCTAGATTACTTTTTCAGGTTGCATTTTGTGTTATTATGTTTGGTTAACTCACAGCTGCAATTTCGTAACTTTTGGTCAGATTCTAGTATGTTTTGTGTCGCTTTGTTGTTTCACTGACTTGCAGGTGGCGAGATCAAATTCTCGAGGGTAGAGGCCAAATTGGGAGAATCCGACCATCTGGGTCATCCCAAAATGGCCCCAATTACATAACCCCCTTGTTTGTAGGTGTTTTGCAGGTCTCGAGAATCGACATTGGAGCAGCAGCAGGTCGGCTTCTTCAACACAGAAGAATTCGTCCCACCCAGGGACGAATTGCAGTCAGAAATCGTCCCACCCAGGGACGAATTCCAGTTGAAGGCAGATTGGCCAGCTGTCTCAGTGGCAATGGCCTTTTGGTAACATTTTCTGTCTTCTGTCAAGTTTTCAGGCTGTTTAGAATCATTTTGTTTACTGTTTTAGATAAATGTTTGCATGCATCTTTTGATGATTTTAGAAGAACGAACACTTTTCACTTGCAACAGGTGCTACTGACATATTCGTTGTTTCTTTGTTCACAGGAGGAGCAACAGAGGTAAGGACTCATCAGCGTAAGCGACGGCATCGTCTTGGCCCGTCCATTCAAACGTGGGCACGCGAAAAGAGGAAGACTAAGTCACATATTGTAACAAATACGAATTTAACGCTCCTAGCCCCCAAAAAGGGAGGAGACGTCTATGTAACCGAGGATAAGATATTTGAATAAAGAGGGCTGTGATTTCTTTACATCTTTTCTTTCATTTTCAAATTGTCTCCTTTCTTCGTTTTTGTGCATAGGATTAAAGCGTTACATTTCGTCTTATGTTGCATAATTAGTGCTCCCTCTGCCCGGAATCTCGTGCTTTCAATCTCAACCAAACATCATCCAAAAAATTCACATTCCTACCATTACCAACTATCCATCTACAGTTAAAATTTATAAACTCCCTAGATTTTACGAGATTTTTCTAAAATGTCGACCTACCAAAAGGGAGAAAATAAAAAATAAAAGAATCAAAGTTGCACTTCACCTTCAAAATTGGGCACCACAACCAGTCAACATTAGACGCGACCTTCCAACCAAGATTTACCACCGAGGCCTTATTCATCCTAATAGCACTCTTAATATTTAAACCACCAACTTTTTTTCTTCTATAGAGCTGCTCCTAAGAGACCACTCATAAGGGTGTGTTTTATAAAGTTTTTATTTTACAAATAGTGTAAAGAGGAAATAGAAATGAGATATTTTTGCTTGTGAGAATTGGAGGTATACGGTGTATGAAAGTAAAATTAAAATTGTATTCTACACTTAGGGTTTGGATGATTATAAAGTACATTATTGATATTAAAAATTATTTGTACCTTTTACAAGTAGGAGTTATAAGGTTTTATTGTGGTTTTATTTTTTGTTGTAATTTTTTGTATGGTGAAAAGAAAGTTTGAAGGGTTTTCATAATTGTTAATGCCCTATCTTTTGAGAATAAAATAAGAGTCATTGATCATAATTTTCATATTTCATTGTGCACATATTTTTGAGAAGAAATTTAATGTTAACGGTTTGAAAGAGAAATATAATAACCAGTTTTGAAGTGGGACTTTGTAAAGGGAATTCTTTTGAGATAGGTTTTTGAGGGTACATCTTCATCAAAGAAAGTTAAGAGGTATGGGGATATTATTCATTCTTTAAGGTATTTGGTTAAGCAATTTTTTTTTAATCATAAGGTGTATAAATAAGGATTATATATATGCATTGTTGGAAATATTTATGTTAGGGTTTGTGAACAAATTATGCTTCATTGTTGAATGAGATTGGAAACACATGTGCTAAGGTTTGTGAATAAATTGTGCTTCATTGTTTGAATGAATTTGTGAAGCTTTTGATCATTGGTTTGAGTCACATTGAATGTGGATGAGCAAGTGTTAAGAAACTAGTTTTATGAAGAAAATTTATGCAATAGATTTGATTGATATTAAGATAAATTTGTAAAGGTTATAGGGCAATTTTGTGAAGCAATTTGTGCATTGGGCTTGAGTGATATTGGAAAGAACATATTGTGAAATTATATTGCATATTATTTTCTATGTGTTCTTGAACAAGAAATCTAGGTAGAATATATGTGAAGTACTTTTATCAAATAAAGTGTTATGAGTAGTGTTGAGCATGTGTTATGAGCAATTTTGAGCATGTGTTAGAGCAGAGTTGAGCAAGGACAGTGAGTAGATTAGAGAACGATTATGAGCTATTTTTAGTAGGCCTTTTTGAGAAGCCTTGTGAGCAGTTCTAAGCAAGATTTGTGAGGAGGTTTGAGGTAGACTTGTGAGCAAGTTTGAGATAGATCAGTATAGTTGAGTAGATTTGATCAGATTTGTGAGTAGATTTGATCAAAGTTGAGTATAGTTGAGAGCAGGCTTTAAAGCCAACCAGAGAAAAGGGGATAGAGTTCTCCTGTGGATAGAGGTCCAAAAACCAAAGTAGTGGGGATAGAGTTCTCATGTGGATAAAGGTCCATGGACTTGAGCATAAGGGATTGGTGTATCCTTTGGACAGAGGTCCATAAACATTGTAATAGTGATTTGGTTCCAAAAAGATTTGTTGAGAAAAATTATAAGAAATATTTTTTTCGTGAACGTAGCCCACATTGGGTAAACCACGTTAAATCTATGTCTCTCATGTGTGTGATGATTTGTTCATTATTTACTACCTTGATATTATTGTTGTTATCATTTGAATTGAAAAATAAAAAAATTTATCTTATACTTTTCACCTCCTCTTAGTATAACTATAAGCTTGTGTTCTTCAATTACAATTTTAAGTAATGCATGTTATATCGTGACTTTGTATGGTTTGGTTGGGTCCATTGAATGAAAATAGTATTAGGTATTAGGTAATGCATGTTATCTCCTGATTTTGTATGGTTTGGTTGGTTACAGTGAATGAAAATAGTCATGTATGTTATCTCGTGACTTTATGGTTTGGTTGGTTACACTGAATGAAAATAGTATTAGGTATTAGTTAATGCAAGGTATCTCGTGACTTTAAATTAAAAAAAACATGAAAGAAAGTTCGAGGAATCTAGAGGTAGATTTAATCAAAATGGGAGGATTCTAATGTTTGAAAAGCTAAGGAAAATTTATTACGAAAATTTAGTAGGTTTGTAATACTCTAAGTCTCCCAACGAGCCATAAGATTTTTTTTTTCGTTGGTTACAGTCAAAACGACAATAAAATAGTATTTGGTTTTGGATGGTATCTAGGTAAACTCCTGACTTTGAATAGGTAAACCGGGCGTCAAATGAATGTAGACGCTTCTGAATGTTTTAAAAGCCAATGCCAATTTAGTAGGTTTGTAATACTCGAATACCTACGTTGGAATTTCGTTCCACTTTCTAAGTCTCCCCAGGTGCCATAAGAATGTTTATTTTTTATTTTTGTTGGGTGTTTGGTTTTGGTTGGTAGGTAAACCGGGCGTCAAATAAATGTAGAGGAGGCTTCCGAATGTTTGAAAAGCCCATGCCAATTTAGTAGGTTTGTAATACTCAGTCTCCCCACGTGCCATTAGAATTTTTCGTTGGTTACCGTCAATGACGGTAAAGTAGTATTTGGTTTTGGAGGGTATTTTGTGACTTTGAATAGGTAAACTGGGCATCAAAGAAATCTAGAGGACGCTACTTCTGAATGTTTGAAATGCCAACGACAATTTAGTAGGTCTTTTTCGTTTTTTTACAATGACAATTTAGTAGGTCTTGAATACTCTTAAGTGTCCCCCAAAAGCAAAAGAATTGTTTCTTTGGTTAGAGTGAATGAAAATAGTATTAGGTAATGGATGCTATCATCTCGTTACTTTCAACAGTATTAGGTAATGGGAATGCTATCTCGTGATTTTGAATAGTTCATCTCGATACTTTCAACAGCATTAGGTAATGCGAATGCTATCTTGTAATTTTGAATAGTTTATTTTTATTATATTTAAATTTATTTTTTTATTTAAAAATAATTAATTATTTTTTATTTATACTTTAATTTTTATATTATAAAGAATATTTCTTATTTGGTGGCTTCTAATTGATGAAAACCATTCAAATTATAGAAATTTTCTCTTTAAATGTTCAGTTTATATTTTCTAAGACTTTATTGTTGTATATTATTTTTTCGGTCTTTGATGTTTGTTGATGGGTTACGTTTTTGGGAGTAAACTGTATTTCTCTTCTGAAACTTATTGTTCAATGATTCTTTTAAAATTTGTTGTAATAATTATAAGATTCTCTCACTCCTTCATCTCATACTGTTGATCCTCTTAAAACCCAATGAAAATCCTTAACTTTTTTTTACGTAATGAAAAAATAAAACTTCTCGTAACTATTGTGACAGGGCAAAGGACAAATTGCAAAGTGATATCAGCATTAAAAAGAATACTGTTTTAAATTAAAAAAATAATTAATATTTTTTTTTATTTATATTTTAATTTTTTTAATATATATCTTTAATTTTTATATTATCAACGTTAAAAAGAATATATTCTTATCTGATGGATTCTAATTGATACAAACCATTGAAAGTATAAAAATTCTTGTAACTATCGTGACGGGTTAAAGGACAAATTGCAAAGGGATAGATGTCTTTCCTTATTTAAGGATGAGATTAATAAATTATATTTAAATAATTTATTTTTACTTGTTTTCTATTTATTTTCAGAACATACATAAAAATTGTTTTGTTTAAAATATAATAAATAAATATCTGTCTGTAGGGGAGTTGATTATATTATAAATGTTATATTAATATTATATAAAATTATCTTATTTCTGAGTAAGAATAAAAAATAAAATAGTTATTAATTTATAAAAATTATTATATAATAACATAGATTAAAGTCGTAATTGTAAGGTTTTTAGTTAAATAGATGGATGTATAAAATTTTATAACTTTATATATTTTATGGGAAACTTTAAAATTTATCAAATGATATGAGTTTATATAATAAAAGTATAGGTTCAAATATATTGAGAGATATAAATTATTTTTGTTAGTATTGGATAAATAATGTAATCATTACATATTTGTTATTATATTGTTTCAGCTCAAGGGAGGTTAAAGAAGTTGAACAATTAGACAAGCTAAAGAGATTGTGAAAAACCAAGAGTTTCTTGAAGACAAGGAAGAAATATCTCATTGTATATATACATATAGATACGAAGTTGAAATTTAAGAAAAATTAAGGTTTCAATTCTTCATTTGGTATTAGAGCAAGCTGCCTGTAAACAATTTCAGAAATCATAAATGACAAGTAAATTTGGTTTATCTCAAAAAAGTTGTTATATTGTTTGTCAATAGTTTGAATCTCTAGCAAATTTGGTTATTTTTTAGTTTTTTTGGGCTTAGTGGTGGTTGTCCTTGATCTATATGTAAAAAAGAGCTCTTGAATTTAATTTTTAAAGAAAAAAGTAACTTTAAATCTTTTAGAATCCTTGGTGTTTGTGGGTTCGATTGACTATGCATTGGCTCCCCAAATGTCATGAGATCCTAAGAATGAACTATTGTATATAAATATGCATTCTCGACACTCCTACCAATGATGAGGAGTCCAATTTGCTAATGTTGGTAAAATTATAGCTTCCATGAAGTGATGTGAATATTACCCTAAGGGTTTTGAAAGCCCCACATGCAAGGTAAAAATTATTTTGTAGATAATAGAACTTGGTACATGCCACATGATTCCTTCAATTTTACAACTAAGATAATGAGCTCAAATATTTATGTGTTTTCTTACTACATGCAACCCTAGGAGGACTTTGATTAAGAGAGAAAGTCTCTAAAATGTAAATAGAAATTGAATTGATAATTTTATAGTATAAATTTAACTTAAAATCAAAAGTCTCAATACATGGAAAGGATGACCCTAATCTTCATGCACACTTGGTTGCTTTGACTTCTAGTGAAATGGTTGTTAACTTTTGGATTTGAAGTATGGAAGATTTGTAAATTTTCATAGTTATTGTAGGTGTTATTTTTCTTTTGTTTTCAACACTTGGTTTGTGTCCTTCTAAGTTGGATTAGGGTAATTAAAATTATTAAAAAAATAAATCAAAATAAATAAAAGAGTTAAAAAAATCTTTAAAAGAATAAAAGAAAAAAATGAAGGATAAAAAAAAAGGAAAGGCAAGGGGGAAACAAACCTAGAAGCAAGATCAAGCTCCAAAGTACATGGCACCAAGTAAAGGTATTTATTTCCAATAAGCTAGTGAAGGTGGAGAATTTTTAACACTTAGGTGTTGCTTACAATCAATTCTCAAAGAAGATTGCTTGTTAAAATCACTTTGAAAATGGTGTTACATTCCCTATTGATGTTATGAAGACAATATACAAGGCATTAATTACTCTTAAAATCCTTAAGGAGTAATTTAAAAGGAAATATAAAACAAATGAAAGGTTGAAGGCAAACCCTATAGTGGAAAATATTTGTTATGGTACAAGTGACATTATCTAAAGGACATATTTTGCTTGTGATACTGGTGATTTGAATGTTGTTAATGATAGTGGTGTTTGTATTGATGAGAGTTGGTTATGGCATAGAATAATGAGTCATCTAAACTTTGGAAACATAATTAAAATAAGCAAAAAAAAGGTATTCAGAGATTTACCCATGATAAAAAGACCCCAAAGCACAATTTGTGCACAATGTCGACATGGTAAGCAAACAAGAACACATTTTAAGTCAAAAGAAATTTCTTCATCTAAACCATTGAAACTAGTTCACACTGATTTATGTGGTACTACAAGGACAAAGAGTTTACAAAGTTAAATTTACTTCATGATATTTATAGGTGATTTATCCATAATGACTTGGGTGGCATTCCTAAAAAAAACTCAAAAGCTTTGATAAGTTCTAGGAATTCAATGTGTTAGTAGAAAATGAAACAAGTAAAAATGTCAAATGTCTATGATCAGATAGAGGAGGAGAATTCACTTCAGATGAATTCATAGAATTTTGTGAACAACATGGAATCAAAAGAGAACACTCAGCACTAAGAACTCCAAAGCAAAATGGAGTAGTTCAAAGAAAAATAGAACTATTGAGAATATGACCAGAGCTATGCTAAATGAGTCTAAGATTTCAAATGGTTTTTGGAGAGAGGCAGTTAATACAACTATCTATATCATCAATTGATCTCAAGTAAGAGTAAATCATCACAAAACCTCATATGATATTTGGAAGGGAAGACCAGCTACTGTAAAGTATTTCAATATTTTTGGATGTAAATTATATATTAGATGAGAAGAGAAAAATATGGACAAGTTTGATTTAAGGTGCAAGGAGGGTATATTTCTTGGCTATTCCAATTAAAGCAAAGTCTATAAATTCTATAATAAAAGGACACATACAATTATGGAAAGTACAAAAGTAACAATTGATGAATAAATAGGGTCAAGAGAACCAACTCAAGAAATTGTATATCAAGAAAAAGAGAATTGCCAATAAGAATTAGGTGAATAATTAGAAGAATATGAAACACAAAGAACACCACCTAAGACACCATCTAGGTATGTCCAATAGAATCATCCAAGTGAGTTTATTATTAGGAATCCATTTGAAAGACAAACAAGGAGGAAGATAATAGGAACTAGTGAACATGTAAATATTTATTTACTATCTACAACTGAGCCCAAGGATTTCAATAAGGCAAGAGAAGGTAAATATTGGGTCAAGGCAATGGATGAAGAGTTGGATCAAATAGAAAAAAGTGAGACTTGGGAACTCATTCCATGACCAAAATACAAGAATATAATTGGCACTAAATGGGTTTACAAAAATAAGTTAAAGGAATATGGTCAGGTAGTCACAAATAAAGCAAGGCTGGTATGCAAAGGCTATGCACAGGTTGAAGGGATTGATTTTGATGAAATATTTGCTCCTGTTGCATGACTTGAGGCCATAAGAATATTTTTATCATTCTCAAGTTTCAAAAACTTCAAAGTATATCAAATGGATATAAAATCATCTTTTCTCAATGGTTTCTTAGAATAATATGTTTACATTGAGCAACCTAAGGGATTCAACCTAACTGATAATCTCGATTATATATGCAAATTAATGAAGGCTATTTATGAACTAAAGCAAGACCCGAGATCTTGGTATTCAAGGTTGGATAAGAATATTCAAGAATAGGGTTTCATAAAAATAATAGTTGACAACAATTTATACATCAGAAATGAAGGAAATAATTTGTTGATTGTGGTGGTCTATGTGGATGATATCATTTTTGGAGATAGTATTGACAAGATATGTCTAAAATTTTGTAAAGGGTATGCAAAATAATTTTGAAATTTCAATGCTTGGTGAGTTGTCCTTCTTCCTTGGATTACA
Source organism: Wollemia nobilis (assembly GCA_028583015.1). Taxonomy (NCBI): domain Eukaryota; kingdom Viridiplantae; phylum Streptophyta; class Pinopsida; order Araucariales; family Araucariaceae; genus Wollemia; species Wollemia nobilis. The sequence goes on from JAQPPZ010002952.1 coordinate 1,344,133, forward strand.
TATTTCATAGTTAGAAAAAGGTATACTTCTCTCACAAACCAAGTGTATAAAAGAAATATTGAAAACATTTAGATTGGAGGATTGTAAACTAGTGAGTACCCCCATGGTTATAGGATTTGAATTGAGTAAGGATTATGAAATTAGACATTTTATAGATCTATTATTGGAAGTTTACTATATGTCATAGCTACAAGACCAAACATAATGTAGGTAGTGGGACTAGTGGCAAGATTTCAAGTAGTGCCAAAGGAAACACATGTACTAGCAGTAAAGAGAATTCTCATGTATTTAAAAGGAACTATGGAATTTGGACTTTGGTATCCTAGAAGTAACAACTTCACCCTCAGAACATATACAGATGCAGATTAGGCAAGTAGTATTGATGACAGGAAGAGCACAAGTGGAGGATAATTCTTTATTGGATATTCTTTAGTCTCTTGGCTAAGCAAGAAATAAGCATCCATATCCTTATCCATAGTAGAGGTAGAGTACATTACAATAGTTGCTTGTTGTACACAAGTGTTATAGATGAAGTAAAATTTAAAATATTTTAAAATAGAGCATGATCATCTCATATCCATACTATGTGATAATACAAGTGCCATAAACATTTCAAAGAATCCAGTGATGCATTAAAGGACCAAGAAAAAACTAATCAAATATAATTTTTTGAGAGAATAGGTGACGGATAAACAAGTCAAATTAGAATATATTACTACAAAGGAACAAATTACGAACATATTTACTAAGCCACTTCCAATGGAAAATTTTGAGCATCTTAGAGAAAAGTTAGGAGTAGTCTTACTTCCATCCCAAAATTGATCACCTCAAGAAAAGGAGGTGGTGAGGGGGTTGAGCTAAGAGTCTTATTTTTAGCCCCAAAGGAACCCTTTGCCATTGATGTTAAAGGGAGAGAGTTTTAGTAAGGGGAAAGAAATCAGTAAGGGAGAGCATCTTCTCAGAGGGAGAAACTTTAGAATCCAGTGGTAGTAAAAGGAAATATTTTAAAAAGGATTGTCATCAATGACAAAGGAAGAGATTGTTGGAAATATTATGTATATTGGTTTTCATTGATGTCAAAATTGAAAAGGTTGAGAATTATCTTCAAATTTTAAATATTAAAGTGCAAGGTAAATATCTTTAAAGGATACATGAGGCAGTTTCAAAGGTACAAAATTTGTCAAGGCAAAAGCATTCTCCATGGTTATATTTGCAAGAAAAGGACAAGGTCTTACTTGCTTTCAAAAGATTTAAATTTTAGAATTAGAGGCAAAAGTTTAAAAGTTATTATTATAATATTTTTTAAAATATTATAATATAAATAAGGTTAAGGTTTAAAAGGCATGATTGAAAAATTAAATTTTACACCATCGATGTTTCAAATATATAATCGAAGTGCATATGTAATGAAGGGAAAAATACCTCATTAAGGTAGAGGTTGAACATTGGGCGCAATTGATCCATTCACATTTTTTAAATGAGGGAAAGGAGCAAGATAGCAAGGAAATAAATCAAAGGATATGCCTTCATTGTTCTAAGAAGATATTTAGCTCAAGTGGCAACTTAGCCAAATCTAAGGTACTGGTAGATAAGCGGTTAGGGGGTCGATTCACGATGGCTCCAATTTTGTTATAATTTTTATCATAGAAGAAGTTCATCAAAGAAATAAGGAGTATTTTACAGGCTTAAATTTTTGTGTGGATGGCTAGCTCACGTGGTAGCCTAGATTGCACTAAGGTGCAAGAAAGCAAGATGTGGTAGGTTCTATTCGCGACAGCTGCATTGGTAAGGGCATAAATTTTTAATTAAATTTCCTATGGTATACATTGATTATGGAGTCATAAGGTTGTGTTAAAGGTTTGTTCCTCTTTGGATATAAGGAGTCATAAGAATTTGTTAAAATATGTTTTATCTTGCAAACTAGGAGTTATAAGGGAATGTTTTAAAATCTTTAAGTTTGAAAAATATAAGTCATAAGGGTGTCTTTTTTTTTTGTACTATTAAGGATAAAGAAGGTTTTGAGAGGGACACCATAAAATTTGACACAGAAACATACCACAAAGGTAGCCAGAAGATAACACTACAAAATATAGCAAATAAAGAGACCCCCAAACCAGTAAGGAAAACAAGATGAAACAACCAATGAGAGAACTGAGATAGTTCTACATCATTGAGTCAATTTCATGAACAACATTACCAAAAATTTGAGCAACCTCCCCAACAAAATCCAACACCATATTGATAGATATTCAAACTCCACATTGCTTAATTTCAATCAAATGTAGGCTATGTCACAGGGTATGACACCAAGACCAAGGTATGAAAAGTGGCTAACAAACCAAGGTGTAAACTCTAGAAATGAATGTCCCAAAATCCATCCCAAATATGGGAATAATTACTAGCCTAGGTACTTGCTTGATAGCAAAACCATAGGAGAAGCCACCAACAACCAATGAACAAGTGAAAAGACATGCTATCGAAGGTCCAAAGCCAGTCCGCAAAATAAATCTCATACCCATAATAAAGAAAACTCAAAACAAGGGTAGGACTTTGGGCACAGGACACACTCCAACAGAACATAGATAATCTTAGAGACAACTTTAAACACCAATTACAAAGAGGGAGACAAGATTTAAACTTTAAAATTTGAAAGACCAACATCTCCATAAAGCCAAGGGAATAAAAACTAGCCACCTTTCCAGACTTTGACCAACAATGTCTGCTACTTCAAAGCCCCACCCACCCAATCAAGTGAAGAAAATTCATCTACCAATAATTAATGACGATCATTATTAATACAATGGATGACCTCAGTAGGGAAATACCTCTACCAAATAGAAGATCCTTGGAGATATACCCCCATATTTTCCATTAAGTCCATTACAGAATTGCCTTCTCTAAAAATATGCACCATCAAAATTTCATCCAAGGATCGAGAAATTCCAATAGCTTCATCAATAAAATTTGCCACCCTACAACTTACGTGGTAAGAACCATTCAACATATTACTAATGTTTAGTGAATCATCCTCAACAATAAATTTATGAATACCTATATCTCTAATCAAAGACAAACCTAAAAAGGTGGCCCTTGCTTCAACAAACTAGGACAAAGAAACACCAATACTTTTTGCATAAGCAAGGACTAAATTTCCATTGTTATTATGGATGACCCCCACAACACCAGCTAACCCTGGGTTGCCTTTAGAGGCCCCATAAAAATTCAATTTAGCTCAACCAATAGGTGGAGGGGACCAAAAAACTAAATTTCTTGGATCAAGAGCTGGTAGGGGGTTATAAACATGTCCAAAACCAAGGTACTTCTCAATTAAAACTTCATTGGGAATGAGGGCCTCCGAAAAATCAAATTCCTTACAAGCACCCAAGACATTCTCCACTGTTCTCCATAAAATATGAGACCTCAATAAAAAATTTAAATATTCCTTATCTTTAAAAACACGAGCATTCCTCTCCTTCCACACCCCCCACATAACATGGGGTAAAATAAATCTCCAAAAACACTCGATTTTAGGCAAATAAAAAAGAAGCTCATTACTTAATAGAATGAATCACTGCATTAGGAAGAACCCAACTTACACCCAACCTATAGAGGATGGACATCAAAATTTCCTTAAAGACCCCACAATTAAGAAGTAAGTGTGAAGTCGATTCCCAGGCTTCTTTACACATATAGTACCTGTTAACCAGACACATACCTCATTTATGAAGATTTTCAATAGTGAGAATCTTGTTTTGCACTACCAACCAGAAAAAAATATTAACCTTGGGAGTTAAGTGCTTTAACCAGATAAGACCATGTAAAAAAAACCATCCCCATATTCACAAAGGAGATCATAAGAAGAATTGATAGAATATAAACCCGCATTGTTAGCTTAGCAAATTAGGCAGTCCTCCACATTTACTTTTTGCACCACATAAAGATGGAACTCCTCCATATGCAAGTTCCAAAGCTAAATATTCCTAGCATTCCTTACCACATGTAAAGGGTTGGTCCAGTCTACTCTATTTCCACGAACCTCAATAAAATCCATCACTTTCACTAGCCTAGCAATCCGAGACCCATCAATTAGATCTCTAAAATGAAGATCCTCATTCAAAGTATGATCTCTCAACCAAGCATCATCCAAAAAATTTACATTCCTACCATTACCAAAAATCCATATACAATTAAAATTTATAAACTCCCTAGATTTTACCAGACTGTTCTAAAATGCCGACCCACCAAAACGAAGAAAATAAAAAATAAAAGAATCAAATTTGTACTTCACCTTCAAAATTTGGCACCACGACCAGTCAGCATGAGACGCGACCTTCCAACCAAGTTTTACCACCAAGGCCTTATTCATCCTAGTAGCACTCTTAATATTTAAACCATCATCTTTTTTTCTTCTACAACGCTGCTCCTAAGAGACCACTCATAAGGGTGTGTTTTATAAAGTTTTTATTTTGCAAATACTATAAAGAGGAAATACAAAGGAGATATTTTTACATGTGAGAATAGGAGGTATAAGGTGTATGAAAGTGAAATTAAAATTGTATTCTACACTTAGGGTTTTGGATGATTATAAGGTACATTATTGATATTAAAAATTATTTGTACCTTTTACAAGTAGGAGTTATAAGGTGTTATTGTGGTTTTATTTTTTGTTATAATTTTTTGCATGGTGAAAAGAAAGTTTGAAGGGTTTTCATAATTGTTCATGCCCTATCTTTTGAGAATAAAATAAGAGTCATTGATCATCATTTTCATATTTCATTGTGCACATATTTTTGAGGAGAAATTTAATGTTAACAGTTTGAAAGAGAAATATACTAACCAGTTTTGAAGTGGCAATTTGAAAAGGAAATTCTTTTGAGATAGGTTTTTGAGGGCACATATTCATCAAATCAAGTTAAGAGGTATGGTGATATTATTCATTCTTTAAGGTATTTGGTTGAGCAAATTTTTTTCAATCATAAGGTGGATAAATAAGGATTATATATATGCATTGTTGGAAATATTTATGTTAGGGTTTGTGAACAAATTGTGCTTCATTGTTGAATGAGATTGGAAACACATGTACTAATGTTTGTGAACAAATTGTGCTTCATTTTTTGAATGAATTTGTGAAGATTTTGATCATTGGTTTGAGTCACATTGAATGTGGATGAGCAAGTGTTAAGAAACTAGTTTTATGAAGAAAATTTATGCAATAGATTTGATCGATATTAAGATAAATTTGTAAAGGTTATAGGTCAATTTTGTGAAGCAATTTGTGCATTGCGCTTTAGTGATATTGGAAAGAACATATTGTGAAGTTATATTGCATATTATTTTTTATGTGTTCTTGAACAAGAAATCTAGGTAGAATATGCGTGAAGTACTTTTATCAAATAAAGTGTTATGAGTAGTGTTGAGCATGTGTTATGAGCAATTTTGAGCATTTGTTATGAGCAATTTTGAGCATGTGTTAGAGCAAAGTTGAGCAAGGACAGTGAGCAGATTAGAGAACGATTATGAGCTATTTTTAGCAGGCCTTTTTGAGAAGCCTTGTGAGAAGTTCTAAGCAGGATTTTTGAGGAGGTTTGAGGCAAACTTGTGAGCATGTGTGAGACAGATCAGTATAGTTGAGTAGATTTGATAAGATTTATGAGTAGAATTGATCAAAGTTGAGTAGAGTTTAGAGCAGGCTTTAAAGCCAACCAGAGCAAAGGGGATAGAGTTCTCTTGTGGATAGAGGTCCACAAACCAGACCAGTGGGGATAGAGTTCTCCTGTGGATAGAGGTCCACGAACTTGAACATAGGGGATTGGTGTATCCTTTGCACAGAGGTCCATAAACATTGTCATAGGGATTTGGTTCCAAAGAGATTTGTTGAGAAATAAATATTTTCTTCGTGAACGTAGCCCACATTGGATAAACCACGTTAAATCCATGTCTCTCATGTATGTGATGATTTATTCATTATTTACTACCTTGATATTATTGTTGTTATCATTTGAATTGAAAAATAAAAAGTTTTATCTTATACTGTTCGTCTCCTGTGTTTTTCAATTATAGTTTTAGGTAGTGCATGCTATCTCATGACTTTCTATGGTTTGGTTGGTTCCACTGAATGAAAATAGTATTAGGTATTAGGTAATGCATGTGATCTCCTGATTTTGTATGGTTTGGTTGGTTATATTCAATGAAAATAGTATTAAGCAATGTATGTTATCTCGTGACTTTATGGTTTGGTTGGTTAAACTGAATGAAAATAGTATTAGGTATTAGTTAATGTATGGTATCTCGTGACTTTGAATTAGAAAAACATGAAAGAAAGTTTGAGGATTCTAGAGGTAGATTTAATCAAAATGGGACGCTTCTAATGTTTGAAAAGCTAACGAAAATTTAGTAGGTTTGTAATACTCTAAGTCTCCCAACGAGCCATAAGAATTTTTCGTTGGTTATAGTCAAAATGACAATAAAATAGTATTTGGTTTTGGATGGTATCTAGGTAAACTCCTGACTTTGAATAGGTAAACCGGGCGTCAAATGAATGTTGACGCTTTGAATTTTTTAAAAGCCAATGCCAATTTAGGAGGTTTGTAATACTCGAATACCTACGTTGGAATTTCGTTCCACTTTCTAAGTCTCCCCAGGTGCCATAAGAATGTTTATTTTTTATTTTTATTTTTTTGTTGGGTGTTTGGTTTTGGTTGGTAGGTAAACCGGGCGTCAAATAAATGTAGAGGAGGCTTCCGAATGTTTGAAAAGCCCATGCCAATTTAGTAGGTTTGTAATACTCAGTCTCCCCACGTGCCACACGAATCTTTCGTTGGTTACCGTCAATGACAATAAAGTAGTATTTAGTTTTGGATGGTATCTTGGTACTTTGAATAGGTAAACTGGGCATCAAAGAAATCTAGAGGACGCTACTTCTGAATGTTTGAAATGCCAACGACAATTTAGTAGGTCTTTTTCTTTTTTTTACAATGACAATTTAGTAGGTCTTGAATACTCTTAAGTGTCCCCCAAAAGCAATAAGAATTTTTATTTTATATATAAAAAAGAAGAGAAGAATATTGTTTCGTTGGTTACAGTGAATGAAAATAGTATTAGGTAATGGATGCTATTATCTCGTCACTTTCAACGGTAACGTCAGTACTTTCAATATTATTAGGTAATGGGAATGCTATCTCGTGATTTTGAATAGTTCATCTCGATACTTTCAACAGTATTAGGTAATGAGAATACTATCTCGTGATTTTGAATAATTCATCTCGATACTTTCAACAGCATTAGGTAATTTGAATGCAATTTGAATGCTATTATCTCGTGAATTTGAATGCTATTATCTACTTTCAACAGTATTAGGTAATGGATGCTATTATCTCGTCACTTTCAACGGTAACGTCATTACTTTCAACGGTATTAGGTAATGGGAATGCTATCTCGTGATTTTGAATAGTTCATCTCGATACTTTCAACAACATTATCTCGTGGATTTGAATAGGTCATCTCGTTACTTGCAATAGGTAAACTGGGCAAATCAGATGTCCACAAAAAAACAAAACATCAAAGATGTTTCAAGGAATCTAGAGATCGATTTAATCTAAGTTGGACGTCTAAGACGAACTTAGTAGGTATTTAATACTCTAAGTATCCCAAGTCCCATGAGAATTTTTATTATATATATATGGATGGCTGGGTGAGAGAGAACCACATAAAGGCACTGGCCTTGTTGTGTTTCTTCAAAGTGCTTTCTTCTCTACTCATCTTCTCTCTCGTAGAACTTTAGTTACGCAAAGAACAAAATTCCTGCAATGGCCAGTAAGGTGATGCTCGTCGTTGTAACAATGATGACTCTATTATTTCTATCTGAATGCCGCCGTCTGGGTAATTTCTGCAACTCCATCCTTTTATTTTGTTTGTAATGAAGGTGTATTCGTATTCATATAAAAACTGATGATCGTTGATTGAATGTAATGGAACACAATTACAGACGATGGTATTATCGAGATAGAGACCAACATGGACGTAAAGAAGGAATACGAGGAACCAGATGTAAAAAATCTCATCCATGTTTCTACTCATTTTATTTTATGTTATAGGAGACGAATTCAGTTGAGTATATTAATCTGTGTTAGGGTCATATATAAAATCACTGTGTTATTGATTTTTGACAGACGAGGAGCAGCAACAAGCTACGAGTAGGTCATCGAATGTTGTATGATTTTGGAACGCCGGATGTTAATCCTTCCTATCGTACTTTTATCCCACCTCCTGCCTAAGGTTCTTTCGCGTAGTCTGGTGGAGTTCAAGCTGGGGATTTTATTGGTATTAAGTAATTGTAAGATGACCTTGTACGCTAAGCTGAAGCCTAGCATAATAATTTTAAGAAATTGGATTATGTGGTCTCTTATAATACAATTATTTGACTTAATAAAATTTCGGATTTTCTTTTTTATTTTTTAAAATAAATTATATAAATTTTATTTTTATTATATTATAAATATATAATATATTATATTTAAATTTATTTTTTTATTTAAAAATAATTAATTATTTTTATTTATACCTTTAATTTTTATATTATAAAGAATATTTCTTATTTGGTGGCTTCTAATTGATGAAAACCATTCAAATTATAGAAATTTTCTCTTTAAGTGTTCAGTTCATATTTTCTAAGACTTTCTTGTTGTATATTATTTTTTCGGTCTTTTACGCTTGTTGGTGGATTACGTTTTTGAGTGCAAACTATATTTCTCTTCTGGAACTTATTGTTCAATAATTCTTTTAAAGTTTGTTCTAATAATTATAAGATTCTCTCAATACTTCATCTCATACTGTGATACTGTGGATCCTCTTAAAACCCAATGAAAATCCTTAACTTTTTTTACGTAATGAAAAAATAAAACTTCTCGTAACTATTGTGACAGGGCAAAGGACAAATTGCAAAGTGATATCAGCATTAAAAAGAATACTGTTTTAAATTAAAAAAAATAATTAATATTTTTTTATTTATATTTTAAAATTTTTAATATATATTTTTAATTTTTATATTATCAACGTTAAAAAGAATATATTCTTATCTGATGGATTCTAATTGATACAAACCATTGAAAGTATAAAAATTCTTGTAACTATCGTGACGGGTTAAAGGACAAATTGCAAAGGGATAGATGTCTTTCCTTATTTAAGGATGAGATTAATAAATTATATTTAAATAATTTATTTTTACTTGTTTTCTATTTATTTTCAGAACATACATAAAAATTGTTTTGTTTAAAATATAATAAATAAATATCTATAGATAGGTAGGTAGGGGAGTTGATTATATTATAAATGCTATATTAATATTATATAAAATTATTTTATTTCTGTTATTAATTTATAAAAATTATTATATAATAATATAGATTAAACTCGTAATTGTAAGGTTTTTTAATTAAATAGATGGATGTATAAAATTTTATAACTTTATATATTTTATGGGAAACTTTAAAATTTATCAAATGATATGAGTTTATATAGTAAAAGTATAGGTTCAAATATATTGAGAGATATAAATTATTTTTGTTGGTATTGGATAAATAATGTAATCATTACATATTTGTTATTATATTGTTTCACCTCAAGGGATGTTAAAGAAGTTGAACAATTAGAAAAGCTAAAGAGAATGTGAAAAACCAAGAGTTTTTTTGAAGACAAGGAAGAAATATCTCATTGTGTATATACATATAGATACGAAGTTGAAATGTAAGAAAAATTAATGTTTCAATTCTTCATTTGGTATTAGAGCAAGTTTTCTGTAAACAATTTCAGAAATCATAAATGGCAAGTAAATTTGGTTTATCTCAAAAAAGTTATTATATTGTAGATGTCAATAGTTTAAATCTCTAGCAAATTTGGTTATTTTTTAGTTTTTTTGGGCTTAGAGGTGGTTGTCCTTGATCTATATGTAAAGAGGAGATCTTGAATTTAATTTTTAAAGAAAAAAGTAACTTTAAATCTTTTAGAATCCTTGGTGTTTGTGGGTTCGATCATGTGACATTTGACTATGCATTGGGTCCCCAAATGTCATGAGATCCTAAGAATGAATTATTGTATACAAATATGCATTCTCGACACTCCTACCAATGATGAGGAGTCCAATTTGGTAATGTTGGTAAAATTCTAGCTTCCATGAAGTGATGTGAATATTAGCCTAAGGGTTTTGAAAGCCCCACATGCAAGGTAAAAACGATTTTGTAGATAATAGAACTTGGTACATGCCACATGATTCCTTCAATTTTACAACTAAGACAATGAGCTCAAATATTTACGTGTTTGCTTACTACATGCAACCCTAGGAGGACTAATAGAGCAAGTCTCTAAAAGGTAAATAGAAATTGAATTGATAATTTTATAGTATAAATTTAACTTAAAATCAAAAGTCTCAATACAGGGAAAGGATGACCGAATGACCCTAATATTCATGCATACTTGGGTTGCTTTGAATTCTAGTGAAATGGTTGTTAACTTTTGGATTTGAAGTATGGAAGATTTATGAATTTTCATAGTTATTGTAGGTGTTATTTTTCTTTTTTACACTTGGTTTGTGTCCTTCTAAGTTGGATTAGGGTAATTAAAATTATTAAAAAAATAAATCAAAATAAATAAAAGAGATAAAAGAATCTTAAAAATAATAAAAGAAAAAAATGAAGGAGAAAAAAAAAGGAAAGGCAAGGGGGAAACAAACCTAGAAGCAATATCAAGCTCAAAAGTACATGGCACCAAGTAAAGGTCTTTATTTCCAATAAGCTAGTGAAGGTGGATAATTTTTAACACTTAGGTGTTGCTTACAATCAATTCTCAAAGAATATTGCTTGTTAAAATCACTTTGAAAATGGTGTTACATTCCCTATTGATGTTATGAAGACAATATACAAGGCATTAATTACTATTAAAATCTTTAAGGAGTAGTTTAAAATGAAATATAAAACAAATGAAAGGTTGAAGATGAAAACTATAGAGGAAAATATTTATTATGGTACAAGTGACCTTATCTAAAGGACATATTTTGCTTGTGATACTAGTGATTTAAATGTTGTTAATGATAGTGGTGTTTGTCTTGAATATGAACATCATGATGTCATGCTCAATCTTATTGATATTGATTATTTTGTTGGCCATGACAAAAACCATGTTGTTAGAGACCATAGTTATGATGAAGAGATTGGGTGCTTTTAAAAGCACACCAAACGTACTGGATCCAAATTAATGTAAAGAATGTGATGTAATAGAATAGGATTGGGAAGGAATGAGTTGTAGCAAGGATCAATGCTATGTGTCCAAGCTCAACCACATGAAACAAGAAAAAAGGAGAGGATATTTTTAACAATACAAAGAATAAAAAACCACTTGTCTCCCTAATATTAGGGTTCCCAAATCTATATTACATGAAATTCAAATGAACATGAAATAATATTACACATTAAAATAACCTATTCTAATGAGGTCTTATTAAAGCCTCATAACAATTAATAAGGAACATAACTAAAAAACATGACCTTGTAGCATTAACATATCTTCAACCCCCCTTAATGGTAGAAGTTCATTTTATTTTAGTAGATAAGTGGCTCAATTATAAAAATGAATAAACAATGATTGATGTGAAAGCACGAGGATACGGAAACAAAAAGGAATATGCCACAAGAAAAGAACAAGAAAGAACATATACAAATTGACACAAGATAAAAGCAATATGAAATATGGTAATCTCTTTATTGATACGCTTTATAAATTGTGTTACAATACGTCTCCTTCCTTTTTAGGGGATAGGAGAGTCAAATGTGTTTCTCGTCACAACATCCATGGCCAACAATCCTTCTTCCGCGTGCCCACATGTAAGATGGGCGGACCAAAACGTCGCCGCCGCTGTTGTATGTGATTATTTGCTCTTTCCTGCTCCTCTGCTGTCGGAAACCTGCGTTCAAAGAAACAGAAAATATTAGTAGCACCTGCAGACAAAATGAAACATGTATTTCCCAAGGCCTACTGTCAGTGTATGCATGAAAATAATAAAACGACTATCAAATGACCTCTGATTGACCTAAAATTTTGAAAGAAGCATAAAAATATTATCAGAAGACCACTGCAAAAAGAACAGTCTAGAAATTCCTCACAGATTTGTATTCGCTCCAGGGTGGGACGAATAGGACTATGACAATTTGCCAGAAAGCACCCTATTCAATGTCCTACTTAGGAAGCTCCAAAAGACCTGCAAAGTTGGGGTTAGCTAATTGGGGGTGTTTTGGGAAGACCCAGATGGTCATATTTCTCCAATTTTACCTCTAGCACCCATATTTTGAAGATGGCATCTGCAAGTTAGTGAAGGCGGGAAATAACAAAAACCTGGTCAAAACTGCTCAGAATGAAATGAAATTTGAACTGTAACCTATTTAACCTATCTAGAATCAAATGCAAAAGAAAAAATAGAGAAATATATCACAGATTTCTAATCATCCCGGGGTGGGGCGAATAGGACTGTGATAGTTTGGGGAGCGCCCGGGGGCAGGACGCCCACCGTTTGGGACACTGTTTCGGCACCAATCCACTTGGGATGGGTCCAAAACTGATTATGGGGTGTTTTCGACAAATTTGGTGGATAGTTGTGGCCAAAAATTGGGTTTTGGGTCCGGATTTGCGCTTCCAATAGCCACCCAATAACCTCCCTTTCGAATGAGAGATTAAGGATGTAAAAGCACAAATCACAGTTAGGTAGGTAAATTGGCAGCACTTCATTGCTCAAATGCTCCTTCTCTGTATATCTTTTGGGTGAGAAAACTCACCAATTTATAGACCTTAGGGTCTCCTTGTTTGAATTGCGCATGCGAGGGCGCCACTTGAGTTAACTGTCCTATTTTCAGAGAAAAGCTAACTCCCTGATTAAAAATCTTCTTGCATGAGGTTTCTAAAATAAAGACACTCATCACCGAAGTCTCTCTTCTTGAATAAAAGCTATTCCTCGCAATTGCATGGCCTCGAAGCCTCGCTTAATTGGTGGAGTTACCGAGGTTTGACTTTTTGCCAATCAAACTTGCTATTCGCCTCACCCCGGGGCGAATGTCGCTATTCGTCCCCGGGTGGGACGAATGCCGTTTGTATTCGTCCCTCGGGTGGGACGAGCAGAGAGCAAGGTGCCAAAAAGGTGCCAAATTGACCTCTGACCTCTAAAACTGCTTTTGGAAGTGGTTAGGACCACTGTTTAACCTCTAGGGGCTGCCCTAGGGGCTGTGTGTGTCAATGCGATCAGCGCTTGTTGTCACGTAATCGGATTGGTGCTGTTTTGGTGTCTATAGATGCCCCTTTTTGGGAAGCGCTATGCAAGGCGTAGCGTCGAGCAAAAATAGATAACCAAAGCACTAATGATTAGGGTTTCTCAGTAACCTAACCAACTCTTGATGCCCCAAGTATGGAAAGGGCACGCATTCTTGAATCCTTGCTTCTGACGAGCTAAGGAACTTAATTCAAGTGTTAACCTTGTTCGGTGAGGTGTTACTTGAGCTTGGACATTGATCAGTCATGAATAGGCAAAGGGCGCAACCTTTTGTCTGTGGGAACCTTGAGTTCATGATTCATGAATGCCAAGTGTTTGATCAGCTTGTGATAATTGCTTGTTTGCTGCCCCAAGCAGGGGCGTGATTGTCTTTGTCAATGATCCTTTGAATGCGTGTCATTTCCATGATTGGGTATATTGTTGTTGATTGGCGACTAAGTGTGACTACCCCCTCAAGCGACGAATCGATGAGGGAATGACCGACATGAGAAAAGCGACGAGTCACTTGACCCAAGATGACTTAGGTAAGGGTGCCTTCAGTTGTTTACCATTGAATGCGAAAGCAGTTTCGAACATTCTGACCTATTTTTGGTGGGTTTTAACCCTTTTTGTGACGCATTTTGGAGCTGAAATTGACAAAAATCCGTCCTCCCGTGGAGCGGTCCGGCTATGGTAGCCTTCTTAGGGAGTAGGATAGTGACAATTTGTAACCCCAATGTCTATTTTGGATGCCAAGAATGTCAGGCGCAAAAGCGCCTTCGTTCGGCAATGTTATTGCTATTTTTGGATGGGTTTTGACCCGTTTTGGTGATGTCGTTTGGGGATGAAATTCTCAAAAATTCATCTTCCCGTGGAGCGGTCCGGCTATAGTAGCCTTCTTAGGGAGTAGGATAGTGAGGATTTGTGACCCCGACATCTGTTTTGCATGCCCGAAATGTCCAGTGCAAAAGCACTCTGATCGGACACTTTTAGGGCTTGTTTTGGTGCATTTTTGTGCATTTTTTTTGCTTTTTTTGAAATTTTTGCTCTGTATTCGTCCCTGGGTGGGACGAATTCCTATTTAGTATTCGTCCCAGGGTGGGACGAGCGCTAACCAGAGTGCTCGTCCTAGGGTGGAACGAGTACAGGCTCAAAAAGCCTATTTAAAGGCCAAAACTGAGTTTTGGGCTCATTTGCATTTGTTTTTCTTGGCGATTTGGAGCTCTGAGGAGGAGGAGGTCAATTCTATGAAGCGAAGCACTGCCAAACTTTTCCTGCGACCATGAGTGCTCATACCGGATCGAGCGGCGGAGCCGAAGCGATACCAGTGAGTGCTTGTCCTCTTTATTACTTTGTGTTGCAATTGGAAAATCGCATTTTGCTTATTTCTTATGTTTTTTGTTTGTTTTTGTTGTTGTTTATGGTTAAAAATGAAAACCCTAGTCTATGAACACTTAACTGAAAACTTAATTTAACCCTAGTTAAACACAGATCAAAAGTTTAGTTGAAAACTGAACTTAGAAACTTAGTTTAGAACATAACTTAAAAACTGCGTTGAACCTGAATGAAACCAAAATCTAAACTGTAGGTTAAAAAACGTAGGGTACAACTAAGCGAAAAGCGTAGCGTGAACCCTAGTTGACTGTTGTTTTTTTTTTTGTATATCAGTTAGAGTTAAAAACCCTAGATCTGACAAATTATTGTGTTTTTGTTGTTAATTAATCAGTTAGAGTTTAAAAACCCTAGGGCTGACAAATTAATTTTTTTTGAATTTTTGTTTTGTTTTTGGCTGTACAGTTTTAATGCATTATTGTATATACATGTTAGGGTTGTACAGTTTTTCATTGTTTTTAATGTTTTTGTGTTGTTTTCTTTTGTAGGTTGTGAAGAGCCGATACCGGGTGCCTACTATTTTTACTGAAGCACGTGCGGCGCTGACCTTGGCTGACTGGGACTGGCTTGACGCCCTTGGGCTCAAGCAGGTGACTCGACTGGAGCCGGTGGTCGAGGATCGGGCCTATCTGATGGCCCTGATCAACCTGTGGGATCCCAGACTAATACCTTCCATCTCCCAACAGGGGAGATAACGGTGACCTTGGAGGATGTCTATCGGATTCTATGGATTCCAATAGATGGACTGTCGATCCGGACGACGCCACGAGATCGGAGGACAACGATACTGATACGCTATTTCGGGCATGGAGAGGAGTTGGGTGTGGAGAGCCCCATGGAGAGGGCGGAGAGCGATTCCAGATTGGTGGCATACTGGTGCGATGGTGGCTAGAGAGGGGTGTGTTGGGAATGAGGCACGCATTACTCATGGGCCTCATTTCCAACATGCTGCTCCTCGACTCTTCTGGCACGAGGTTCCCGTGGAACCTGCTAGAGGTGGTGTTCAGGTTGGTGGAGTGTCCGACAGATGCTCCAATGATTATGAGATGGGGATAGACTCTACTGGCATAGCTCTATGATGAGCTGTACGAGGTCCGCTACCGAAAGCGGAAGGGGATCGGTTGTAGCTACTTGTTGCAGTGCTGGGCTTGGCAGCACATAGCAGTGGAGAGGCCGATGGGGCTGCCCTGGATGATGCGGGCGGAGATGGCAGACCGGGAGATTGGATATGGGGTACTATGGTGGAGGTCGGAGGAGCAGGGATAGAGTCGATGATGGGCAGGTGTCGTAGGGCACTATGCCGATGCCTTTGCTCGGCTTACTCCTGGAGAGGTGTTCTGGCACCCCTATCGGGATTGTCCAGCCTGGCCTGAGGCTAGAGAGTGGCTCCGATGGGTACGAAGGGGGCGATGGCTGATTGGGAGGCATGGGACGGAGCAAGAGTTCTTCCCATATGATCGGGTGACCCGACAGTTTGGGGTGCACCAGGGGATGCCTGGTGAGCCCGTGGTCTATCGACATCGAGGGGATGAGAGGACTCTAGACCGGCCAGTCATTGCGCCACTTGGCGAGGATTCAAATACGATTATTGATGTCCCAGATGTGGATGACATCGGGGTTACTACCGAGTATGAGCAGTGGTGGACTCTACGACGATGGCGAGGCGAGGGGCCTCTAGGGGGTGCAGAGGCAACAACAACAGGGGATGAGGGTACAGAGGTACCAGATGAGGGTTGGGGTGCTCCGCATGATGATGCAGACATGGTCGAGGTTGAGGATGTTGGAGGGGATTTTGGGGTACTAGATCAGCCGGAGATGCAGGACGTCCCAGAGCAGTGGGAGCCAGAGCAGGCTGCTGTCCCGGATTCGCCTATGCCTCAGGCAGGTTCGGAGGATGTGGAGGCGAGACACAGTGCTGAGATAGCATGATTGGAGGACCTGCTATGGAGACGAGATGGGGAGCTGGGAGAGGCTTTGTGGGAGAGAGATCTCCTACGGACTCAATTGGCAGAGTGGGAGAATGCATGGGCTGCGTCTCACTGGTAGGAGGGGGATACTGATGTTGCACGGGAGAGGGATCTCCTACGGGTGCAGCTAGCACAGTGTGATGATGTAGTAGCTTACTACCATCGATGGGAGGTAGAGTGGGGTTGACGGGAGGTAGAATGGGGTTGGTATCGGCTGGATATGGAGGGAGAGATTATCCGCCTTGGTGGGCGGATACCTGAGCCCCCTGGAGGTGGCTCTTCGCATCGGATGAGAGACAGTGGGACTGAGCAGTCAGCATCATCCCATCGCAGGCGGCTAGATGAGGGAGGCGCTAGTGGGCGTGATGTAGGGGCGAGCAGCAGTCGCCCTGAGAGGTCCCATAGGACCCACACTACAGGGGGTAGTTCTTGTCGCACCGATCCTACGTGATCATGGTGGCCGATGCCCTAGGCTTGGGGGTTTTTGAGTTTTTGGATTTTTGTTGCGGGGTCAGAGGACCGGTTCATTGTAGCCTATGAGCATTTTTGTTATGATATATATACAGATGACTCTTTTTGGTGTTTATGCACTTTTCATGGTTTGTTTTTATGTACATGTTTTTACATTGATGTATGCATATGCTATTATGAATGCGATGTTTCTAATTTGTATGATGTATGCATATGGAATGAATGACATGAGTTGTTGATGACTTGTCGATGCACCATAGACCGTGCAAGATTTGACTGACTTGTTGTACTAATGGGATGACTTTGTGGAATGACTTTGCATGTGAAAACTTTGTTTTTGTATTTTGCATATTTTCTGATGGTGATGTACGGAATGAAATGTGACAGTTGTTTTAAAATGTAGTTAAGCTTTTCTGAGATTCAGATATTTTAACTAACTAGCCAAGACTATACATTTATCTCGCAAGACTTTTGAACAAGGTATAAATCCGACTTGAATTTAACCAAGTTATTTCACATCCCTCGTGTGTGCAATTGAGTTCGTTTATGTGGTATTTGTCAGGATACCGCCAGTGCTAGATAGGCTATCAACCAAACCTATACTGAGGATCACCTAATTAGCTCCACTAACTCCGTTGTTGTATTTAGGAAGATTAATCCACGGGACAATCTAAGGTACCATAAGCTAGCTCATCCACATGCAAACATTGGTCTACGCACACGCAAAGCTAATGTGACAGACATATCGTCATGCGGTTAGGATACCACCATTGCCAGGTAGGCTATCAACCAAACCCGTAATGAGGATCACCTAGATGGTTTGTCGAATGCTGAGAATTCCAGGGATTCAAGTTCAGGGTATGTGTTGGCTCAATGGTTTTGGATACTTGCTCGTCTATATAGTGATGAAAATCACTGTTTATTTTTCTCTTTGTTTTTCTTTTTGAGCAAGGATTTTGAATAGTGGTGATAACCACTGTTATTTGATTTTGTATTTTGAGCTTTGTAAGGTTGAGCTTGTGAATGGCCTTGATCCTGTTGGCCTTGGGGATGACTACCCATCCTATTCAGGGACGTGTAGTACGAATCCTTACGACTTTGGGAACCAAGGGGATGATGGAGATTATGAAGTAAGGGCATTGATATTTTAGGCCTTGGGGATGACTACCCATCCCGGTCAGGGACGTGTAGTACGAATCCTTACAACTTTGAGACCAAAGGTGAGTGGAGATGGTTGTGATGATGGTTTGTTGGAATTTTGTTTTTGAATGGCGTTGATCCTTTTAGGTCTTGGGGATGACTACCCATCCTTGGCAGGGACGTGTAGTACGAATCCTTACAACTTTGGGGACCAACTATGATTGGGATTTGTGGGAGTGGTGAAAACCACTATTTATTATGGGGAATGGATAGGGAAGAGCTCGTCCTTTTGTCAATTCTCAGCATTCTAGAACCATTCGCACAGGGGGATGAACAGGCTAATCTTTCACCTATGGTACCCTAGATTGCTTTGTAGGCTTCTCTTGCATTCACACAACTTAGGAATTATTTTATGTGTTTTAATTTGTGTTGGGATGCTACGTAACAAGGCGTGATCCAAGTAAAACTTTCCCATGTAAAATCTGTTTAACTGTGTACAATTTTGGCTAGAAATTTAAAGACAGCTGAATGACGAAAACCCTATATACATTAGGAGACAACTGACTATGCTAAAAATGGCGATGGTGTTATTCTGGATGTATGCGTTTATGAAAATGGATTTGATGTGGAAAATGAGGGAATTTGCCAAGTAATGACAGTCTATGGTGCGTTTGACTTGTATGACCTAGCAAATATGCAATGTATGGATGCGATGCCTAATGCAACCTATATTTTTGTATTTTGATTTTTATGAGTATGCATGGAATTGAAATGCAATATTTTTGTTATTTTTGATTTTTATGAGTATGCATGGAATTGAAATGCAAAATTTTTTTTATTTTTGATGATTTTATTGTTTTTGTTTGTTTTTGAATATTTATTTTGACCAAGCAGTTATGGTAACGCTTGGAGCTTTTGGTGTTGACCAAAGGGTTTATGGATACCTTTGGAGCATTTTTGGGTTGACCAAGCGATTATGAGAATCCTTGGAGCTTTTGGCTTGACCAAAGGGTTTATAGATACCTTTGGGGCATTTAGGGTTGACCAAGCGATTATGGGAATCCTTGGAGCTTTTGGGTTGACCAAAGGGTTTATAGATACCTTTGGGGCATTTAGGGTTGACCAAGCGATTATGAGAATCCTTGGAGCTTTTGGTTGGACTATGGCTCTCTAGATGTGGAATGGCCTCAAATGACTGATGTTCAAGGGTTCTGTTTCCTTGATTCCTTCAAGAGAGGCAAGCCGGTATGTTCCAGGTCCTATTCTACTATCAATGACATAAGGACCTAACCAGTTTGCCATGAACTTGTCCCTTAGATGGGACGGCAAATTAGAATTCTGTTGGTTCTCTTTTAAGACCAAGTCACCAACCTAAAATTCCCTTAGGTGGACCTTCATGTTGTATGCTTTCTTAAGTCGCTCTTGATAGATACGCAAATGCTCGAGAGCATTAACGCGTCGTTCATCGAGCAACGTCAGTTGGTCTAACCGGGCTCGCGGCACAGTGTCATCATCGATGAACTCTTGCATTGAAATGCGTAGGGAAGGGATTTCCAACTCAAGAGGCATGACTGCCTCGGAGCCATACACCAGCGAAAATGGAGTTGCCCCAGTGGGCGTCCGGATGCTAGTGCGATAAGCCCATAGGGCAAGCGGGATCTGAATGTGCCAATCCTTATGATTGTCTACGACTATCTTTTTGAGGATGGCGACTAGCATTTTGTTTGACGCCTCTGCTTGCCCATTTGCCTGCGGATAATAGGGTGTTGAAAAACTGTGCTGAATTTTGTACTTTGTGGTCAAAGCACGCACATCTTTGTTCTTGAATGACGTCCCATTATCCGATAAGATCTTGGATGGAATACCAAAATGACATATGATGTTATGCAAAATAAACTCCGCAATGCGGGATCCAGTCATAGAGGTTAGCGGAATTGCTTCCACCCACTTGGTAAAATACTCTGTGGCCGTTATGATGAACGTGTGATGACCAGACGATGCAGGGGAGATATTTTCGATTAGGTCAAAGCCCCACTATGAAAAAGGCCAAGCCGATTGGATCGGCTGCAAGGCCTGAGAAGGTACATGTGTCAAATTAGCATGGTGTTGACACTTCACGCACTTCTTCACATATGCGCAACAATCTCGCTCTAAATATGGCCAATAATAGCCCATGCAAAGAATGCGCTTTGCGATGGCCATACCGCTGAAGTGGCCACCACATGTACCATCATGTGCTTGGGTGATCGCCCAAGCGGACTCTTGTTGGTCCAAGCAACGGAGGAGGATTCCTTCATAGCTCCGATGATACAAAATGTCTCCTAACAAGACATGCTTTGCCGCTTTCTATTTGAATGATATTTTCATGGCTTGTGTCAATCCAAGTGGGAGGTTACCTAGCTTGAGGTAATCCCTAATGGGTGTGTACCAATCCTGCTGATCAGAAACCTCGATAGTATGAATGGCCAATCCCTCTTGAAGTCCATCCCTAGCAAAAGTTGAGTGGGAAAGAACTTGTAAAAATAGCGTTGTGTTGCTATTAAGAGGGGTCGGGGAGAACAAGGACCCCTAGTTGGCTCGAGTCAGACAATCATGGATTCGAGAGAACCTATCCCGAGATGGTTCAATCTGGATCAGGTGGATTCCTGGCGTTAGGTCAGAGCTTGCACGCTCCATCACAGATTGCGATAATGTTTTAACCTGAATGGTTGTCATTTCACCAGAAGGGTCTTGCGGGATTAGTGACCCCAAGGAGGCCATAGTATCCACAAAATGATTCGATGATCGAGGGAGTGCCTCGATGTCATACCATTCAAGTTGTGCCAGGAATTTGTCCACAAGGGCTTTGTAGGCCTGCAGAACTGGACATCTACATTGGAATATCCCCTTGACTTGATTGACAATCAACAACGAA
Organism: Wollemia nobilis; assembly: GCA_028583015.1. NCBI lineage: Eukaryota > Viridiplantae > Streptophyta > Pinopsida > Araucariales > Araucariaceae > Wollemia > Wollemia nobilis. The sequence continues at coordinate 1,365,299 of JAQPPZ010002952.1, forward strand.
TCACCAAAGATGTTTAAACGTTTAATGTTCATGGTGATTGTTGTCTAAAGACCTATGAGCAAGGCTTCGTATTCTGCATTGTTGTTGGTGCATGGGAAGTCTAATTTAAATGACAGAGGCATTGGAGCCCCTTGTGGAGTGAAGAATACAATTCCCGTGCCACCTCCTTGCTCACATTTAGAACCATCGAAGAATAGGGTCATGTCAGCTTGTGACTCAGGCTCATCAGAATCTGGCGATTCTGAAACATGAAAAACCCCATCATCCGGTAATTCTACGGTCAGAGGTTGATCGTCTTCAAGAGGAGCCTCGCGCGCTTGATCGGTGATGACTTGACCTTTTATGGATTTTTGTCCAATGAACTCTATGTCAAACTCCGTCAACAACATGATCCATTTTGCCGTGCGGCTACTATGATAAGTACGACTCATCATGTATCGCAATGGATTCTCCTTAGACACAACATACGTCGTATTGCTCGAGCATGTAGTGGCATAGCTTTTTGGTAGCAAACACCACTGCCAAGTAGAGCTTCTCAACGTATGCATAGTTAAGTTCATAACTGACCAGGGTGCGGCTAAGATAGTATGTAGCCTGTTCTTTGTGAAGTTCATTTTTTTGGGACAACATGGCGCCCAGTGCCACCTCAGTAGCTGAGATGTATAAATAGAATGACACTCCTGGTCTAGGTGGTGCCAATACTGGCGGTGAAGCCAAGTACTATTTAATGTCATCAAAGGCTGACTGGCACTCGTCATCCCAATGAAATGTGACCCCCTTATGCAATAATTTATTCATGGGTCGGCACTTGTCAGATAACTACGCTATGAAGCGCTTGATCGACGTGACCTTTCCCTGTAGACTCCTGAGCTGCTTGATGGTAGTTGGGGGAGGCATTTCAAGGATTGCCTTGACTTTGTGTGGGTCTACCTCGATTCCTCATTTAGAGACTATGTAACCCAAGAGCTTTCCAGATGTGACGCCAAAGATGCACTTCTTGGGGTTTAGTCTAACCTTATGCTCCATGAGGCGATCGAGGATCTTGCTTAAATCATCGAGATGATCTGGGCGCAAAAGAGATTTGGCCAACAAATCATCCATGTAATCCTCCAAAGTTTTGTGCATGTAATCGTGGAAGATGTACGTCATGGCACGTTGGTAGGTGGCACCGACATTTTTAAGGCCAAAAGGCATGACCTTATAGCAAAATGTCCCCCAAGGCATTGTGAATGCCGTTTTTAGTTGGTCCTCAGGATTGATACAAATTTGATTGTATCCTGAGAAACCATCCATGAGGGAAAGCATTTCGTGGCCCGCTGTAGCGTCTACCAACGCATCGATGCTTGGCAAGGGAAAATCATCCTTAGGACTCGCTTTGTTTAGATCTCAAAAATCGATGCATATGCGAATCCTCCCATCGGGCTTCTTGACGGGAACCATGTTAGACAACCATGGCGGATAATCCACGCAGATGACAAACTGTGCATCCAACAACTTTTGTAACTCATCTTTGACCATTAAGGCCACTGTTGGGTGCATCTTACGTAGTTTTTGCTTTACTGGCTTGATTGTCGGATCAAGCGTTAGATTATGCGTGACTAGCTGTGGGTCTAGTCCCGGCATGTCCTTGTATGACCATGCAAAAACCTCCTTCTTCTCTTTGAGAAGGGCAATGTAGTCGGCTTGCTCTTCGGGGGATAAACTTACCCCCAGCTTGATGATTTGCAAATTCATTGGATCTGAGCCGATGTCTACGTCAGTCATCTCCTCGACCGACATGTGGGACCCATCCTCCAACTGGTGTGGAGTTGGGATCAAATGGATATCGTTTGCTGAATTTAGATCATCGTTCGGAACGTCGGGTTCCTCTTCAACATGGAAGACATCCTGAGTCTGTCCCGGGGTGAAATGGAACATTCCTCCGCAAGGCCAGTACTCTGATGGGGATGGTGGTGTGTCAGCGCGATCCCAGTCGATAGCATCTAGATCTAGATACAATGACCATGTCGGGTCGGCTGGATCATGGATGGGGGTGGTTAGATCAATGGAGATCATGTTGATGAAATGATTGTGGTCTCCATTACCGTGGGTGTTATAACTCGGACATCCTAGACAATCTGTGTGCTCCGGATCTGGCTCTATGGGCACTGGCACAAAGGGATCAGCCCTATGCACGGAGACGAAGATAGGGTCCGCCCTAGGCACTAATGGTTTGATAGGGTCTCCAGGCGGAAGATGCTCTCTGTGTACCTGGAGTGGCGGGTGCAGTAATTGCTATAACTGCGTCGGGTTGAGATGCCACCTATGTCTTGGACCTATATGTAAATGTTCAAACATGTCATCTATGTCCAAAGGGTATCGTTGTTGCATCTGTCGCATGTGGTTGAGATAGGCCATCTCAGTTTCATCTTTCGAATCACTGTCAGAGATCCAAAAGCCTTCGTTAGCTCCAACAGCTGCTTGCGACACATGAGGCTCATCTTGTTCGAGCAAATTGATGTGGTCCCATCGAGGTTGTTCCACTCTCTACGGGGGGACCTGATTGTCTTGAAGTGGCATGTGCTCAAATGGAGCAGCCAATGGGAACATTGTCAGGAAGCTTTCCTGATCATCATTCATGGGATATACTTGCGAATGATCATACTCCGACTCATCTTCAGAAGACCCTTCTTGGTCTTGTCCATATCCCCCTTGTGGGTGAGTCCTTGAATTTTCTCCTTTTTCGGCCGAAGGGAAAGGGTTGTTATGGTCAACAAGGTTGGTTGTTAGCAATGGGAGATAATCTCCCAATGTATAGTTTGTGTTAGGATTGGCATATGGACCTGATGCCAACCCATCCTTGTTGCCTATCCCTAGGCCTTGCATGTTTTCCACCAAGATGTCTAGGGGCAAGGGGTGGTTGAACCCTACTCCTGACTTGTCATATGGCATTTGATATCTCGGTTGGCAAAGAACACACACTCCTTGCTCATACCTACCCAACCCATATCCATGCCAATTGCATTGGCCTAGATATCTTAAAGCAAAATCAGGGTTGGATAGATAGTTGACATCCTCCACAAAGGGCTCTTCGTCTTCATATTCTTGCATATAAATCTCAATGCCATTATCCAGGCCCCCATAAACAAAGTTTGTCTGATTGGGTGGGTAGCCTAAAGGAACCACTGAGCCGATGGGGAGTCGAGGCCTCCCCATGTCTTGCATGGACTCGAGTGTGGGCGTGGCTATAATGTTCCTCACTAGATACTCCCCCAGGCCCATGCTGGCCATTTCAACGATGACCGTTGGTGGTTGAGGGGAAGCGAATGGGAGTCCTTCCTGAGTCCACTCCATGTGGGGTGAACTAGGCGTCTCGACTTCCATTCTGCTAGGCATCTCTTCTGTCGAGATGGTTGAGACTAGAGGTGGTTCTTCTTCTAAGGGTTTATTTACCTTGTCCTTGGATGTGGCTATCGTAGGTGGCGTCGTTGTGGAAGGACTAGCGGAAGAAGATGGACCCGGCTAAGGACTTGACAGATTAATCATCGAACATTCCTACAAAATTGGACCCTGTTGAGATGGATTCAATTGAAAATCCAAATGTGTTGACGAAAGGGTCGATTGCGGCATGAATTACACTGCATTGCAGTATTTGAAAGGCTCCAAGTCCAGGCTGTGTTGCTTGTGCAGGCTTAGGGACGTTGATGGCAACCTGATTAACCACAGCAGGTTTTGGTTACGTGGTCCCTAGTTTAGTGTTCTTTGTCCATTCTTTCTTCTTAGGTTTGGCAATCTCGCCATCCTGTATCTTAATCTCCTCAATAACTCTGGCTTATGCCAGAGCTTCCTCTAAACTGGCATATTGCTGCAGCTACAATAGCACAAAGATTGATCTCAAACAACTTTTTGAGAACATTTGGGTCAGATCTGACATGGGAGGGAGGTAAGGCAGCTTCGAAAGCAACGTCCTCCATCGGTTCCCGTATGCCACCATGGTCTCTTCCTCATATTGCTTGAGGCTAGCTAGGTCACTCAATGATGCCTTTTTCTTAGTGTTGAAGGTGAAGCATTCGAGGAACGCGTCCACTAGCTGATCCAAATTACTGATGCTATGTTTTAGTAATTGGGTGAACCAATCCGAGGCAGGGCCTACGAATGTGGTTATAAATGTTCTGAATAACAAAGCATCGTTGTCCTGAATACCAAAGCACTGGCTCAAGAATCTGGTCACATGCTCTTGGGCATCCTCCTCCCCTCTAAAGAGTGCCAACTGGGGCAACTTAAAGTGTTTCGGGTATGGAGGTGTTAGCACTGATGGATGCACAGGATGACTACGGAGTTGGCGTAAAGTGGGCTTTTGGGGCCCAAAAGTCTTGATCTCCATAGACTCTAAGCGCTCTAACAACGCTTTATATGCATCAGAGGATTTAATTTTGTCCTCCTTAGTTTGCTCCCGTTGTGGGTTGCGGGGAGCTTGAGGCCTATTGAGAAGTAGCTGGGTAGCACCCCCTTTGCCTTGATAGAGCATTTCAGCCCTCTCTTCTTCTTGTTCATATTCCTCATAAGCTTCCTGAGGAGTGGCTGGCCGAGACCTATGCACATGGGTAGGTGCCCGTGGAGGGTGCCCATCATTGTTTTGGGGAGTGGCCTCCCGCTCAGGTCTAGGAGGTCTTGGAGGCAATACTTGATAAGGTCGCGTGGACCTCTCTCGTACCAAAGGGTTATGCCTCTCATACACATCTACTTTGTGCGTGCGAGGGTTTGGAACCTTTGTAGGCACATTGTTATGAAGCAATTCGGCTGTCTGATGTTGAATGCGCTCTTTGTTAAGCCAACAAAGATGCTCTAACTGTTCTTGATCTTGCCTAAGCTACGTGATTTGCACTTGGTGGGTGGCATGTTTGGAAAACGCCAAGTCACTTTGTTTCACCGTCTCTTGTTTAGGAAGCCTAGATGCCTCTCCTATATGTCTACCTCGATCGTGGTGATCCGAGACCTCTATGGGCTGCTTTCCTCTATCGAGGTTGGCTGCATTAACTTGAGGTTGTAGCCTCGATGGGTGATCTTGATACATGGCAGGCACGGAGGTACATCGCTCCCACACTGTGTACTGCTCTTGAGGAACGTGGTAATCTTCCTCGTCCTCTCTTTCATATGCATAAAAGGTGCGGGCAGAATTGTCTTGCCCTGCCTAGAAAGCTTGATACTCTGGACACTATCTAGTGTTTCTAACAGTAATGCGAGGTAGAGGAGGGATGATGAAATCCTGTGGCCCCTCCATTTGGACCCTCTGTTGCTCTAGCACTTCATCACTAGGCCACCCATAACGGGCTTCTAAGGGAGGTCACCTGTCTACATTAAGTGCTACGTATAGGTTCTCTTCTTGGAAGGACCTATGTTGAGTAGGGGTGCCCCTCAAAGAGGTGCCTCTATAGTCTTGTTATGTTATGGCATGATGTGGACTCTCTTGTGGGTCAGGCCACCAAGGCGGGATGACCAGGTCCTCAAGACTATATCGGAGGCGACTTGTCCCCCTTGGTGCACTTTCTGCAGCACTTGCCCATGATTGGGCTCGACTACGAGTGAACACCATGGTGATGTGCTCCTAAAGACGAGTAGATTTTTATCTCTTTTAGGATTCTTTACGCTACACTTAAACAAAAAGGAAACACACAATCAATGCAGTGGTTATCTCGTTTAAAGATTTAAAAGTGTGCCCTAAAATCTGGTTTTAGTGTGTTTTGATGTTGTTTTGAAAGCTTTGTGAAAGAACGTTTAAATGCAAAAATGAGGGCTCTTATGACTCCCAAAAAATGGTCTCCCCTTTGATATACCATTGCCAGACCGATATACCAACCTCTCTATATACCCGCCCTTACGTGAGGGAAACTATTGGTACGTGAGAGTAGATGGTACGTGGAACATAGGTGGTACTGAAGGGGGATCGCTCTATTTATGACACCTACCATAGAAGACTTATCCTCATGCGTTGGGAATCACCCCCGCTACACTTGGTCAGCTTTCGTCAGGATTTACGTCTAGCAATAGTCGCGATCGGGGTAATGGATGCAATATCTCAAGCCAAAGTGATGATGGAATCCACCTTTGGTCTTGCTCAAGGGTTGGGGTTTTACGACCAACTCCTTGTTGTTTCAGTTACCACATGGTGTGTGGGGTTCCTTTTAAGTTGCATAAATGAAGCACGCAAGCATTCAAACTCTCCTATGCAAGCAAATAACCAGAGAACATAAAGCAAAGAATTGACAAAAGGTGTTTAAGACCTCTACCTCTTCTCTGCCCAAGTCAGATGGCTCTGAATATCTGCTCTAAAATAGTCCAGTGTTGGAAAACTTGGTACCTGTAATCAAAAGAACAAGCAACTTTAATCAGAAATTTAATCTTAAAAATCAAGGGACACAGGTCCCACCGTGATCGCCACTGAAAGCACGAGGATACGAAAACAAAAAGGAATATGCCACAAGAAAGGACAAGAAAGAACATATACAAATTGACACAAGATAAAAAGCAATATGAAATATGGTAATATCTTTATTGATACACTTTATAAATTGTGTTACAATATGTCTCCTTCCTTTTTAGGGGATAGGAGAGTCAAATGTGTTTCTCGTCACAACATCCATGGACAACAATCCTTCTTCCGCATGCCCACATGTAAGATGGGCGGACCAAAATGTCGCCACCGCTATTGTATGTGATTATTTCTCCTCTGCTATTAGAAACCTGCATTCAAAGAAAAATAAAATATTAGTAGCACCTGCAAACAAAATGAAACATGTATTTCCCAAGGCCTATTGTCAGTGTATGCATGAAAATAATCAAACGACTATCAAATGACCTCGGATTGACCTAAAATTTTGATAGAAGCATAAAAATACTATCATAAGACCACTGCAAAAAGAATAGTCTAGAAATTCCTCACAGATTTGTATTCTCTCCAGGGTGGGACGAATAGGACTATGACAATTTGCCAGAAAGCACCCTATTCAATGTCCTACTTAGGAAGCTCCAAAAGACCTTCAAAATTGGGGTTAGCTAATAAGGGGTGTTTTGGGAAGACCCAGATGGTCATATTTCTCCAATTTTACCTCTAGCACCCATATTTTGAAGATGGCATCTGCAAGTTAGTGAAGGCAAGAAATAACAAAAACCTGGTCAAAACTGCTCAGAATGAAATGAAATTTGAACTGTAACCTATTTAACCTATCTAGAATCAAATGCAAAATAAAAACCATAGAAATCTATCACAGATTTCTAATAATCCTAGGGTGGGGCGAATAGGACTGTGACAGTTTGGGGAGCACCCAGGGGCAGGACGCCCACCGTTTGGGACACTGTTTTAGCACCAATCCACTTGGGATGGGTCCAAAACTAATTATGGGGTGTTTTCGACAAATTTTGTGGATAGTTGTGGCCAAAAATTGGGTTTTGGGTCCGGATTCACGCTTCCAATAGTCACCCAATAACCTCCCTTTCGAATGAGAGATTAAGGATGTAAAAGCACAAATCATAGTTAGGTAGGTAAATTGGCAGCACTTCATTGCTCAAATGCTCCTTCTCTGTATCCCTTTTGGGTGAGAAAACTCACCAATTTATAGACCTTAGGGTCTCCTTGTTTGAATTGCACATGCGAGGGTGCCACTTGAGTTAACTGTCCTATTTTCAAAGAAAATCTAACTCCCTGATTAAAAATCTTCTTGCATGAGGTTTCTAAAATAAAGATACTCATCACTGAAGTCTCTTCTTGAATAAAAGCTATTCCTCACAATTTCATGGCCTGAAGCCTCAGTTAACTGGCGGAGTTACCGAGGTTTGAATTTTTTCCAGTCAAACTTTCTATTTGCCTCACCCTAGGGTGAATGTTGTTATTCATACTTGGGTGGGACGAATGCCAGTTTGTATTCATCCTTGGGTGGGACGAGCAGAAAGCAAGGTGCCAAAAAGGTGCCAAATTGACCTTTGACTTCTAAAACTACATTTGGAAGTTGTTAGGACCACTGTTTAACCTCTGGAGGCTGCCCTAGGGGTTGTGTGTGTCAATGCGATCAGCGCTTGTTGTCACGTAATCAGATTGGTGCTATTTTGGTGTCTACACGATGATCAATTATAAATTATCCTACTCTATTAATAATAAATCAATGATAAATAATAGTGAAAACAATAATATATTCGAATAGCTATATTAGGGTTATAACACCAATTATCCATGAAATGTAGCTCCAATACATTGGGTCTCCATATACCATTTGGTCATCCCCCATACCCTTTCAAAATTTTCTAGGTTTTGATTTTCTAAAACTAGTACAACCCCTATCCTTTTTCATCCACAAGGGTTTTTCACGAATGGGATAGAGCAGAGTCTGACCAATAATTTTTGCTCACACAAAGGTGGTTTTATGAACAAACATTAGCCTTGCTGGTCCTATTGCATCTCCATTAACAAGGGGAGATGGAGGCTCTCAAGCCTATCTACTATATGAATTGTTAACACTTCACCCTCTAGAGTGGCTTGGTTAGGATGTCATCAATCTAATATATTGTTGGATAATAGTGCATTTGTATTGTCCCACCTTGAACAATTTCTCAAATATTATAGAATTTTTTACTGATGTGTTTGGCTCTATTGTGAAACATAAGAATATTTGCCATGTGAATTACTAATTGATTGTCCACATGCGGTCTTGTAGGACCTTTTTGAGTGACATCAAGAGTGTGTAACAACTTTCTCGACCATACTACTTATTTCCTTGTCTCAATTGTAGCAATATATTTAACTTCTACTAAAGAATCAATTACATTATTTTATCACTTTTATCTCCATGAAATTGATACTAAGCCTAGAAACATGAAGTACCCAAATATAGATCTCCCAGTGTCTTTATATCCTACAAAGTTTGAGTCTATGTATATGATAAGTTTAAAATCTAAAAATATTTTCATACAACAGGCCATAATTATGGGTTGTCTTTAGGTACCTCAATAGTCTTGTTACCGCTTGCCAGTGACTCTCATTTGGCTTGGTCATATACCTTTCTAGAATCCTCACTGCATAAGTAATGTTGGGTCTTCTATTAGTAACATAGATGAGACTACCAACCAACTTTATGTAGAGTGTTGCAGTTGCCTCTGGTGTGTCATTTTCCATGGTGATTTTTAGATTTGGTTCCATCGGTGTTGTCATAGGTCGTGCATTTTTGAGTTGAAAATTCTCTAGGATATCATTTATGTATTTCTCTTGGGTCAAGAATATTTTATCATTATATTGAGTTAATTCTATGCCTAAATAGAATTTCATCAGTTCTAGGTAAGATATATCAAAAATATTTGTTAGGTCATTTCTCATTGTGTTGAGGATGTGTTCAGTATTACTTGTTAGAATCATATCATCCACAAATACTTTGAGGCATGTGATTTTGTATTTGTTTTTATTGATGAATAATGTTACACCAATGTCTTGGTAATCACACACATCAAATTCATGTTGCTTCATCTGATTTGACAACTTGCTGAACTAAGTGTGAGGGGCTTTCTTCAATCCATATCAATAATTGAGTTTACATACCTTGTGCTCCTGTCTTGAAATCTCAAAACATTTTGGCTATGAAATGTAAATTTCTTCTTCTAATTTTCCATTCAAGAAAGTAGTATTTAAATCTAATTGAGGAATCTTCCAACCTTGTTGTGCAACTAAGGTTACAAGAGTCCTAGTTGTGGGCCATTTTTTGGTAGGTGTCAATACCTTAGTGTAGTCAATGACTTGCTTTTATGTGAATCCTTTAACCACTAATATTACCTTGTATTTATCAAGGGTGCCATCTAATTTATACTTGTTTTTGTACACCCATTTATTTCAAACAAACTTTATTCAAATTGGTAGATCAACTAACTCCCAAGTATCATTTTTGATTAGAGATTCATACTACCGGTTCATTATCTCCAATATGCATATTTTCTAGCTTCTTGGTATGTGTATGGTTTATTATTTAGAGTGAGGTGTAGTTCTACAAGTTCCAGTTCAACAAGTACTGATTCATGCACTCTTGCTCTAATGGCACCCCTTATGCTCATTTTGCTCACTTTATCTAGTTTTATGTCCTTTAAGAGTTGGTGAGCTTCACAAATTCCATAGGTGGGGAACAATGTGGATGTATCAACTACCTCAATTTTTTTTTTCATGATACTAGAATTGATTATTACGTATGGAGTATGCTGACAAATATGGATGTGAAACAATACTTTTATCATGATAAACATTATTATGTGAAGGGGTAGAAGGTACAAAAGATATAGACATCCACTTAATATCATAGTTTGGTTCCTCCATACTTGTGGGTTGATTTGTAGATTCTAGATTTTTGAGCAACTATTCAATATCTCCCCCAAAAAGGCTAGAATTTAAACATCATATATGTTATCATATTTTGATCTAGGCTAAAGATTGTATCCCTTGGTATCCAATGTAACTAGTTGTTCTTCAATATCTACAAACACAACATCATGTGTCACAATCATGTTTTAGTGTGAAGGAATGAATACCTTATATCCCTTCTTATCCATAGGGTATCTAAAAAAGATGCCTTTAATAGCTCAAGATTAAAACTTATTTTTTTGCTCTATAGGAATATGAACATAACATATGGAGCGAAATATTTTGAAGTGGCTAATGGTGGGGGTGTCGATTATATTTTTCATTAGGTTATGGGCCATGTTTTGAGGGACTCATTGTGTTGAGTACATGCATAGAAGTCCAGGTGGCTTTAGTCCAAAGATATGGAGGCACATTTTTGTAGAAAAGAATGGCATGGACAATGTTCATAATTGTCATGTTCATGCCCTTGATAATGCTATTTTGTTGAGGTGTGTCTGATATCATTAATTGATATTTGATCACATGTGATGACAAGTACTATGTGAATTTATTTAAGGTGTACTCACCACCATTGTCACTTCTAAAAGTATTGATTATACAACTTGATTCTCATTTTGCACAAGTTTTGAATGCTTTGAAGAATTCAAAAGCTTCAGACTTGTCAAAAAAACCAATCCATAGTTTTTTTGAGAAGTCATCGATGAAGGTGATGTAATTCCTTTTGCATTTTAAATAAGGAATAGGATTTTCTCCACAAATATCTGAGTGAACTAGATTCAATTTTTATGTGGACTTTCATTGACTCTGAAAAGGCTATTGATAGGATTTGGTAATGATGCATTCTTCACATTTGATGGGTTTTGAAGAGAAGTGTGGTAGTCCCTTGATGGTGGAATCCTTTTGTCTTAACTGATCAAGTCTGACATGACCCATGCAAGCATGCCATAAGGCATAAATAAAACATTTCTTGGTATTTAGGGTGGCATTAACTGCCATGTCAGATTTTGCAATGGGAACTTCAAAAGTAGGATGTCCAACAAGTTCGATGAGTGTTCCATATAAGGAACTAGGCATAACCACTATTTTGGAATATGGATGAATGAATCAAAGAGGTTTATCTTTGATAGTGATACTCAAATAAAATTCATAGTGGATGAGTGTGGAGAGTGATAATAGATTTTTATTTAGAGTAGGGATGTAGAGAACATCAAGTAGCTAAAAATTAGGTAATTTGAGAAGTTCTGATTAAATAGTTCTAGCTCCTTTAGATGGTTGAGAGGATTTGTTATTCATATGAAATACACCAAGTATTTATGAGTTGAACTCTTTAAATAATTGATTGTTAGAAGTCATGTTTTGGGTGTCTCCAGTATCCATTATCCATGAATTTTTGGTGGAAGTTATGCTATGGGTAACTCCAATGGGTTGCAATGTGGGATGAGAAATATCATAGCCGATATATATTGAATATGCCTCAATTTGGCTCTATTGTAAAGAAGAAAATTTAGCGATAGAGGATAGGAAAAATAGGAGCGGGGCTCCTTTGTCCTCACATAGTATTATGTAGTGCATTTGGTGATGGTAGGTTGTGTTAAGGCTTACGGTAGGCTAGAGAGTAGGGTTATAAACCCATTGAGTTTGTTTTGCAAGGAAGGAGGGTATTTTATTTTTGTGCTGCATCAAATGGAAGGGGAGAAGAGTAAGGCTTGCACCTTCTACTTTGCATGGAGGCTCATAGCCCATGTGGTGGGCTAGCACCTCGATAAGGCACTCGGTAGGAGGAAGCCTTGCATTCAAAACCCGCCGAGACCTTTTTCTAGTGTTAAAGGTATGTGTTGATGTGAATTGCTTTGGTCGCTTGATTATTTCAGATGTGCTAAGGTTGGAAAATTAAAATATTTTGATGGTTTATAAAGTTTATTTTTCTAAATTAATTTGGATATTGAGTATTTAAGGGAGATAAAAGGGTAGGCAATATTATTTTGAAAGTTTAATTTTTGGAGGTTTTTAATTAAATATTGGAGACTATAAGGACTAATTGAGTAATTATTTTTGTGTATGTTTTTTATGATTGCTAATTTCAAAGAAGGAGTAATAAGGTGTATTTGAGTTTTGTTATTTATGTAATTGAGAATTATTTTAAGAGAATGCTAATGTGATATTTTGTCATCTAACCATTGAAATTAGTAAAGAAGAAAATTTTGATTGAGACATGTTTTTAAGGGCACTTCTTCATAAAAAAAAGGTATAGGCACATCTTCCTAGAGAGTGATTGTTCGATACTATGAATGCTAAGTTGGAGTAAAAAGGGCTGTTTGATAAGCATTGTTGAGTTTGTTTTTTATGGAATAAAACTTTATTCTAGAAACCGTTTTTGATAAGAATTGTTGGAATTATTGAGTAAATATTTCATATGCTCTAACTAGGGTTTTTGAATGAATATGAGTATCATTTTTATGTTATATTGGCTGGAAATAATTGAGTGAGTATTCATATGCTTGGACTAGGGTTTGTGAACAAGGATTATTTCATTAAGTAATTGATTCAGTGGAGTTGGTTAAGCCTAATCAAGTGGATGTGTTGAAGTGATAGTTCAAGCTCTATGAAACAATTTGTTCTATATTCTGAATTGATTTGAGAAGAGGTTGAGTATTTGTGAATGTGAAGAATATAGAGTCTCTAACAATTATCTATATGTTTCTATGAGAAAAGAGAGATTGAAAGTGATTGAGCATTATTTTGAGTAAGAAGCATATTGAGTCTCTAAAAATTATCTATATTTTTATGTGAGATTAGACAAGTTCTGGTAAGGACTTGTTGAGCAGATTTCAGGTAAGTTTTGGTGAAGACTTATTAAGAAAATTGGACAAGTTTTAGTGAGGACTTGTTGAGCAAATTTAAGGCAAGTGTTAGAGAATACTTGTGGATAGATTGATGTGAGATTTTGTGGAATATTACAATACAAATTTGAGGACAAATATTATTGAGCATATTGGACAAGTTATAGAAAGGACTTGTGGATAGATTAGTGTGAAATTTTTTGGAAGCTTACAAGGTAGATTTGAGGTAATTATTTGAGAAGACTTGTGAGTAGAGTTGATTGATTGATTTGTTCAAAATTTGAGATAAGGTTTGAGGTAGATCTAATAGATTTTATTTGTCATTAAGTCAAGTTTTTGTGTTAAGTATTGAGGACAGATATTGAGGATATATTTGTGCTATACCTAAAGACTGTGTTTAGTATAGACTTGAGGATAGAGTTTGGTGTATATTTGAGGATAAGTTTGTGCCATACTAGATATAGATATTGAGCATATTTGTGCTAAACCAAATGACTATGTTTAGTACAAATTTGAGATAGAGTTGAGATCAAAATTTGGAGGTGATAGAGTATAGAGGATGAAAGTATCTAGTGCATAGAGATACATTAGCTAGGGTAGTGAGGATAGGTCTTCTGAGTAAGAATAAGAGTCTTCAGTAGATAAAGATCCATTAGCCAGTGTAGTGGATGTAGCAGTTCTTCTATAAGATCACTAGATAGAGCAGAGGAGAAAGGATTTCTCCTATGGATAGAGATCTATGAAAATGATTAGGGAATTGGTATCTCCTTTGGATAGAGGTACATAATCATTGCAATAGGGAAAATTTTCCCAAGAGCTTTGTTGAGAAAATTTTAGTGAAATATTTTCTCCATGGAGTAGCCCACATTGGGTGACCCATGTTAAATTTGTGTCTCTATTGTGTGTGGCAATTTATGCATTACTTTGATTACTATTATTGATATTTTTATGTATAAATTGCATAATATTGATTGGGAATTAAAATTAAAAAGTGGTCTTATTCTGTTCATCCCCCTCTTAGTATAAGCTTGTGTTCTTCAATTGGTATTAGATCCGGTTCCTTCAAAATAGTTTAACAACTTGAAGGAAAAGCTTACAATAACATAATGGATTCTAAGAGTGGACCCTCAGATAATTCAGTACCAGTGTTTGATGGAAGCAATTATGTATTTTGGAGTATGATAATGAAGATTCACCTAATAGTACTTAGCAATGAAATATGAGAAGTAGTTGAAAATGGATACACACCACCAGCTACTCCATATACAAATAAAGATGGTAATATTCTACATCATTACAATTTAAGAGAAATAAATGCAATTTTGAGAGGTTTACATAGAACAAATTTTGTTAAGGTTATGCATTGCAAATCAGCGAATTAAGTTACAACACATATATTAAGGAGATAAAAAGGTCAAAAAGGCAAATTTGTGAAATCTCAAGAGAAATTTTAAACATCTAAAAATGAAGGATGAGGAAAGTATTAGTACTTATTTACTTTGTGTATATGAGTTTGTTAACTCCATGTAAGGATTTGGGCTTGATTTTCAAGAATCTGATGTTTGTGATAAGATGTTAATATCTCTCCCAAAAAGGTTTAGTGAAAATATTTCTGCTATAGGGGAATCAAAATATGGTGATATTTTAACAAGGGATGAGTTACTTGACATTCTTACAAATTTTAATATGATAACAAAAGAGGAACCTAATATTCAAAATGAAACATCCTTCAAAGCTACTAAGAAGATAAAGGGTAAGAAGTTAGATTCAAGCAATGAGTCATCCAATGATGAAGAAGCAAATTATGGCAAGAGGAATAAGGATCCAATAATATTTGAAGATGTAAAATTTATTAGATGTTTCAATAGTGGAAAGTATTTTCACTATGCAATTGATTTTAAAGAAGCTAGAAATAACAATGATGAAGAAAAACAGGATCATAAGAACATGGAATAAAAAAAATATAGGTACCCAAAGAAAGGTAAGGATGGACAAGGGAAATAAGAAAAGAAATTCTTTCAAATACAGAAGAGGAGTTACTATGTAGACAAGGCAACTAAGTACTCAAGTGATAGTGATAATAGTTTCTCAGATAATGATAAATATAAAGTTTTATTTATGACAGAAGAAAAATAAAAAGTTAATAAAAGGTCACCAATAATTCTCAAGTTTTTTAGATGTGGTAACTTTTGACATCTTGATGATATTTGTACAAAGAGTGGTTTTATTTTTAGTGATGATGAATATGAAAATACACTTGAACGACCAAAATAAAATATTCTAATAGCACTAGAATAAGATGGAGGTGATCCTATAGAAGACAAGTCAGAAAAAAATGAAGATATTTTCAAAGGTAAAAAAATAGAGGAAGAATTAGAGAAAGGAGAAGTTAATCTTCAAGGAGAGCTTATTTATGATCTTAAAACATTAAATAAGGTAAGAAATCAAAACTCCCAACTTAATATTTAGTTTCAATAATGTCATGAAGAAAAATGAAGGCTCAAATGAGGATCTAAATAAGTCAATGGCTAAGACAAAGAAATTCAAGGATAATTTAGAAGCAAAGGTTTTAGAATGTGAAAGGTTATAACATGAAGTGTCTCTACTAAGGTAAGAAATAAAAAAGTCTAAGGATAGGTTACACAAGTTTGGAATAAGCTCAAATAATTTGGATAACATTATCAACACACAAATATCTACATCAAGCAAGATATATCTTGGTTTTGAATAGATAAAAAATAAACAAGAAGAGGAGTCAACCTCAAGTTTTGAAGAAGAAGAAACTTAATAAGAAGATAGTGTAAGAGAAAGTGAGACTTCTGAGGATGAGTTGGAAAACAGAAAGTTCAACAAGGAAAGGAAAAATGCACAAAGGAGAAATATATGGAACAAGAACTAGCACATAGTAAAAGAGACTAAGAGACCAATGAGGTCAAGGAAAAGAAATTTTAATGGACAATGTTTCTCATGTCATAGATTTGGACACAAGGCTTCACAATGCAAGATACATGAAAGACAAGAATATGGAAACTTAAAAAAAAAATCATGAATATTGCTACTCATGTAATCAATTTGGTCACAAGGCAATGAATTGCAAGGTTCATGATAGGAATAGATATGGCTTCACTAGGAGAAATCCCAAGACATTTACACCTACAAGTAATAACAATATTAAGTGTTACAAGTACAATAATGGTGGACATATAACAAAGTATTGTAGAGAAGAAATTATAAATACAAGAAGGAACAAGAACAATCAGATAAATCAGAAGGATCAGATGAGAATGAAAGTGGGAAAAGATAAATATTAGTGCATTCTAGGAGTAGAAATACTCCCACCCCATAATTGACCACCTCAAGAGATGGTGGGGGAGGGGCTATGCTAAGAGACTCATTATTAGCATCGATCCCCAAAGGTGATCCTTTGCCATTGATTTAAAAGGGGGAGATATTTGAGTAAGGGGTGGAGATTTCATTTAAGAGGAGAGCATTGAATTAGGCAGAGTAATTTTTGAGGGGAGTAGAATAGAAAAAGGTTAAGGAAATTGGAAAAGATAATTTGGTTGCCATAAATGAAAAAGGGGGAGATTGTTGGATATTTTAAGTAGATGAGTTATAATTAATGTCAAGAGTGAGTTGTAATTGATGTCAAAAGTTAGTTTCAGCGAACAATGCAAGAAGAAGTAGTTCCACAATCAGTGCAAAAGGAAAATCCACCTCTAGTTGGTCAGATTTGGTTTCAAGTGGTTAGATGAGGTTTAAAGAGCAATGAAGAGGCCCAAGAAAAATAATATTATAATATTTTATTATAATATTAAAAGGGGAGATTTAAATTAATTATAAATTAATTTAAATGATTTCATTATAAATTTATTTATTAATTACTTTATTAACTTCTAAAGTTATTAAATTTAATTATAAAATTAATTTAAATTAAATTAACCCTAAGGTTGAGTTGTAAAGGTTATTATTTATTTGAATTCAAAATTTGAATAAGGTGCTGACGTGTATAAGGCATTGGCATTTGTGTATAAAAGAAGGCAAGAACCTTAGCCAAAATCCTCCAATACAATATTGATTAATTAAGGCTCCAAAATTTGTGCCCAAAGAAAAGTGTAAATTTTTTATGTTTTAAAAAACTTTCAATGATAGAGGATAGGAAAAATTGGAGCAGGTATCCTTTGTCCTCACACAACACTGTTTAGCATAGTTTGTGATGACAGGTTGTGTTAAGGCTTGTGGCAGGCTACAGAGCAAGGTTCAAAACTCGTTGAGTTTGTTTTACAAGGAAGAAAGGCATTTTTCTTTTATGTTGTGTCAAATGAAAGGGGAGAAGGGGAAGTCTTACACCTTCCCCTTTAAATAGAGTCTTGTAGCCCATATGGTGGGCTAGCACCTTGATATGGAACTTTAAAGGAGTAAGCCTTGCATTCAAAACCTATAGAAGCCTTTTCCTAGTGTTAAAGGTATGTGCTGATGTTAATTGCCTTAGTCTGTTGAGTATTTCAGATGTGCTAAGGTTGGAAAAATAAAATATTTTGATGGTTTATAAAGTTAATTTTTGTCTAAATTAATTTTTATATTGAGTATTTGAGGGAGATAAAAGGGTAGGCAATATTATTTTGAAATTTTAAATTTTGGAGGTTTTTAATTAAAGATTGGAGATTATAAGGAGTAATTGAGTAATTATTTTTTGGTATGTTTTTTATGATTGCTAATTTCAAATGAGTAATAAGGTGTATTTGAGTTTTATTATTTCTATAATTGAGAATTATTTTGAGAGAATTCTAGTGTGATATTTTTTCATATAACCATTGAAATTGGAAAAGAATAAAATTATGATCAAAACAAGTTTTAAGGGCACTTCTTCATCAAACAAAAAGGTATAGGCACATCTTGCTAGAGATTTATTGTTTGATATTATGAATGCTATGTTGGAGTGAAGAGGGTTGTTTGATAAGCATTGTTGAGTTTGTTTTTTGGAATACAAGTTGATTCTAGAAACCTTGTTTGATAAGCATTGTTGGAAATATTGAGTAAAGCTTTCATATGCTTGAACAAGGATTTGTGAAAGAACATGAGTATCATTGTTATGTGAGATTGGTTAGAAATAATTGAGTGATTATTCATATGCTTGGACTAGGGTTTGTAAAGAAGGTTTGTTTCATTGAGTAATTGATTGATTGGAGTTGGTTAATCCTAGTCAAGTGAATGTGTTGAAGTGATAGTTCATGCTCTGTGAAATAAATTGTTCCATATTCTGAATTGATTTAAGAAAGATATTGAATGTTTGTGAATGTGAAGCATATTGAGTCTCTAAAAATTATCTATATGTTTCTATGAGAAAAAGATACTGAAAATGATTGAGCATTATTGTGAGTAAGAAGCATATTGAGTCCCTAAAAATTATCTATATGTTTCTATGAGATTAGACAAGTTCTAGTAAGGACTTGTTTAGCATATTTGAGGTATGTTTTGGTGAAGACTTTTTGAATAGATTGGATAAGTTCTACTGAGGACTTGTTGAATAGATTTGAGGTAATTCTTAGAGAAGACTTGTGGGCATATTATTGTGAGATTTTGTGGAAGCTTACAATACATATTTGAGAACAAATATTATTGAGAAGATTGGATAAGTTCTAGAGAGAACTTGTGGGCAGATTAGTGTGATATTTTTTGGAAGCTTACAAAGTATATTTGAGGTAAGTCTTTGAGAATACTTGTGAGCAATGTTGATTTATTGATTTGTTCAAAACTTGAGTTAAGGTTTGGAGTAGATCTAGCAGAGTTTATTTGTGATTAATTCAAGCTTTGTGTTAAGGCTTGAGGACAAATATTGAGGATATATTTGTGCTACACTGAAGGACTATGTTTAGTATAGATTTGAGGAAATATTTATGCTAGACTAGAGACAAATATTGAGAAGATTTGTGCTTGATCAAAGGACTGATTTTAGTATAAATTTGAGACAAATATGAGAGTAAGCTTTGGAGGTGATAGAGTATAGAGGATGATAATCTCCAGTGGATAAATATCCATTAGCCAAGGTAGTGAGGATAGGTCTTCGAAGTGAGGATATGAGTCTTCAGTGGATAGAGATCCATTAGCAGTGCAATAAAGGTAGTAGTAATTCTAGAATATCATCAACCAGAGCAAAGGATAAAGGAGTTCTCCTGTGCATAGAAATCCACAAACATGATTAGGGGATTGATGTCTCCTTTGGACAAAGGTCCATACACATTGTAATAGGGAAAGGTTTCCCAATATATTTGTTGAGAAAATTTTAGTGAAATATTTTCTCCGTGGAGTAGCCCACATTGGGTGAACCACATTAAATTGGTGTCTCTAATGTGTGTGGTGATTTGTGTATTACTTTGATTACTACTGTTGATATTGCTATCTATACATTGTATAGTATTGATTGGGAAAGAAAAGTAAAAAGTGGTCTTATATTGTTCACTCCCCTCTCAGTATAAGCTTATGCTCTTCAGTATCAAAGTGTCACATGTGCAAAACTAGTAACCTCATTCTTATGATTGCAAGTAGGTGAGGTGCTAAACGTTGGAGAGGTATAATGAGTTTATCTCAAATCAAGGCCTTCACCTATATGACCACATACAAATACTTTATGATGAAATCCAAGTCATGATGGAGCCCAAGTCCTACCAGTCCTCACCTAGTTTACTATGGTCAACAATATATTCTATAAATAGAAGTACATGCTCTATTCCATAGCTATGAAAAATATTGGATCGACATAATTTTAATCTTGATTAAAAAATTTCAAATATTTGAGCACAAGTGAAAGGATGATCCCTTTCTAGAGGTTCATGTGTATGGCTAACCCCCTTCACTATGTATTATTGTAAATTCCAATCCATTTTTGACTCATAGGGTCTTTAATGTGGATTTCCCACCACTAAGGAAGTGGTACCCTATCACGAGGCTAGGCTATGGAATGAGTCATCGGATGCATTCCTTTTAGGGATGATGCAAATATGTGAATCAATTTGCAATGAAAGAAAGAAAATAAAAACTAAAAATAGACTTCGAGTGTAGATGGAGTGCTACTACAATGTTAATGTGATAGTATGTATGTTGGGTGTGATCCACTAGATCTTTGTTGTCATCCAAGTAGAATCACTTATAAAAATGAGAACTATAAATTAGCTAAAAATAATGTGGAAATTTTTGTAAGCCACCTATACAAGTACAATGGAGAGGCTAGAAGCTTATTATGATATAAAATAACATGATCAATTTATACAAAGGCCGATCTGACTGGATGGTTGTATAAAAATAAACATGATCAATTTACATAGAGGCCACCAAACTCCATCAGATCCAAACTTTGGATATTGTATGGCTGTGTAAAAAAATGAACATTTTTAGAATACATAGAGACTATTTAACTCAATTAAATTTAGATTTTAGATAATGTATGGTTGTGTAAAAATGAATACAATCAGTTTATATAGATGCCCCCAAAATTGACTAGATATGGATTTTGGATATTGTATGTGTTGTGGTTGATCCACAACACACCCCAAAATTGGGGACCCACCTTTTTGCAGGCTCACAGGGAAGGATCTCAGTGACCCAGATGCCAGAATTGAAAAAAAAAGAGAAAATGCACAAGTGTAGAAAGGGGTCGCGAAATCGCGATAGGTAGCGAAATCTCGACCGAAACTGGAAAGTTGTCTCGAAATCGTGACATGTCGAAAAATCGCGGTCAGCGCGGTCAGCGACAACGAAACAGAAAAGTTGTCGCGAAATCGCGACGTGTCGGTGACAAGGAAGAAAAAGGTGTCGCGAAATCGCGACGTGTCGGTGACAAGGAAGAAAAAGGTGTCGCGAAATCGCGACGTGTCGGTGACCAGGAAGAAAAAGGTGTCGCGAAATCGCGACGTGTCGGTGACCAGGAAGAAAAAGGTGTCGCGAAATCGCGACGTGTCGGTGAGGAGAAAAGAAAAGGTGTCGCGAAATCGCGACATGCGGGAAGAAAAAAAGATGTCGCGATCGCGCGTGTTTGCCGAAGCGTACGGATGATGAAAAGTGTCGCGATTTCGCGACGTGTTTTGGAAAGGTGTACGAAAGCGGAAAAACGTCGCGATATCGCAGGCTAAAGAGAGGAGGAAAGACGTCGCGATTTCGCGACCGATTGCAGCAAAGGTGTACGGACGGAAAAATGGTCGCGATTTCGCGACGGGTTTTGACAGACTGTACGGAACAGAAAAATGGTCGCGATTTCGTGACGTGTTTTGCCGAAGCGTACGGAACAGAAAAATGGTCGCGATTTCGCGACAGGAAGCTGCATGAAGGTCCGAAAGGGAAAAGCGTCGCGATTTCGCGACGAGTTTTGCGGAAGCGTACGGATGATGAAAGGTGTCGCGATTTCGCGACGCATTTTGGCAAACAGTACGGACGGAGAAAATGGTCGCGATTTCGTGACAGAAAGCTGCATGAAGGTCCGAAAGGGAAAAGTGTCGCGATATCGCGACAAGTTTTGCCAAGGCGTACGGAAGATAAGAACGGTAGCGATATCGCGACGGTTTGTCGAAGGAAGGCGAGAGGATGATAATGGTCGCGATATCGCGACATAAAGTTGCCAAGGAGGCTCGAGGCCAGAATGGTCGCGATATCGCGACGTAAAGCCGTTGGACGCGTACGGCAGAGAAAGACGTCGCGATTTCGCGACATGTCACGATTTCGCGACATGTCGCGATTTCGCGGCCGGGAAGATGAACGGGCAGACTTGCAGTTTTGTCGGGTTCTATCACAAAAAAGCGGTACGACGGGGCATAGGAAAGTGCGTGACACGTGGCGTGCAGGTGTCAGACTTGCAGGGGCGTTACATGCAGAGCGAATTTCGGGAAGTTTCCAAATTTGAGCGTGAATCAAAGCGGGAAAAAGCAAGAATTTGAAGGGTCGCCCACAGGAAGAGGAAATGAAGCGACAGAGGAAATCGAAGAGCCATAACATTGCTATAAAGCCAGAATTGCAAATCGAAGAAGGGGTTGGAAATTGCCGAATACGGAGTTGCGAGAGACGAAGGCTTTGTGCTATTATGGGCCCGTACTTGGGCAATTTCCTTCTTTTTATTACGGGATTTTCTTTCACACCGGAACATTTTTGAATGTAATTGAGATATCATTTAAATACAAATACAGAGAGTTGGCATCTTATTGGATGAGAAAGAAGGAGTAACTTTTGCATGCATGATTTAATGTTTATATTTCCCTTCCAGATTTCTTAGGTTTTTAGGTGAAGTTAATGCAAGATCTCTTGGTTGCTTCATGCGAATGCCTATTTTATGGAATTACCACAGAAACCCTCGAGACTACCTTTGGCCTATTTGGATTGTGTGGATGTGCAGGTTCATTAGGTTAGGTTGCATGTAGAAAGCCTCATTATCTTCGGTTTCATCTGATTAATTACGACTTTCTGACTGTAATCTATTTTTATTGTTACTTTTGTTTATTTTTGTCTTTGCTTTTCAAACCCATATTTTATTTTTCAGCAGTTTAATTACTGTGTTTGAATAAATCACTGAAAATCCATCAGAATTAAAGGTTAAAGCAGATTTTATTCATTTTGAGTCCATTGAAAATTCAAAATTAATAAACCACAGTGCCCCTTGTTAACATCCACTTGCAAACCCTAAGGTGTTCTTAGCATTTCATTTTAAGCAACATTCTTGATAATTAATAATCAGCATAATAAGAACCTTGGAGAAATCGTATTTCTTTGCAAGCAGAGGATTTAGGACTCGGATCCTACAGGAGAGTGTGTTTTCACAATCGTTTTAAAACACCACTCAACAGATTGGCGCTAAAAGGAGGGCGATCGGTTTATTTATTTTAATTTTTTTATATCTGAATATTTTGTTTTAATTTAATTATGAAATAATTTACGGCTAAAGTGCAACACTTGTTTTTTTTTGTTTGTTGCGGGTTTTCTTCGAACTAGCCGAGGGTTTCCTCGAGCGATGTGGACCCACCACGCCGTATTGCGACCGGGTCTCAAACAACCGGAGAAACCATTTTTCACGACCTTACTGGTACTCCCAAGGGTAAAATCAAGCAAGTCGTAAGCACTCCGGTAGCAAAAGGACTGTTTTCTCCAGGAACGTCGAGTGGACCTACGCCAGTAGTATCTGTTGCCCCTAGTGCGCCTATAGTTTCTAACATTTCTTCTGCTATTGTAGGTCTGTCTACATCAATTCTGAGTCAAATGGCTCAAGCTCCAGCAACTCCTTGGTATGGAGCTAACAATACTCCTTTGAATATTGCTGGGGATATCCATGAAATCCCCAAGAACATTGAAAGATTTCTGCCTAAGTACAAGCCAGATGGCCTAAGAACAGTAGAAGAACATATCCAAGCCTATAGGGATGTTTTAATTAGGCTGCAAGTTCAGCATGAAGATGTAGCCTGCAGACTTTTCCCCATGAGCTTGGATCCAATAGCATATGAATGGTATATATGCTTGCCAACTGGTTCAATCACCTCTTGGACACAAATGGAAAATGCATTTGTCAATCAATTTAGGTCTCCCTTAGATCCCGCAACTATTTACAATCGGTTTATTACATGCAAACGGGGCCAAGGGGAACCAATCCGAATGTTTAATCGAGAGATTCCAAAAGAACTATAACGGAGCAATTAGACATTTTGCCATCGATCCTGCGGTAGCTTTGTAGATATATTTTGGGGCATTGGACCCCATGACGGCCATGTTTGCAAGGCGTAATCCTCGGGTCACCACGCTGGCTTTGGCCTATAATGAAGCCATGACTATTGAGCGACAGTTGACACCGCAAGGCTACGGGTTTACCCAAATGCCTATGTTGGGACAGGGTGCTCCATATGGTCAAATTCCCCAAGCAAATCAGCTCATGGCACCACAAATGCCAAATATGAACGCATTCCCATATCCGCAGCCGTATCCATCAGCACCCGCATATGCACCCATTCCAATCCAACCAATCGCAGCCATTCCACCTGTTCCTACATTTTTGCAGAACAGTCAATCAACTACGTAGGAAACTAGTCAAGTCAATCCTCAAGCCATAGTTCCTGTTCCGAATCCAATCCCAATTCAAGGTATCAATCCATTTGGGAATCCAATTCCTCAGAACCCCACCCAAATGTGGAATCAAGACCCCATCAATTATGCAAATCCAATGGGGGTTAATAACAATGTGGTTCCACCGAAGGATGTCTTTTCGGAAGTCGAAGAGCTCAAGAAACTAGTGCATAAACTAAGTAATGACAGAGTTCAACGACGAAGCATGAGTCCCGTGCCCCTCACCCAAGTCGGAATTTTAACAATAGAGGGAGGCACTTGAACACTAAGCCAAACAATGGGGGAGTTCCTGCTCCCATTGCTAATCAATTAGATGCTTCTGCAGGCCCCAACCAATCCAATTCTCTTTTGAATCTTTCAGATTTGGCATGGGAAAGAGGGTGCAGGTTACATAACACAAAAGAACACAATGAAAGGAATTGTCCTGAGATAGCTAGATACACTCATTGTCTTCAGGCACAAGTTGACGATTTGGAACTGGTATCAAATGAGGATCCATCGTATCAGCAAGATGAAAATATTATGGTGATGGAAACGGTATATCACCAAGAGGGTGAGAGCGAGGAGGAAGAAGATGAAGTATTGGAGCGGGAGGTGCAAGCTTTTCGAGATTTCAGAAAGGGGACTCATGGGTACCATTTGAGGAGTAAGTCTAAAACCCCTAAAACCTCATCAACACCTCCAAACGGTTCTATTCTTCCTCCGGATACAAAGGCAAGTAACAACCCTCCCCCTCCACTCGGAAGAGAAATGTCTAATGACGTCCGAGAAGACAGTCAAATTCGAAAAACCAAATTATGACGTAGTGGAGGATATGAAGAAGTCCAAATCTAGTCTTTCATTCCTGGACGCGGCTAAATTTCCTGGTCAAAAGGAGGCGTTGATAAGAGCTTTGAACTCACCCGATCCGATGTGGAAGGAAAAAAAGCTGAATCCCACCTGATTTTGCGAAAGGAAAGAAGGGATGTCCCGCCATTCTTATTAACTATGAGAATTGCGGGTAAGAACTTGCATAACTGTTTGGTAGACACAGGAGCCACTAGCAACCTCATGCCTACGGAGATATGTCAAATGTTGGGTCTACAACCGGTTTCATCCAAGTGCACGGTCTTGCAATTGGACCGTTCAGAGGTAAATGTAGTAGGGACCTTATATGATGTCAAGATTCAATTAAATTCTGAACCCAGGGTCCAGCAGGTTGTAGATATTTTGGTGGTTAACATCCCGAGTAGGTATGGAATGTTACTTGCGAGAGATTGGATGAAAACGCTGAATGGCTATTTTGCAACAGACTGCTCGCATATGTGGCTGCCATGGAAGGGCATTGCTAACCAAATCGAGTGGAAAACGAACCGAGGCTTAAGGAGATTATAACAGATTTTAACAAGCCGAATGAGGTTCGGTTTTACGAGCCAGACCTAGGGGTCTATGCTCTTGATGTTGAGAAAGCTGCTGATGAACTTAAAGAAGAAGTGTGTCATGGTGGTTCTTATGAGGAAAAAGATCACACGTGGTTGCTCAAGTTTGATGGATCAAAATCTAGACGAGGAGCGAGGAGGCTGGAGTCGAGCTCAGCTGGTCCAGGAGGTAAACCATTATTGGCTGCCTACAGACTGCAATTTCCTTGCACAAACAATGTGGCAGAATACGAAGCATTGATTTACGGTTTACGTCTAGCATTGAGCAAACATGTTAAATGCTTGAAGGTTTTGGGTGATTCGGAGTTGGTTGTCAAGCAAATCAAAGGACAGTATACATGCCGCGACAAAATACTGAGCCTTTATAGGACTAGGGTTATGGATCTCATGGAGGAGTTTGATGCATTCAACATAGCCCTTATTTCTAGGAGAGGGAAACGAATAGCAGACTCTCTTGCGGTCGCCGCGGGCATGTTAAACCCGGTGGATATAAAAAGATGTAAAAATTTTTCCATTGAGTTGGTTCCTTGTCCATCAATACACGATAATGTGAAGAATTTCCGGGTTTTTGAGTGTGACAGGCACATCTTCAAGTTTGTCACAAACTCGGGTATTTTTGAAAATCAAGTGATCGATGAGGAACAAAGGTGGCGGGGATGAAACGAGAAGAAAGTGAAGCTGCGTATCAATCCAACAAAATCCCTAAAGACGTGGTTTCATTAGAAAATATGTTCGACATGGAATGCAAGAACAAGAAAAGAAAAAGAGTCCCGCTCCCCAAAGATGCATGCGATTCAATTAATCTGGGGAGTGCGGACAATCCAAAGGAGGTGTACATAGCAAAGGCATGTACAGAGGAAGAAAGGAGCAATATAATACGAGCTTTGAAGCATTACATAGATTGTATTGCTTGGAACTACAATGAGCTAAAGACTTACAATCAGAACATTATCACGCATACCATACCTTTGAAGCCAGACTCCAAGCCTTTTAGGCAAAGACAGCGAGTTGTTAACCCGCTATTGGAGCCTTTGATCGAAAAGGAGGTTAAAATACTGTTGGAGGCGAAAATCATTTTTCCCGTTAGGCACTCAACCTGGGTGGCTAACCTCGTTCCAGTGAGAAAAAAGAGTGGAGAGATTAGGCTGTGCATTGATTTTCGAAATCTTAATAAGGCCTCCCAGAAAGATAATTATCCATTGCCATCAATCGATGAAATCTTACAAATGGTAAATGGATCAGAAATGATGTCCTTTCTCGATGGATATTCGGGGTACAACCAAGTTCTTATACATCCGGATGACGGGATGAAAACAGACCTTCACTACCAAGTGGGGGACATTTGCATATAAGAGAATGCCATTCGGACTATTAAATGCTTTGGTGCAACTTTTCAGCGCGCCATGGATTACGCATTCAAAGGACTAATAGGCAAATGCATCATCGTGTATGTGGATGATATCCCGATCTTCTCGAAGAAGAGAGAGGATCATGTTAAAGACTTAAAGAAGGTGCTTCAAAGGTGCGGGGAACATGGAATTTCATTAAATCCCAAGAAATGCATTTTTGGAGTGACGGAAGGGAAGCTGCTAGGTCACATTATTTCAAAGGAGGGAATATCCATCGACCCGAGAAAGGATACAAGCTATCCAAGACCTACCTCTCCCGAGCAGTAAAAAAGAATTGAGGTCTTTCTTTGGGCAAGTCAATTTTGTGAGGAAGTTCATTTCTAGCTTTCTTTGAGATAGCTAAACCTCTAAACCAGATGCTCAAGAAAGATGTGGACGTAAGATGGAACGAGGAAAGTAGAGTAGCTTTCCAGAATATAAAAGACGCCATTTCCAAAGCCCCGGTCTTGATAAGCCCAGACTATTCCAAGCCTTTTTACATTTATGCTTTTGCATCGGAGCACTCCTTGGCGAGTGTATTAACCCAAAAAGGCGAAGATAATGCCGAAAAGCCCATTGCATTTTTAAGTGCCCCCTTAAAAGATGCCCAATTAAGGTATTCAATCCTTGATAAGCAAATGTACGCACTTTTCAAAACTGTGAAAAAATTTAGGCATTACATCGTACACAACAGAATTATTGCCATTGTACCCGATTCTGCTGTCAAGACCATGTTTTTACAGAATGAACTAGGTGAAAAGAGAGGAAAGTGGATTGCAACCATCCAAGAATTTGATCTCGAAATCCAACCAATGAAACTAGTTCGAGGACAAGGACTGGCAAAGGCGATCGCAAGAAAATGATCCGCAAATAACGAGGTCAATGCTCAAATACAGAATACATGGCTAAGGAGGACTGGTATGTTGATATTGTGCAATTTTTATTGATTGGTAAGTGCCCGTCTAATTTGAATTCAACACAAAGGAGAGCTCTAAGGCTTAAATCTATTAACTATCTGATAAAGTCCGGTGTACTTTACGGGGAAAAATCACGAAGGTATCTACCGAGATGCTTGAGCAAAGACGAAGCCGCCAGGGTGTTGCAAGAATTTCATGGCAAGCACGGAACTGGTCATGGTGCAGCCAATCCTACAGCACACCAAATCCTGCGAGCGGGATATTACTGGCCTCATATATTCAAAGATGCGCATGCTCATGTGCGATCTTGTCACATCTGTCAAGTGGCTGCAAATAGAGAAAGAAATGCAGCCATGCCGTTGCAGCCTGTAGTTGAAATGAGACCGTTTGCACGGTGGGGATTGGATTTTATCGGGGTTATTAACCCAAATTCTTCTGACTCTCACAAATTTATTTTGACGACTACGGACTATTGTACAAGGTGGACGGAGCGATTCCCACTAAACACGCCACCACGGACGTTGTGATTAAATTCCTTGAGGATCAAATTATCACAAGATATGGAATGCCCGATTCTATTGTCGGTGACAATGGTAAAGCTTTCATTTCCACACAATTTGCGGAATGGGCATATGATAATAAAGTGAGCTTAAAGTTTGCATCCAATTACTATCCTCAAGGAAATGGGTTGGCCGAATCTTCAAATAAGAATTTGTTGAATACTATTAAGAAGTTCTTTGGAAAAGAATCCTCGGGAGTGGCATAGTCAATTAAAGTTTGCCCTGTGGGCGAGATAGGACCAAGTGAAAGAAGCTATAGGGAATACTCCCTATCATTTGGTCTATGGGCAAGACCCGATATTTCCAGCAAATTTGGAGCTGCAGACCTTACATTTCATACAAGAGTACATGGGGACGAGATGATCAAGTTGAAGCTAGATTGAGCCGGTTATTGCAACTGGATGAAAAGAGAGAAGAGGCCATGAATCACATGAACAAACACCGGGAAGTCATCAAGAGATGGTTTGATAGAAGGGCCAAAGTTAAATCATTCGGAATTTCAGATTTGGTGTTACTATGGGACAAAAGACATGAGGAAAAAGGAAACCATCAAAAGTTTGATTGTCTCTGGTTAGGCCCATATCAGATTTCAGAAATACTTGGGAAGAACACCTTCAGGCTAAAAACCTTAGAAGGGAAAGATTTCATCTCTGCCGGTTAATGGGCAGATTCTAAAGCATTATTTTAGCCCTTAGGTTGTGAGACTTTGATATTATTCTGTTGGTGTTGGTGAAGGATTTTCAGATTTTGTTTTTATTTTTTTTAGGATTGTTAGTTTAGTTAGGATTTTGATTATGGATTTGATTTCAATTGACATGTGTGTTAATTTAAAAAAAAAAATAAATATATATATATATATATAATAATAATAATAGAAAATTGAGATGTCAACTTATGCTTAAGGATTAGGAGAATATGAAATATTGGAATGGTCTTGTAAAAGCTCCACAAGTTGCACAAAACTTTTTAAGTTATATTGTTTGACTTTGTGATATATGAAAGAATCAGTTTTGCATGATAAATCATTTCATTCACAATTCAAGAAGTAATGCATTCATATTCCATCTCACCTCACATACATTTCATTTTAGTTGCATATGCATCTTATGTACAAGCCATGAAAGTATGTCAAATCCTCTTAGGGTTGTGTTATAACATATATGTAAGTAGCTCCTAAGGTTGGAAAGCGAGTCTTGAGATATCTAGAACTAAGCACGTATCATAAATTAAAAAAGATCTTGAGTAAAATGATCAAAACCTAGCTTGGAAGAAAAGGTTGAGCGAAAGTGGTTTTCATGTCTATCCTATTATGCAACATGATCCTTAAAGCGGTGGTTTTAACCACTTCCATAAAGCTTAAAGCTTAAAATCGAGTAGTAAGGATAGGGTTAAATCCTCATCAAACTTAGGTTGAGGATCCAATTCCCCAAAGCTTTGATTTGACCCACATGGAGTAGTAAGGATAGGGCATAAATTCTCATCTTGGTTGGTTGAGAATCCGATTCCCCAAAGCTCTTATGTCTCATTTCATAGTAAGTCTTGGATTGTAAGGATCGTACTATTTGTCCTCTGCAAAGGATGGGTAGTCATCCCCAAGGTTTAAGCAATAGAATTAATGATTTATATCTAAGGTTTGGATTGTAAGGATCGTACTACTTGTCCCTAACCAGGATGGGTAGTCATCCCCAAGGTCCAAGAAATAAAAAATAAATAAATTTTTCCCATCTCATCTTTATTTTGGATTGTAAGGATCGTACTACTTGTCCTCTGCAAGGGATGGGTAGTCATCCCCAAGGTCCAAGGAAATGAAGATATGTTCTGGATTGTGGGGTTAGATATGCCCATGCATGGCATCATGTCTTGCCTAAAAACAAGACCACTGATTGTCTAGAGGGTTAGACTAGCATGACCATTTCTTCCATAATTGGTTTAATTATTTTGCTTAAAGTGAGGTAATAAACTCCAAATCAGAATAGTAAGGATAGGGTTAAACTCTCATCTCGGTTGGTTGGGAGTCTGATTCCCCAAAGTTCTGATTTCACATTCACTTGCACATGGGTTCTAAATAGTAGGGACTCATAACCAACTTTGGGATACAATAAGGAAATGAACTTGTGGGTCCTAAGAGGGTTTGGCAATCTTGAATGCTTGTACATAATAGTAGAAGAATGATCATGCTTATTAGGAAAAGCAAAATCTTCTAGCTCATTCATTTAGGACCACAAATCATTCACCATCCCATATATGCATTCATGCAAAAGCGATAATGGAATGTTGATCAATTTCAAACGATAGGGAATGAAAACACATTGCACACACTGAGCTAATACTTGATGATTATGATGATTCATGTACTTTTGATCTTTGGGCATTTGTTATTTTGCTCATGTGCTAACAGGTATTTACGAGTTTGTGATATGTTTCAGGTTGGGTTCTTACTAAAATGCTCAAGAGCATTTGACAGCAGAGTCGCCATTTGTTGTGGTTGATCCACAACACACCCCAAAATTGGGGACCCACCTTTTTGCAGGCTCACAGGGAAGGATCTCAGTGACCCAGATGCCAGAATTGAAAAAAAAGAGAAAATGCACAAGTGTAGAAAGGGGTCGCGAAATCGCGACAGGTAGCGAAATCGTGACATGTCGCGAAATCATGACCGAAATCGGAAAATTGTCGCGAAATCGTGACATGTCGGAAAATCACGGTCAGCGCGGTCAGCGGCAACAAAACAGAAAAGCTGTCGCGAAATCGCGACGTGTCGGTGACAAGGAAGAAAAAGGTGTCGCGAAATCGCGACGTGTCGGTGACAAGGAAGAAAAGGTGTCGCGAAATCACGACGTGTCGGTGACAAAGAAGAAAAAGGTGTCGCGAAATCGTGACGTGTCGGTGAGGAGAAAAAAAAGGTGTCGCGAAATCGCGACGTGTGTGGAGAAAAAGGTTGAAATCGCGACGTGTTTTTTCGAAGCGTACGGATGATGAAAAGTGTCGCGATTTCGTGACGTGTTTTGGAAAGGTGTACGGAAGCGGAAAAACGTCGCGATATCGCGACAGGAAAGACGTCGCGATTTCGTGACCGATTGCAGCAAAGGTGTACGGACGGAAAAATGGTCGCGATTTCCGACGGGTTTTGAGAAAAATGGTCGCGATTTCCGACGTGTTTTCGAAGCGTACGGAACAGAAAAATGGTCGCGATTTCGACGGAAGGCATGAAGGTCCGAAAGGGAAAAGCGTCGCGATTTCGCGACGAGTTTTGCGGAAGCGTACGGATGATGAAAGGTGTCGCGATTTCGTGACGCATTTTGGCAAACAGTACGGACGGAGAAAATGGTCGCGATTTCACGACAGAAAGCTGCATGAAGGTCCGAGAGGGAAAAGTGTCGCGATATCGCGACAAGTTTTTCCAAGGCGTACGGAAGATAAGAACGGTAGCGATATCGCGACGGTTTGTCGAAGGAAGGCGAGAGGATGATAATGGTCGCGATATCGCGACATAAAGTTGCCAAGGAGGCTCGAGGCCATAATGGTCGCGATATCGCGACGTAAAGCCGTTGGACGCGTACGGCAGGAGAGAGTCGCGAAATCGCGACATGTCGCGATTTCGCGACATGTCGCGATTTCGCGGCCGGGAAGATGAACGGGCGGACTTGTAGTTTTGTCGGTTTTGTCACAGAAAAGCGGTACGACAGGCACAGAAAGTGCGTGACACGTGGCGTGCAGGTGTCAGACTTGCAGGGGCGTTACATGCAGAGCGAATTTCGGGAAGTTTCCAAATTTGAGCGTGAATCAAAGCGGGAAAAAGCAAGAATTTGAAGGGTCGCCCACAGGAAGAGGAAATGAAGCGACGGAGGAAATCGAAGAGCCATAACATTGCTATAAAGCCAGAATTGCAAATCGAAGAAGGGGTTGGAAATTGCCGAATACGGAGTTGCAGAGACGAAGGCTTTGTGCTATTCTAGGCCCGTACTTGGGCAATTTCCTTCTTTTTATTCTGGGATTTTCTTTCACACCGGAACATTTTTGAATGTAATTGAGATATCATTTAAATACAAATACAGAGAGTTGGCATCTTATTGGATGAGAAAGAAGGAGTAACTTTTGCATGCATGATTTAATGTTTATATTTCCCTTCCAGATTTCTTAGGTTTTTAGGTGAAGTTAATGCAAGATCTCTTGGTTGCTTCATGCGAATGCCTATTTTCGGAATTACCACAGAAACCCTCGAGACTGCACTTTGGCCTATTTGGATTGTGTGGATGTGCGGGTTCATTAGGTTAGGTTGCATGTAGAAAGCCTCATTATCTTCGGTTTCATCTGATTAATTACAACTTTCTAACTGTAATCTATTTTCATTGTTACTTTTGTTTATTTTTGTCTTTGCTTTTCAAACCCATATTTTATTTTCAGCGGTTTAATTACTTGTGTTTGAATAAATCACTGAAAATCCATCAGAATTAAAGGTTAAAGCAGATTTTATTCATTTTGAGTCCATTGAAAATTCAAAATTAATAAACCACAGTGCCCCTTGTTAACATCCACTTGCAAACCCTAAGGTGTTCTTAGCATTTCATTTTAAGCAGCATTCTTGATAATTAATAATCAGCATAATAAGAACCTTGGAGAAATCGTATTTCTTTGCAAGCAGAGGATTTAGGACTCGGATCCTACAGGAGAGTGTGTTTTCACAATCGGGTTAAAACACCACTCAAAAATATGGTTGTGTAAAAATGAACCTCGTAAATTTACATAGAGGCCATAAAACTTGGTTACATATGGATTTTGGATACCTACAAATAGAGATACAAGCTAATGTATGCAATAAAAATAACATATATGGAGGTTTTATGAAACCTCATGCTACATCCTCATCCTCTCCATCAAATCAACACATAAATTTGTGGAGAAGGAAAGGAAGGGAATGCAATTTTTTTCCAAGCTTGGTTATGGGAGGGACAAGCATCCAAGCTATGACACCACTTGTAGTGAAGAAAGGGATCTAGCTTGGTTTTAGGAGATTTATGGAGGGACATTTTTCATAGGACTGCCCAAACTTCCGAACTCGTTTCGGCCATATCTCACTCATCCGGACTCGGATTGAGCTAAAATTTTGAGGGTAGATGCCTAAAAAACCCTAGAACGTCTCCACCAATTTTCATATCATTTGGAGCAACACAGATCCTAGCGCATCCCTATGTGTGAACGAGATATTTGGCAAGCGGCTATGCGAGGGTTTCATCTGGGTTGAGTGCAAGCAGCTCCAGAGGTTGGTTTTTAGGGCCTTCGGGCCCTAGAGGCCAATATTTTTGTGGTTTATGCTCAATATTTTAGCAGGAAATGTTGTAGGGGATCCAATATGGGTTAGAAATTTATCTTTCAATAGATCATACTGTGAACTTGAGTGACAACGACTTCCAATTTGCTGCACAAAAGAAAAGTGAAAACCATACCTTTCCACGACGTCTAGGGCAAGGATTAAAGAGATCACGAAACAAGTTTCAAGCAGTTGATCAAAAAATGGCTCATATCTCAAGTGAATCTGGTGCTAAGGTGCACCCACAAAATAATTCTACTGTGAAAACCCCTATCAAGGGTAAGAATTTTGAAGACTCAGTCCCAAAAATGAATTTTAGGGATGCCCTTCATGGTGGACAGCCTCAGCCCAATGCTAATATCAATCTTAGGGCTTCCCATAAACCTCTAAGAATGCCTAAGATTGATCCCAGGAAAACGGAGTCAGGATGTCTTAAAGCAGCTGATGGAACTCCTATTGTTAAGCTTGATATGGGTAACATTCAGACTGGCATTGAAGATTTGGAAAAAAGAGGACTAATTTGTCGGTTCGTGGGTTTTCGTTCGAGTCTATCTGCTTTCAAAGTCTGGGCTGCAAAAAGCTAGAAAACTAAAGGTGAGTTACAAATCTCTATTTATCCAAA
The DNA here is from genome assembly GCA_028583015.1 of Wollemia nobilis. Classification (NCBI taxonomy): domain Eukaryota; kingdom Viridiplantae; phylum Streptophyta; class Pinopsida; order Araucariales; family Araucariaceae; genus Wollemia; species Wollemia nobilis. Next base: position 1,399,806 of record JAQPPZ010002952.1, read on the forward strand.
TGGTTATTTTCTTGTTTTATTTGCTAATAATGAAGATAGAGAGAAAAATTTTCAAGGGGGTCCTTGGTTTTTTGGAAGGGCGGGGCTTTTCATGAAGCCCTGGCATACTAAATTTAAAGCCGAAGAAGAGATGCCTTCTATAGCTCCCGTGTGGGTTAGACTCTTTGGCCTCCCTATTGAATTTTGGAATCCTACTATTTTTTCTTCAATTGGAAACTCTTTAGGAACTTTTATGATGACTGTTGATTGTACTCAAAATTTTGAACATATTATTTATGCTCGGATTTGTGTTTTAATGGATTTTGACAAACCCCTACCTAAAAATATCACATTACAATTTGGGGAAGACACTTGGGAGCAAGTAGTGGACTATGAGAACATTCCTTTTCATTGTAGAATTTGCCATGAATATGGTCATTTGGCCAGTGCTTGCCCAAATAAAATTCCTGATCAAAAGAAAGAAGATATAAACTCAGCAGGTTTCCAAATACCTAAGAAGAAGAACACTAAAAAAAAACAGTTATGAAGGATCAATCAAAGTCATCTGCTAATATGTTTGAAATCCTTTCCACAAATGATGTCCCAAGTGAGGAAGAGGAAATAATGGAAACTGAAATCTTAGAAACACAATTTAAATATGAAGGGAAGAACTCAGAGACAAACCAACAAATCAAAGGTTTTCAAAAGAAAAAAAAAGGAGAAAATTTACACAAGAAAAACAATCTTTCAAATGTCAAAACTTCAAATAATGCAGGTCCCAATATAGACTCCGTTGAACCATCTAGTAAAATTTTGGCTGTGTACGAGCATTCTTCAAGGTTAGAAGCCATCTCAGATTCAATTGGAATAAGTCAAGAAACAGGGAAAAAAAATTGAAGATGGATTCTAATCAAAAGTCAGGTCGCAAGACCAATCAATATCATATGGTAAAAGAAGGTGAAAAGCTTGTAGAGGAAGGTAAGATTAATGCCCTTCCCAACTTTTTTAGCCCTGGTATTAATGAAGATCATCACTTGGAATATTAGAGGACTCAAAGGGAGTCTTTCAAAACAAAATGAAATTAGAAGAATGATTCAGATAAATCATCCACATCTTGTTTTCCTTCAAGAAACAAAGATGTCAATGGAGGATATGGACTCAATTGCCAATAAAATTTGGCCAGCTGGAAAAGTGGTTTCCCTCAGTTCCCAAGGGACTTCGGGTGGCATTGCTTGTCTTTGGGACCCAAAAGAGGTAGTTATTCACCATATGGTTGGCAGTTGGGGTTTGTTGGCTATAGCTATTCAAAGTAGACATTCCAACCAGATTATGCTCTGCATTACTGTTTATGCTTCGACTTCTTTGGAGGAAAAAAGAAGATAGTGGAAGGATATTACTCATATTATCTCTCATTTTCCTAAATCTTGGATCTTGATCGGAGGAGATTTCAATACCATCCTCTCTCTGGATGAGAAAAGGGGGGAAATAGAAATTTGGACAAAAGCACTGACCTCATGAGCGAATATATTGCAAACCTCCATCTTGTGGATATCCAACCTAGATAATGGCCTTATGACTTGGTCTAATAGAAGGCAAGGCTTAGCTTGTATAATGGAGAGATTGGATAGGTTTTTGCTCTCTAAAAATTTCTTAATCCATGGTCACATTCCTAAAGTGAAGACTCTTAATAATGTTGGTTCGGATCATTGGCCAGTCATGGTGGAAATGTGGAAAACCAATGTGAGTTTCTCTCCTTTTCATTTTCAATTAATGTGGCTTAGAGACATTTCCTTCAGACCTCGTGTGCAACAATGGTGGAAGGAAGGTAAACCTAGGCATGGGACTAAGATGTTCTATTTTGCCAAAATACTGCAATACATTAAATCCAAAATCAAGACTTGGAACTGGAAAGAGTTTGGGGATGTTCATAAAAAAAACATGAAGTTATTGCTCATCTTGAAAATTTGAATAAGAAAATCCGTTTAGATGGCCTCACAGAGAAGAGAAGTGCAGATGAAATTAAACTCACAACTCAGTTAGAGGAATGGGAAAAAGAGAAGAAATCTTATGGAAGCAAAAATCTAGAATTCAATGGCTCAAAGAAGGAGATCGAAACACAAATTTCTTCCACAAATATCTTCTAGCTCGAAGATCTCACAACTTTATTTCTTCCTTAAAATCAGATTCTGGAGATGTTGTTTATACTTGGGATGGCATGAACTCTATTGTTGTTGATTACTTTTCCAATATTTTTGTTGCTACTCCTCTTGACTCAGCTTCACAACAAAATGTTCTTCAAGCAATCCCTTCTCTTATCACTTCTGAGGAGAACTCTATTTTGACTTGCTCATGTTACTATCAATGAGCTTCAACAAGTAGTTTTTAAAATGCAAAAAGGGAAAACCCAGGTCCTGATGGTTTTCCCATTGAGTTCTACCAAGAGTTCTGGGATATCCTTCATGTTGATTTATTAGAGGTGGTGGAAGAAGCCAGGAAAGCCAAAGAAATTTTGAAGGTTATCAATAAAACTTATATTACTCTTGTTCCAAAAGCTCAAGAGGTTGATCATATCTCAGCTTTTAGACCTATTGCTTTATGTAATGTTCTTCTCAAAATCATTACTAAAATCATGGCAGAAAGGTTGAAGCCTCTTTTGCATAAGATTATTTCCCAGAGCAAGGGGGTTATGTGGAAGGACGTCAAATAGTAGATGAGATAGTTCTTGCTCAGGAAGCCATCCATTCCATGGATATGCAAAATTCTCCTTCCATGTTCATTCGGTTAGACTTATCCAAAGCTTATGACAGAGTGGATTGGCACTTCCTTATCAAAGTTTTGAGGCAATTTGGTTTCTCTAAGGATTGGATGGATTGGATTATGGGATGTATCTCTTCAGTTTCCTACTTAGTTCTTATCAATGGCAGGCCTTCTCGAGTCATTCCCAGCTTCCAGAGGTATTAGGCAAGGTGACCCGCTATCCCCTTATTTATTCATCATTCTTGTTGAATGCTTGGGTAGGACTATAACCAAAAAGAGGGAAAACAAAACCCTTGAGGGAGTTACCATTGCTCATGGAGCTAGACCTATCTCTCATCTTCAATTTGTGGATGACTCTACTCTTTTAGGTAAAGCTACAGTTAAGGAAGCTTCTAATATTAAGCAAATCATTAGCTATTTTTCTAAGGCTCTTGGGCAGTTGATCAATGAAGACAAATCTAAAGTTATTTTCTTTCACCGCTCTGCTAGACAGGAATCCATGGTCTTGGATAAATTAAGATATAAGAAGACCTCTCTTCCAATCACTTATTTAGGTATTCCCATAAATATTCAAAGGCAGAAAAATAAATATTGGAATTGGTTGTTGGACAAAGTCAAGAAGAAAATTGGAAAGTGGACCAACAAGTGGCTTTCTTTGGGGGTAGAATCACCTTGGTAAAATCAGTCCTTCAAGCTATTCCTATTTATGTTTCTTCCATTTTGAATATCCCAAAGGCTGTTCTTCGAGAATTGGATCAAATCAGTCATCGTTTCCTTTGGAGTGGTACTAAGGAGAAAAGAAAATGGGCCTTGGTGAAATGGGATACTTTATGTCTTCCTAAGAGTGAAGGGGGGTTAGGATTCCGGTCTTCTATTAATAACAACAAAGCTTTAGCTGCTAAATTATATTGGAGGATGTTGCATAACCCCAATGCTCTTTGGGCCAATAATCTCCGTGCTAAATATGTTGAGAACAAAAGTCCTGAAGACCTTGTTCGCTATCAACTTCCTACCAAAGGTTCTCCCATTTTAGCAGTTCTTAAGACTGGTGAGGATTTGATAAAGAAAAAATTATTTTGGATCATTCATAATGGTCAACATGCAAATTTTTGGACAGATTCTTGGGATGGTCACAAGCCTTTGATAACTCAGTTTCCCGATTGGAGGCCTTGGATGGAGGAGCTTCACCGAGCTAATTGGATAAAGGTGGCTAATTACTATCGGTACCATACTCATAATTCAAAGGTTGGTAGATATTGGATCCCTATTGAGGACTGGCCTATTCAAATCCTAGAAAGGCAAAGACAAGATATCCAAGGCATCCTTCATATGAGATCCCTCTCTTGGTCCCATGAAAAAGATTGTTTTGGATGGAACAACACTACTAAGGGTGAGTATTCAGTTGCTCAAGGTTATTTGACCTTATGCCATAATAATCCCAACCATTCTTCTGACATATTTTCTCGATTGTGGGCTCAAAAGCTCTGGCCTAAGGTGAGGTTCTTTAATTGGCTTTTATTGCATCGTAGGGTGCTTACTGGTGAGCAACTTATGAAGCGTGGTTTTCATGGCCCTTTTAGATGTGAAATGTGTGAAGAGAATGTAGAAAATCTCAACCATATTTTTATTGAGTGTACTTTAGCCTCTGAGCTATGGAGGAGAATGGCCACTTTACTTGGCTTACAATGGTCCAATTTTTTTACTTTTGAACAACTTTGGAGGGATTGGCCTAATCAAGAGGGTGTTGATCATTTTATTAGGCAGTTAGTTTGGATGGGTTCTACCATTCTTCTTTGGAATATTTGGAATGAAAGGAACAACCAAATTTTTAATCAAGATAGGAAGGATATTCACTATATTTGGCAAAAGACCATAGCCAACTTAGTTGAATCAGTCCATCAACTCCTTAATCACCCCCAAAACTCCCACCAAAGATGGGATCAAGTGATGCAAATATTGAAGATTAAATCTTCTAAGGGCAACCAACTTAAAGGGAATGTGAGTATTAGTAAGATGGATAGGACTAGAAATTGGCAACCTCCTCCTAAGGATTTTGGAAAAGTCAATACTGATGGAGCCTCTAGAGGGAACCCTGGAAAAGCCAGTGTGGGAGGAATTGGTAGACTTTCAGATGGCTCCCTGGTTTTTACTTTTGCTGAGAATTTGGGTATTCTTTCCAATAACCTTGTTGAGGGGTATGGTATCCTCGAGAGGCCTTCAGGAGGCTACTAAGGTTGGATGGGAAAAGGTGTTAGTTGAGTCCGACTCTCAACTTATGATTAATCTCTTGAAGACTCCTTCTAAGAATCATAAGGTGGATTGGAGAATAAAAAGAATTATTGAGAAGATTCAATTAATCCAGATGGGATTTTTGAAAGTTGATTACAATCATGTGGTCGGAGATCAAAACAAGAGTGTTGATGCTTTAGCTAATTGGGCTTTGGACAAAGGTGATCTTACTTGTTATGGCCACCCTCCTATATGGTGGGCTTCTCAAATTAGGGAAGCTCTTCTTTCTATCATTTCTTTGGATGGCTCCAGTTCTGAAGGTACCTAGTTTCTTCTTGCTTTTTTTTTTTTTCTTCTCTTTGGTTCATTCAGTTTTTTTTAGTTCCCTAGCTCATTCTATTCTTTATTTTGTTTCCTCTGTTGATTCTTGCCTTAATAGTCTTCTGGTCTAGATAGGTCATTGTTATGTTCATTTTTTTTCTTTTTTCTTTTTGTTTTTTTTTGTTTAGTTTTTTAAGGTGGGTGGGTTCTTTTGTTTTGTTTTGTTTTTGTGTTCTTTGTGTTGTTTTTTGTTGTTCATGTGTTTTTGTTGTTTTTGTTTTTTTTTTTATGTTTTTTGTTATTGTTCTTGTGTTTTTTTCGTTCTTGTTCTTGGGTTTCTCTTTGTTTGTGTTATTTCGTGTTTTTATGTGTGAGTGTTTTCTATGTTTTTTGTTTTTGTTTATTGTCTGTTGTTGGTTGTTTTTTATTTTTATTTTTATTTTATTTTTTTTTAATTTTTTAGGTTTTGGTTGTGTTTATTTTTCATGTTTTTTTTGGGTTATGTCTTTGTAGTGTTCTGTTGTTTTTGTCTTGTTTGTGTTTTGTTATGTGGTTCTTGTGTTTTTCTATGTGGTTTGTGTTGTGGTTTCTTTTATCTTATTGTGCGTGTTTGGTTGTGCTTTTGTTTTTGACACACTCAAGGAGCATGTTTTTTATTTTATTTTATTATTTTTGTTGTTATTTACTTATTTTTAAATTGGTTTTGTGTGTTTGTTTGCTCCTTGAGTATGTCAAAGGTGGTAGGCCAGGTCCGAGTCCTGGGCATTTTTGGTGGAATGGATACCCCTGCCTCCTTGGGTCTTACCCGAAAGTGGCATCCCTTTTGGGATGTTTTCCACAAATAAAAAAAGATGATACCACTTGTAGCAATGATCAATGTTATGTACCCAATCTCAACCACATGAAATAAGAAAAGAGGAGGAAACTGTTTCCAAAAATTGAGATAATGAAATATTACTTGTCTCCCTTTGTGTTATGTGATTTCATATTGAGAGAAATGAGATTAGGGTTAGGGTTCCCAAATCCATATTACATGAAATCCAAATGAACATGAAATAATATTACACATTAAAGTAACCTATTCTAATGAGGTCTTATTAAAGCCTTATAACAATTAATTAGGAACCTAACTACAAAACATGACCTTCAAGCATTAACATGTCTTCATGAACAAGGCATAAGGAAACCTACAAACCTAAATTTAAGGTCAAAGAATGAAGTCCATGATTATGTTGGTCGATTAGGAAGTGGTAACACCATGTTTATGAAAGGATAAACTTATGTAAAGGATAAAACTCTTTTTTTGCAATCATTATAAATAATCAAAACATGTGAAAACTAAGTATTGGGATCTACTTCCATGTGAGATTTGTGGTGTAAATAAACACTCTATAAAAATTTGTAACACCAAAGATAAAATGGCCAACACAATACATGTTGATTATGGGTCGACTAATGTGATAGAATGGGATAAAGTTAAAGAAATGTTGAGTGGATTCTACAAGAGAATGATTTATTCTCAAAATAGAGTAAGGATAAAACACAAAATATGACATTATGATTATTGATGGCTATTAGCTATACACACACACTCATACACACACATACACACATATATATATGTATTTGTGTGTATGTGGGTAGACATATCGAGGAGAAGTACCCCTCTATATTCTAGATCCCATGTGTTGTCCATTACATTTAGCTTATACTTAAGGATATTGACAAATTGACATGGGTGAATATTATGGTTGAAGAGATGAACAACATTACATAGTTTATATATAATCACACATAGGTTCTTAATTTGATGAGGAACATAATGATGAGAAGAATATTCATTTCCTAGAGATCACCTAATTGACCTCCAATTTTATTGGCTTGGAGATACTTCTCATAGAATCACCTAATTTTGATTGTTAGTAAACAAGGAATGTTGTCCTATTATTTTATTCAAAAAAGGAGAGGCAGTAGAATTAGAGGTAAGTTTTTTATGATTCATTTTGGGTAAGCATGTTAGAAATTTTTAATGTAATTGGTTGTTCAAATCTAAAATTTTAGATCTTATTTTATATTTCAAATATTTTTACTTCTTTTTCTAATAAATATAGTATTTACTATTCAATTATAGGTGATAGAATCCTTGGTAAGGTTTCTCATCTTGTATATAGTAAAACATTATCTATGTGTGTTGGGGACTATATCTAGTCCTTACAATCCATGTACCATGACCACCTACATATGGTTGGTTGGGTGTATTTGGTGCTTGTACCACACATGAAGCATCAGTTTGAGAAGTCTAAGGACTATGGGACATCACTCCTATAAATGAAATATAGGGTTTTACCAAGGTTGGATCCTTATTTGAATGTGATATCTGATGCACCACTATCTTCATAAGTTATCCTAATCTATAGGATCTTTAACTAGCAAAAGGGTTAGATGGAAGAAAAAAATAATTCAAAGTGAAATAAGAAAAAAACAAACCTATTCTAAAGAGACGATGCATCAAAGGTCTTAACATCCTTGCATCGCAATGTGTTGAATGAAAACATGCATCATAGTTGACAACTCATAAGGAACATTGTTTTCCCAATCATGAAAAAAAGAGAAATAATAATATCTTCTTGTATATATAATGACCAACTTACATTCATGCTATAGAAAGAGGCTCAAAACTACTCAATAAGAGGACTAATCTAGATTATAGTACAAAGAGGATGAAGAAAACCCTGATACAAGGCTAGATACTAGTCATGGGCATGTTAAGATTTTGATATTTCACAATGAGAATGAAAAGATGATTTATAAAAACATTGGGGAAAAGTTACCCAAAATCCATGCAAGAATTCAAAATTATCTATTTCAAAATTGCTTGGGCTAGTCAACATCAACATTGAGTGATATTTGATGCTTTGGGGATTTGTAGCGATAAATGTTGTTGGTAGGATAAAAAAACTAAGAAAAAAAGAGAGAAATATTAATAATTTCTTGTATACGTATAATCACCGAATTGCATTCATGCGAGAGAATGAGGTTAAAAAACACTCAAAAAGAAAATACTAAAGACCAAAACCAGGTCGTAATACAAAAGAGGGTGAAATAAAATCCCATAAAAGGCTATATACTAGTAACAAGCATGGATAACTTTAAATACTTTACATTGATATATAAAAGGGTATTTATAAAAAAGTAGAGAAAAAATCCACCCAATATCCATCTAGGAATTCAAAATTGTTAATTTTAAAATTGCCAAGGCTAGTCAACATCAACATTGAGTGATTTTTGAATATTTGGGGATTTATAGCCATAAATGTTATTGGTAGGTTGGATTGGTAGGACTCTCTCATCATGTAAAGCTTCCTTACATTGGATATCTCTCATGATTAGACTTCTGGGATCCTTCTTCATTAATGCCTTGGGTTTGGTGTTGCACCTTAGGTTGTCTTTTGTGTCATCACTTTGAATGCTCCAATTATTGTCTAAGGTAATGTTATTTTCTTTGATTGTACTAGGTAAGAGATTTGGGACAATAGTGCCTCACAAAGAGCAACATAGTAGGGCCTCTCTCGAGAGCATAGAATTAAGCTCAATCAAGGATCTTCGATATTATTTTACAAGGTCGAATCATTGTTAAAATGTGATATTTAGGTATACTTGTGAACTTGAAGGGAAAATGGGTGGAAGATATAATAATAAAATAACTAAAAAGGTGGCAATGTGCCAAAGATAAAATAATATCCTCTTGCATAATAGGCCTAAATGTTATGTGCGAGGGTGAACAATTCTTCTTCTCAATATAGATGGACCCAAACTATAGGTATATGCATGCATAAAGTGATGGGTCAGAGCATGGGAACCATAGATGGCTACTCTAAACAGATGCATAGGCCTATCGTATACACACATATACAAGTAAAACTAAAAAATGGTAAATATTGCAAACACACAATTATATAAGAGAGACAAGTTAAAGTATGAGACCACATATGGCTACCCAAAATAGACACATAGGCCTCCAATATATGTGTGCGTGTTTATGTGCAAACAATATTACAAATATTATTCCAAAAGTGAGGGTTCAATTTCCCAAAAGCCACTTAGAATATGCTAACTACTACATAGGAAGAAATTAAAGGAAATTTCTACAAACTTTTTAGATGGAAAGTTGTTGATCTCTAATAAAGCTATCACTATTGCTAATTACATATATAATAGGCAGAGTTTACCTCCAAAATTTAGAGGATGAATTGATCCTTTTAACTACTTTTGGGAATTCTAAAAATTGAACGAAGATGTTTGTTGTCATTAATTTTTTCATTACTAAGTTGCTACTATTGTAGGTGCCATCTATTCATATTTAATAGACCACCTATCTCCTTCTTGAATTAAACAAAAGTTTTCTTGGTATAAAATCCTATATTTTTATTATTAATGGTGCATTACTTTGGTTCATCCACTTTTATTACAAATTTGTACACCATTACCAAGGTCTAACTGCCTTTTTTAATGTTCTCTACTTCTCAAAGTTTATAATTACTTATTAATTTTCAAAAGTTTTATTTTGCAATATTTTATTTTTAGGATATTTACTTTTTTTTTCTCTTAAAAAAATTCAAAAGTACTAATCTTGGTAACTTTTAAATGTTCTAATCATGATATCTTTATATTTTAAGGTTATGCTATCAGACTTAGTTTTCTACCTTGGTAATATTTCTCTAAAACTCTCGATCCTCCCATTTTATCCTTGTCATTAAGACCTTACTTCATACTTTTTCTCCCTTCTTACTCATATCAACTTTTACCTCTTGAAAAAATGATTTTCTTATTTCATTTCAAAGACAAGATCATTTGAGGTCCCTAGTGGTGCAAACTATAGATGATGATATTTATTCTAGGAGAATTCATATCAAGGAAATTTCTATATTTTCTACTTTGTTGTTATATTGATTTTCTCTTCCTACTATATGAATAGTTGGTGCAAAGAAGCTTCACCGTAGAAACCTTTTTTTGGTGAATATAGGGTATTATATGCCTCATGAGATATCTTTATGTAGAGTTCCAACAAGTCCTTATCTCCTTCCCCTATTTTTTCACTTCTCCTTAGTCATCCCTCACCACTAGGTATTATATTGAGGTGTGGTCGAGAGATGACAACTGAGGTGCAAGAGGATATGAAGACCAACATGAAGAACACAAGCTTATACCGAGAGGGGGGTGAATAGTATAAGATCAAAACTTTTACTTTTATCTCCAAATTATAATAGCAATAATATTAATGTAGTAAATAAATCAATACATAAATCATCACACAAATGAGAGACACATATTTAATGTGGTTCACTCATGTGGGCTACATCCACAGAGAAAATATTTGTTAAAAAAATTCTCAACCAATATCTTGGGAACCAATTCTGATGAGGGACGAAAAATCACCACCATCCAAATCCAAAAAATCACACTTTACCAGCAAATGAAATCTCGATGCTTCATTAATTAACTCGCAAAGTTTACTACAACAGCCCGTCAGCTTTACAATAACTGGCGCGCAGCACAGTTCCTAGGAAGAAAATAAAAGAACTTCGATTGGAAAAAAACTCCGTTGTGCAAAACCCGTTCTGTAACTAATATTTTCCAACCTTCTCCTTATTACATTATTGGATTTTTTTTATAGAGGTCCCGTCCCTCTCAGTTATCATTACAAAAAATGCGGATCTCATAACCGCTGCATGCTTCCACTCTGCACGGCCTCTGTTACTACCGGCTAACTCCTGTTCACTGTCAGGTTACCGTGCATGACTCTTCGTTTTCATTCCTCCACTAGTCATTGTCGTCTTCCTCTACCTCTTCACTTGCTTCCTCTACATTTCGTGCTACCACGTGTCCTTGTAATAGCCTCTGCATCTGCCTGCTCTTCTCCTGTCATGGGCCACGTGTCATTCTGTATTAGTTCCTAAAAATTTTGCCACCTGACCTCTATCGCCTTCTTCCCCCAGCTACACTATGACAAGTGTCGCGATATCGTGACATGTCGTGATATCACGACATCTTCCTCTTCCTACCTCTTTTCTCCTTTTCTGGTCGTGATATCGTGACATTTCTTCTCCTCGCTCCCCTTTTCCACTTCAAGCCATGAAATCATGGCATGTCACGATTTTGCGACGTCTTTTCTTTCTCGCATTCTGCTTTCTTGCTCTGGTCATGATTCTACGACAGTAACGATTTCATGACATATCACAAAATCATGACACTATCGACTGTCCCCTCACTATTGCTCTTCTTCGTCGTGATTTCATGACAGTCACGACTTCACGACATGTCATGAAATCGTGACACTTCCTCCGCCTTCCCTCGGCTTCTATTTAAATGTCATGATTTTGTGACAGTCGTGATTTCATGACAGTCATGATTTCACAACGTGTCACAAAATTGCGACACTCCCTTTGCCTTTCTCTTCCTTCTGCCTCAAGGTTGCGATTTCACGACGTGTCACGAAATCGTGACACTTCCTCTGCCTTCCTCTGCCTTCTGCTTCGATGTCGTGATTTCATGACATGTCGTGAAATCATGAAATTTCAGTTGCCTTTCCCTTCTATTGCATTTTTGTCATAATTTTGCCACATGTCGCAAAATCGCGATGTTCCCAACTGCTCCTTCTCTTGGCGGCTTCTGGTCGCGATTTCGTGACATGTCGTGAAATCGTGACATTTTTTCCCCGTGCCTTCTGTCCCCTTGTTGTGTCGCAATATCGCGACACTTTTTTTGTCACGATATCGCGACATGTTTTCCTCCTCGCTCTCCTTGCCATTTTTTGTCGTGATTTCATGACATGTCGCAAAATCACGATTGTTTTCTTCCTTAGCTAATTCTTCAGCACTGGCTTTCCTGCAACTGGATGCCTCTGCATCAGATGTCCCTGGATGCTCCTGCATCAGACACCCGGGGTTAGTGGAGAAGTGATCTTCACTTTTGCATGGTCTGGTTGCTGCCTCCTGCAACACCTCCAGACATTCCTCTGCCTCTGCAGTCTGTTTGCACTCCTCTTCTCTCTTTCTCTATTTCTCCATATGCTGTCTGCACAGCTCCCTTTGCAGGGCCTTCACTTGTCTCTGCAAATATTTCTTGAGCAGCTCCTCCTGCAGGGCTTGCACTTGCCTCTGCAATGCCCTGAAATCTCTCATTATCATCATATTTCCCCTGATCCTGGTGTAACTGCCTCATGTCTTACGATTTGTTACACACACTCTGGGATCTTCTAAACTCTCTTTCTCTCTCAGAACCCTCCCACAGATCCTAGCACAAATTGCCTCATGACCGGTGATCTGTTTACTCACTCAGGAACATTGGCTCTGATACCACTTGATGAGGGATGAAAAATCACCACCATCCAAATCCGAAAAATCACACTTTACCATCAAATGAAATACCGATGCTTCATTAATTAACTCGCAAAGTTTACTACAACAGCCTGTCGACTTTACAATAACTAGTGTGCAGCACAGTTCCCAGGAAGAAAATAAAAGAACTCTGATTGGAAAACAACTCCGCTGTGCAGAACCCGTTCTGCAACTAATATTTTCCAACCTTCTCCCTATTACATTACTGGGTTTTTTTTATAGAGGTCCCGTCCCTCTCAGTTATCATTATAGAAAATGCGGATCTCATAACCGCTGCATGCTTCCACTCTACACGACCTCTGTTACTGTTGGCTAACTCCTGTTCACTGTCAGGTTATCATGCACGACTCTTTGTTTTCATTCCTCCACTGGTCGTTGTCGTCTTCCTCCATCGCTTCACTTGCTTCCTCTACATTTCGTGCTGCCACGTGTCCCTATAATGGCCTCTACATCTGCCTGCTCTTCTCCCGTCATGGGCCACATGTCATTCTGTAGTAGTTCTTGAAAATTTTTCCGCCTGACCTCTGTCGCCTTCTTCCCCCAGCTGCACTGTGACAGGTGTCGCGATATCACGACATGTCACGATATCGTGACATCTTCCACTTCCTGCTCCTTTTCTCCTTTTCTAGTCATGATATCACAACATTTCTTCTCCTCGCTCCCATTTTCCACTTCGAGCCATGAAATCATGGCATGTCACGATTTTGCGACGTCTTTTCTTTCTCACCTTCTGCTTTCCTGCTCTGGTCGTGATTTTGTGACAGTCACGATTTCATGATATGTCGCAAAATCGTGACACTCCTAACTGTCCCCTCACTGCTGCTCTTCTTTGTCATGATTTCGCGACATGTCACAAAATTGTGACACTTCCTCTGCCTTCCCTTGACTTCTGTTTAAACGTCACGATTTCGTGATAGTCACGATTTCGCAACGTGTCATGAAATCGCGACACTCCCTCTACCTTTCTCTGCCTTCTGCATTGAGGTCATGATTTGGTGATGTGTCATGATTTTGTGACGTGTCGTGAAATCGTGACACTTCCTCTGCCTTCCTCTGCCTTCTGCTTTGATGTCGCGATTTTGTGACATGTCATGAAATCATGACATTTCTGTTGCCTTTCCCTTTTGCTACATTTTTGTCATGATTTCGTGACATGTTGCAAAATTGTGACGTTCCCAACTGCTCCTCCTCCTGGCGGCTTCTGGTCACGATTTCGTGACATGTCACGAAATCGTGACATTTTCGCCCCGCACCTTCTATCTCCTTGTCGTGTCGCGATATCGCGACACTTTTTTTGTCGCGATATCACGATAGGTTTTCCTCCTCACTCTCCTTGCCATTTTCTGTCGTGATTTCGTGACACGTCGCAAAATTATGACTGTTTTCTTCCTTAGCCGATTCTTCAGCACTAGCTTTCCCACAACTGGATGCCTCTGCATCAGATGTCCCTGGATGCTCCTGCATCAAATTCCCTATTACAATTTTTATGAGTACCAACCCAAAGGAGACACCAATCCTCTATGCTCAAGTTTGTGGAACTCTATTCATAGAAGACATTTATCAACATTGCATTGGTTTGTAGACCTCTTATCCATAGGAGACCTCAATCCCCTTATTTATGGTTTGTGGACCTCTATCCATAGGAGACACCAATACCCTCTACTTTACTTAGCTACAAGACTTTACACAAGGCTTGCTCAATTCTGCTTCAATACTTGCTCTAACTCTACTTGAATTTACTCCAAGTCTACACACAAGACTTGCTCAAATCTACTTCACAAAAAATTACTCTTAACTCTACTCAAATTTGCTCCAAGACTACACACAAGGCTTGCTCAAATCTACTCACTAAAACTTGCTCTTAACTCTACTCAAATATGCTAGAATGTGTTTTCATAGAAAAAAAGGTGATTACAAGAGCTCTGGAAGAGAAAACTAGGGCACCATTTGGATAGTCAAAGAGATTTCTGGTTACTATGGATTTGAAGACAAGATTGTTGCCCCAGGAGGGCTCAATGGGGACACTTTCAAAACCTCTTCTAGAGAGACATAGTTATTTTTCAGATTTGTTAAAGGATAAATATCCATCAGAGACTGAAGAAGCACAAAAAATTGCTTTAAAAATGCTCTTTACAGCTTCTAGAAATATATCAACATCTCAACGAGTTTATGGATACTTGCCATAGTTATAATCAAGGCCAAATATTGTCATTGAGTAAAGGATGGTTGAAGAAATATTTTTATATAGATCCAATCATGATTTGATCTATAAATTCATGGGTATTCACCCTACCCTAAATTTTTTGTATTCCTGGGTCCGAAAAAATTGGGAGCCTCTTGGTGAGTATTATTTGTGGTTTATTAGCAATGGATATTTTATTGTTAGTTTTTCTTCACTTGTCGATAGGAATATGGTTTTTGAATCAAAAAAGAGGAATCATGGTTCAGAAGGATTATTTATTCAAACCTTGAGAGTGGGATTCGATCCTCAAATTGAACCCACTATTTTCCCAGTTTGGATCCATTTGTATGCACTTCCAATGGAGTTTTGGAGTGAGTAGGTACTGGAAATTATCGATAATTTCTTTGGAAGAAATTTGGGTGTTTCCAAAGACACAATAGAAGGAAACACAACTATTTATGCAATATTATGTGTGGAAATGGATCTTAGAAAACATCTACCAGTAGAGGTGGAAATTGAACTTGTAGGACTATCTTGGATTCAACAACTGGATTATGAGGCATTTCCCTTTAGATGCATAGTTTACCAAAAATATGGGCATTTGGCCCGATCTTGCCCAAATAATATGAACATAAAAATGGAGGCTCCTTTAGGAATTTCAAATATTCCTAATGAGGGTAAGTCAACAATAAAAAAGAACCAACCAATATTTCTCAGGGTTACGAAGCACATGGAGATGTTTTTGAACAACCCAAAAGAAGGAGAAGACAAAAGAAAAAATATGGTAAAGAGCAAACCCAACTCAAGCCCTTCAATAGGTATGACATATTTAAGAAATTAATGGACCAAGAAGAAAAATTCATGGAAGGAGTAGATGAGAATAATGAAAATAATAATTGCCATGTTCAAGCTCCTCGTTCATCTCCCCCCATCATACAATAGGTAATTGAGTATAGTGAGTTACCATAGTCCGAGATTGTAGGGTATTGATAGTGCATAACCAAGAGCAACCAATAATTAAGGATGTCATCATGGGCATAGAATAAAATAACATAGAAAGGCCAACTCTAGGTATAACTCAAGTGGAAAAGAGATAAGAAAATAGCAGCTCTCAAGGATTGGGTAGAAAATCAAATAAGGAATTGATAGCAGTTCAAGGAGATAAACTAATCACTGGAGGATCGGTGAGGCCAATAGATTTTTACTTCTCTCAAGGTAACCAATGATTATACAATCATGGAATTTTAGGGGTTTAAATAGTAGAACCCATAAATTTGTTGTTCAAAGACTCTTAGAAAAATGTTAAACAATTTTTTTTCTTATCGAAGAGACAAAAATGTCATTGGATCTTGTGTAAAACAATTGATAAAATTTGGATGGGTGTTGGTCATATGCAAGTGGCTGCCCAAGGGATCTCATGGGGGTTAGTTACTCTTTGAAAATCTCTTGAATGGAATACAATAGAACATATATCTTGAAGGGGTGTTCTCACATCACATTTTAGAAATAATGTCATAGCTGAACATGTTTTAATCACAAATTTTTATGGGGCTCAAAACCTAGATGGTCAAATGCATCAATGGAAACTTGTGCATAACATGAGAGTCTGAAGGGAAGAGTTATATTGGATTATTGTTGGGGATTTTAATGCTAAATTATCATCTAGATATCAAGAAGGAGGAACCCCAATTTTGGACCCAGGGGATCAACTTATGATTACCTAAGTCCAAGCATTACACTTGGTGGATATTAAATGCCCTGGAACCAACTATACTTGGACTAATAAGAGGAGGGAGCTACATAGCAGGAAGGTGAAGTTAGACTATTTTATGGTTTCAAAGGAGGCATTTGTAAAATGGAATATACAATGTTAGATTTTGGAGGGTCCATTTTCAAATCACTTTCCCATTTTGTTGGAAGGAGGGATCAATATAGTGAAGCATCACAAACCATTTAAATTTTAAAACTTTTGGTTACAAAAAGAGGAACTCTGAAATAAAATTCCATAGTGGTGGGAAGAAGGTCGCCCAACATATGAGACAACAATGTTTAGATTCCACAAATAACTTCATTATGTCAAATATCAACTGAAACAATGGAGGCAAGCTAACAAGACAGACTTCCAAGTCCAAAGAGCTCCATTAGTGGCCAGATGGGATAAGGTTCAAAAACACTTTAGGGAAGAAAAAATTACAGAGTAGCTCAAAGAAGAGGATGATGCATTGCGTAAAGCGGTTGAGGACATTGAAAACCAAGAGGAAACCTACTGGTAATAGAGATAAAGAACCACTTGGTTATTAGAAGGTGATAAAAATACCAAAATTTTCCATCGGAATGCTTTTTCTAGGAGACATATGAACAACATGGAATCTCTTCAAGATGAGAACGAACACTCCTTTGATACAATTCTAGGTATGCATTTTCATTCAATGGATTATTTTTCTAAACTATTTAAGGAAAGTATGGTGCAAGATGAAGAGGCTCAAAAAGAATTTATTGTTGTCATACCCTCTGTTATCTCTAAAGAAGAAAATTAGGCCCTACTTAAACCCATTGATAGAGAGTAACTACAGAATGTATTCTTTGGAATGAGCACCAGAAAAACACCAGGTCCAGATGGCTTTTCAATTCAATTTTTTTAGGCCTTCTGGGATAACTTGGAGGAGGATGTAATGGCTGTTATAGAGGAGTCCAAAGGTAGTAAAATAATGCTTAAGGCATTAAATCATACTTTCATTACCTTAATTTCAAAAGGGGAGGAGGGGGTACATATTTCATATTATAGACCTATTGCCTTATGCAATGTCATATATAAAATAATCACAAAGGTAATGGGTGAGTGGCTAAAACCTCTTCTACATAGCATTATCTCCTCAGAGCAAGGGGTTTTTGTAGTGGGTAGGCAGATATTGGATGGTGTGGTTCTAGCTCAAAAGGCAATCCATTCAATGCAAACATTTGGTAATAGAGGAATGCTCATAAAATAAGATATGTCAAAGGCTTATGATAGGGTGGAGTGTATCTTCTTGTTGAAGATGATGGCAGCCTTTGGTTTCTCTCAGGATTGGATAGAATGGGTCATGAGTTGTGTTTCTACTTTGACATACTCGAGTATTAATCAAGGGTCTTCCATTGCAACCATTTGGATCTACTCGAGGCTTTCGTCAAGGAGATCCTTGCTCTCACTATATTTTTCCCATATTGTTTGAAGGATTGGGTAGACTCATCTTGAGGAGAAGACAACAAGGTTTTCTAACAGGTATCAAGGTGGGTGAGGAATTTTTGACTCACCTACAATTTGTGGATGGCACAGGATTGGTGGGAGTGGCTAGCTTTAGGGAAGAAAGAATGATTAGAGATACACTGAATGTCTACCTTAGGGCTACAAACCAAGTCATCAATGATAAAGTGGTATTTTTCAATATTGATCAAAGGCTTCAAGACATAGTTTTAGAGATCTTGGTATTCACAATGACTTATCTCCCAGTGGTATACTTGGGGGTTCCTTTGCATTTTAAAAAACTTAAAATAGATATCTAGAGGAATATTTTGGGATATATCAAGGAAATAATTAATCATTGGTCTCACAAATGGTTAAGCTATGGGGGTAGATTAAATTTTTTATAGTCAGTCATTCAGACCATGCCAATTTATAAATTTTCTACCCTTGCTATCCCACATACCATATGGAAAGATTTGGACAAGATGGCTAGAAAATTTTTATGGGAAGGAGTAAAAGGAGAGAGGAAATGGGCCTTAGTAGTTTGGGAGAAATTAAGCCAACCCAAGGTAAAAGGAGTTTTGGGATAGATAAGATCAAAGTTAAATAATAAAGCTTTGGTTGGAAAGCTTTACTGGAGGTGGATTTCCCAACCAAATTCTTTATTAAGTAGAATCTTAACTAGTAAATATTTGGGATAGGTAAACCCAAATGAGGTGGGTCATTTCCCTTTGTATGGTAATGGATCCTTAATGTGGTAGGATCTCAAGTTAGGATCTCAGGTAGTAAAATATGGATCATTTTGGAAAGTGGGGAAAATGGAGAAGACACAATTTTGGACAAATTCATGGGATCAGTACCCACCTATCATTGTTGAATTTCATGAACTGAAACTAATAAAAACAACCATAGAAACTAGGGTATGGGTCCAAATTGAAATTTATTTCAACACTAGTTAGCTTGGGGATTATAAGTTTAAGCAATTTAAGAAGTTGGATGATTGGCCAATTTCAATCCCTCTAGATTTGACACCCATCATGACTGAAATATTGGTAGAAATATTTCTCATAGGTAGAGATGAGGAGGATGAATTATCTTGGGGCTATGGGAGCCTTGGTGTCTACACAATGAAGGATAGATATGATAAGATCCTTCTAGAGCCTCCTCCTCATACATATTAGGTTGAGGATTGGAGAAAGATTTGGCAGTCCAAGGGTTGGCCGAAAGTAAACTTTTTTTGTGGAAGTTCATGCATAATGGAATTCTTAATTTTTATAATCTTAGATGTAGGGGAATCATTGGTCCATATAAATGTGTTTTATGCTACAAGAGTGAGGAAATAATTGATAACTTGATGTTTGAGTGCCCATTCAAGCGCCAAATTTGGGAGATATGGTTTTTATATTATAAAATTCAAGTTAATGGTTATTTGAATCGAATTAATATTTGGGAAATATGGAAGAGGGGTAGATTTAAATATAAAGCTCTTTGTATTGGTTAGGAGCTTGTATTAAACTTCATTTGGTGGCAAGTATGGTTGGAGAGAAATGCCAAATTTTTTAGAGAAACTTTTCTTCTTTAGATGGAGTTTGGCAGGTCATTTAGAGCAAAGTCACAAAAAATGTGGTAGTCTATGCTAAAGAGGAAAACCAGGTTGTTATTGTGGCAATGGATAAGGAAGTTGAAGTGCAAGAGGGACATGAAAAATATAGTTGGAAACCACCCCAAGAAGGTTGGATTAAAATTAATACTGATGTAACTACAAAAGGCAATCTGGGTAGATCTAGAATTGGAGTGGTCTGCCAGAATCATATTGGAACAATGCTCTATTGAGAATTGTAATGCTTGGGAAGAGCCACAAACAATGAAGCATAAGCCTTAGCTATCAAATATGGTTCTATTTGGGCAGTAAAACAAGGTCACAAGGATAATCCTAGAATCAGATTCTCAAATAATGGTTGGAGCTCTAGATTGTATGAGGAAATTTTCTTTGAAAACATAGAGGTTGAATATTATTGTCACTCAAATTAAGGAATTATGTAGGGAATTAGATGATGTGATTCCAGTTTATGTGAGTAGAGATCTAAATAAAGTGGCAGACTTCCTGGCTAAGATGGGTACTAAGAAGGAGGTAGGGGTTCAGAGGCACAATGGCATGACTATTGAGGATGAGATGATTGGGAATGTTGGTGAACAAATCCAGTGTTTATCTAATTTGGATAACCATTCCAAAAATACTTTTTAGGATATCAATGTAGATCTTCTTTTATAGTTGTAAATAGGTGAACAATCCTTGTAGAAATATGGTTTAAGAGATTTGGCTCCAATGCAAATCTTCTTTTACTGTTGTAAACATTTGTTCTCTTTGGCTAAGGCTAGGAAAAGTCTCATCCCAACTTGTAAATGATATTTATTTTAATACAAGTTTTTTCAAATTATTTTTCAAAAATAACTCTACTCTAATATGCTCCAAGCCTACACAGAAGGCTTGCTCAAATCTACTCACAAAAACCTACTCTTAACTTTTCTCAAATATGCTCCAATCCTACACTCAAATCTTGCACAAATATTCTCACCAACACCTGATCTTAACTCTACTTAAATTTACTCCAAGTCTACATACAAGGCTTGCTCAAATCTACTCACCAAAACCTACTATTAACTCTACTCAAATATGCTCCAAGCCTACACTCAATGATTGCGCAAATCTTCTCACAAAGACTTGTTCAAATCTACTCCAAGACTACACATAAGGCTTGTTCAAATCTGCTCACTCAAGCCTACTTAAATGTGCTCCAAAATTGCTCACAACTTTGTCCAAATTTACTCCAAGCCTACCCACAAGGCTTGCTCAAATATGCTCCGAGACTACTCATAAGTCTTGCTCAAATTTATTAACTAAAATTACTCTTAACTTTAACCAAATCTATCTCAAAATTAGCTCATCAAACCTGCTCAAATCTGCTTCCAAGCGTCCTAAAAGCCCTACTCAATTCTACTCAAAATTTCTTACAAAACTTGTTCAAATATTTCCCAAAAGTTGCATACAATTAATGTTGAAAACCATGCTTATATATTTTTCAAAATACTTTCATCAAATAAAGTAATTCATACATATCCTACCCAAAATTATTTTTCTTCAAGAACATATAGATAATGATACATAATTATAACTAGTCAATATATTATTTTGCACATTCATTTGCATTCACAAGATATCTCAAGTATAGCACTTAGTAGATGATATTATTATGTATTTCCCACAATCAAAACTGATGCACACACTTGCTTCATAAATCTTATTTCTAACACTTGCACATTCACTTTCAATGTCACTCAAACCAATGCACAATTTATTCTCAAACCCTAGCTCATGTGTTTCCAATTTAATTCAACAATGAAGCACAATTTTATTCTCAAACTCTAACTCATGTGTTTTTAGTTTCAGTCACCAATGAAGAACACTTTTTTTCTCAAATCCTAACTCACATGTTTCCAATTTCATTCAACAGTGAGGTACGATTTTTTTCTCAAATCCTAACACATGTTTCAATTTAATTTAACAATGAAGCACAATTTTGTTTTCAAATCCTAACTCATGTGTTTTAAATTCCATTCAATAATGAAGCACAATTTTGTTCTCAAATCCTAACACATGTATTTATAACAATGCACACAAACATAATCCTTATATCTCCACCTTATGAATCAAAAGTATTTTCTCAAAAACACAACCATGTTAATAAGGAGTTAAATCACCATAACTCAAATTTCCTTGAAGAATATGTGCCCTCAAAAACCTATCTCAAAATAATTTCCTCTTTTCCACTTCAAGAGGTTAGTAAAAATCTTTTTCAAATAATCCACATAAAAACCTTTCAAATAATATTCACAAGAATACCTAAAAGTAATGTCCTATAACTCCTTTTTTATTTCACAAGATAAATATTTTAATAATAAACCAAAACCCTCAAAATATCATGCAAAAATACAATCAACAAAAAGCCTCAATACACCTTATGTCTCCTCTCTAAAATGCAACAATTACAATTTCAAAACAATCCACAATACACCTTATCTCCTGATGTGAATTTAGCTACAAGAGGTCAAAACAAAATACCTCCCATTACATAAAATCTATGATAAATGGAAATAATATGTAAAACCCTTCATTTATATAAAAACTACAATAAATAAAAATAATCAGTAAAACCCTTCATTCACATAAAAACTATAATACATAGAAATAAACCAATAAATATTTTTTTTTTATTCCTATATTCACTTCTCCTTTTCCAATACAATACCAAGGGAATATATATACCCAAAGAAACCCTAAAAGAAAACCCTAAAACATGAAGCCCTAAAAGAAAACCTAAAAGAAAATCTAAAAGAAAATCCTAAAGCTTAAAACCCTAAAAATAAAAAAAAATTACTATTTTTGACAAATTAATTTTTCCACCAAAAAATGTCTTTTTAAGTAATTACTATTTTTGGCAAATTAATTTTCATAATTTTTTTATTTTTTTAGTAATTACCATTTTCGGAAAATTATATTTTGCGCCAAATAATCCCATTTTGAGTAATAAAAAAATTACTCAAAAACTTCTTTTAAAAAAACCCTCTAAAGATAGGCTCCTGAATCATTCTCCTTTGGTTGAAAATAACTCTACTCCAGCGAGTTCCTCTGATCAAACTCATAATTGCTCTCCATAGAGTGCCACACATTTGTAAGTACTCCTAAATTACCAATCTCCTTTTGAGGTTTTATATATCAAACCTCCTACAAAAACTACACATAGTGCCAATTTAATCTTTCAAGGTTTTAAAATAGCAAACCTTCTGTAAGCACTACACAAAGTGTCAATTATTTTCTTTAAGGTTTTTAATGAAAAAAACCTCCTATAAGCACTACACATAGTGCCAATTTATTTATTTAAGGTTTTAAAAACCTTCTACAAGCACTACACAAAGTGTCAATTCCTCCTTCTAATATTTTATATAAAAAAACCTCCTGCAAGCACTTACATAGAGTGTCAATTTCTTTCTCCAAGATTTTACAAACCTTCTACAAACACTACACAAAGTGCCAATATTTCTCTAAGGCTTTTATATAAAAAAACCTACTCCAAGAACTTATACAGAGTTTCAATTTCTATCTCCAAGGTTTTACAAACCTTCTGCAAGCACTGCATAGAGTGCCAATTTTTTTTGGAGCCTCTTTGCTCTCCTCTCCTTTTCTCTTTTCTTCTCTTCTCTTTTCTCCTCCCAACAAGATCCAACTTGCTCTGATACCAAATTATGTGAATCCAACTGCAAGAGGTCAAAACAAAATACCTCCCATTACATAAAAACTACGATAAATGGAAATAATATGTAAAACCCTCCATTTATATAAAAACTGCAATAAATAGAAATAATCGGTAAAACCCTCAATTCACATAAAAACTATAATACATTGAAATAAACCGATAAATATTTTCTTTTTTATTCCTAGATTCACTTCTCCTTTTGCAATGTAATACCAAAGGAATATATATTCCCAAATAAAACCCTAAAACTTGAAGCCCTAAAAGAAACCCTAAAACAAAACCCTAAAAAAAAAAAAAAAAATTACTATTTTTGACAAATTGATTTTTTCACCAAAAAATGTCTTTTTAAGTAATTGCTATTTTTGGCAAATATTTTTTCATAAAAATATGTCTTTTTTTAGTAATTACCATTTTCGAAAAATTATATTTTGCATCAAATAATCCCATTTTGAGTAATAAAAAAATTACTTAAAAACTTCTTTTAAGAAAACCCTCTAAAGATAGGCTCCTGCATCATCTCCTCTTTTTTCATATGCACAAAATTTCCCTTATATTCCCTCTTTCAATCATATAAAATATCTCTCTTATATTTTCTCTTTATAATATTTGCAAATAAAAGTCTTCATTACATACACCATTATCACTTCTATTTGTAAAATAAAATACTTTATAACACACACCCCTTATGACTCCTATTTGCAAAATAAAATACTTTATAACACACACCCCTTATGACTCCTATTTGCAAATAATCAAAAACCTTTATAAATACCTCACATAAAAATTTTGTTGGCGCGGATGAGAATTGACCCTCTGACCTCTAGCATCCAAACACTGATTGTGACCACTTGGGATAACTAGGTGGATGAGAATTCATGTGCACGATACCTCCTGTCTCCTTCTTCATTGCACTTCCCAAAATGCAATACGTCAAAAATTGGCATTGACAAAAATTGAACCAGGAACCTCCTCTCACATAGTGTCTTCACACAAATCCCACAACCAACTAGTCTACACCAATAGGCATGTCTCAAAAAGGAAATGTACAAGGATTTATCTTGATTTTCATGCCTTCACTTATGTCGTTCACTTGCTCACCTAAATATTATTCCTGATCGTGCATTCGATATTTCTCATCATCAAAAGTGGATAAAACATTATGTATATATAAGCACACCTTGGTTTTAGATGATGTCAACACTTTTGAAACTTTAATAATTTCATTTGAACATTGGCACCAAAATGCATGGATATATATTTAAATTTTTAATTTAAATATTATAAGGTTAACACCATTTTTTTAAACCCTTGCCATGATAAAAACCTTTAGTGGCCCAACCTTGATTTAGTGTGAATAAACCTTTGTCCTTCCTTTGAAAACCTTTGGCCTTCCTTTTATAAAACTTTGTCCTTAGGCCTTTATAAACTCTCTTTATAATATTTAAATATAATATTTAAATATTATACTCCTTAAACATATTTGCCTTGCTTACCATTTACCAACCTTGTAAACTCATCCCTTTTGAAGAATATTTTGCCATTTATACCATGCTCTTTTTGACATCAAGCCTTTGACATCAATGACAACTATTGACATCAATCCTTTGACATCAATGACAACTCAATATGCTCAATATTTCCAACACAAAAAATGTGGATTATAGCCAATTATATCAACTCATCCATAATCATTATTTAGGTTTAACCTCCACCATTAATGGGTATTTTTAGTTATTATCAAAAAGTATCATTAGCCACCTTCAATATCAAGGTGTGGTTAAGGTATCACTGAAAGGGCTAAGCATAACTATTGTGGGCCTTTGTATATGATAATTCAATTATTGTATCAATCATACAACATGAGGATTCTTACATCCACCCTTACCCTTTGAAGATATCTCCTTGGTTATTCCTATATGTTGGTGATGATTGAGATGCTCCTATTTTTTCCCTAGGCTCTACATCATCTTCAAGTACAACCTAGTTAGATCATGGTGATTCTTCACTATAGCTTTAGTGGATCTTAGGGGGCCTTTTGCTTATAGGAGGAATTTAACCCAAAGTATATGTTGGATATTTTGATCTCACTTAGTTTTCATTTATTTCAAGGTGAGAAGTTGTCATTGATGCCAAAGTAAACACATGAAGTCATCATTAATACCATGGAGCACACCATCAATAACACTAGGAACAATACAAAGAGTTGAAGAAAAAGTTGGTAAAATAATGTTTTGTGAGGATTTATGGTAAAGTCATGGTGGAAGATCAAATGGTTTTATTAACATCATTATGAGGATATAAAAGTCTCCTCATACATTGATATGGTAGTTAAGTTTTTAAAATACCCATGATGGCAGAATAATTTACAAATTAAAGGTTTAAGTTTAAACCCAAGGAAGGTTTTAATCTCCTTAACATTAAAGTTTATAAATATAATTTATAAAATTTAAATTCCTTATAATTTAAGTAAGTTATAAATTATAAAGGTTGGAAAGCGCCGACATCATCAAAAATGTGGGAGCATCGATGTCTAAGCAACAAAGGGAATTCATGTATAAATTAATACCAAATAGGTATTCAAAACTTGCCCCCCGAAATTTTATTACATGCGACAAAGTTGGAAATGTTTTCATGCAATCATTGATCATTAAGGAAGGAGATAAGGGATTCACTTGTATTCAGCACCAAGTGGAAGACAAATGGAAGAGCATATTGGTTTAATCACAAAGGACACGGTGGTCCATTGGTAGTGCATGTTTTGTGAAGGTGTTGGGATTTGAGGAGCCCATGATCGATTCGCGTGGAGTGGTGTGTGTCTTGAGTGCCAAGGGAAGTCTTTTGCATGTGCTTTTTTTGAGCGCTAGCCTAGGACAAAGGGGATGAAGAGCATCCAAGCTCTCAAACATGAGTCTAGTGCACACGATAGTCAAAGCCATGGCTAGAGTGCTCACGTAGGCAGATATTATGGGTTCAAAACCCACTAGTGGTAAATGTAATTTTTTGATAATTAAATCTTTATTTGCCTAAGGTTTTATAAAGGGTAATGTGGAGTTATAAGGGTTTGTGAAAAGTTGTTTATTTTGATTTATATTATTTTGGAGTTATAAGGGTTTGTGAAAGGTTGTTTATTTGATAATTGATTTATATTATTTTGGAGTTATAAGGGTTTGTGAAAGGTTGTTTATTTGATAATTGATTTCTATTATTGTGGAGTAATAAGGGTTAATGATAGGTTGTTTTATTGATGAGTGATTTATATCATTGGAATTATAAAGAAAGTAGATTTGATTTTTATCAAATTTTCTCTTTCCATTAAATTAAATTAAAGAGATTTGAGTTAATTTTGGTGGATGTTAAGTTCATTTTAGTTGAGAGTTTATAAAGTGTTATTGGATAAATATTTTATGTATCTTGATGATTGTTTTTGAAAGATGGAGTGATAAGGTGTAATTGAGTATTTACATTATATTGTGAGAAATATTTATCTTCTAACCTCTTTGAACTTGGAATAGAAGTGTTTGTGGTATGAAAAATTTATGAGATCCCTTCATCTTCAATAAAAGGGTATGAGCACATCATTCCATAGTTTATTTGATTTCTTGATTTTATGGAAGATAAGTTTGGACTAAAAAGGACTTGATTAGGGTTTCCTATTGAGTGTGTTGAGTTAATGCTTCAAGTTTTTTTGGAATAAAAATTGTTGTTAAAACCTTGTTTGATAAGCATTTTTGTTGAAGCCATTGGTTGTGTGAAGAACTTGAGTTAGGGATTTTGCAAATATCATGATTATCAATGTTATGTGAAGATTATTTTATAAGCATTGTTGTTGAAGTGAGTTGTTGTAAAAAGAACTTGAACTAGGGTTTGAAAAAAACATGAGTATCATTGTTATGTGAGATTTTTTATTGAGCATTATTGAATTTTTTTTGAGTTGGTGGTTATATGCTTGGACTAGGGTTTGTGATGAAGGTGTGTTTAATGAAGTGTTTGGTTGAGTAGAGTTGGTCGAGCCTAGTCAAGTGGATGTGTCAAGTGATTGTTAAAGTTCCATAAAATAACCTACTCTATATTCTAATTTGAGTTGAGAAAGTGATTGAGCATTGAGTGTAGAAAATATTGGGTCTCTAACAATCTCTTTATGTTTGTATGAGATTGGACAAGTTCTATGTGGGCTTGTTAAGTAGATTTGAGGTAAGTCTTTGAGGAGACTTATGGACTGATTTTGTGTGAGATTTTTGTAGAAGCTTACAATACAAATTTGATTAAGTTCTGTGTGGACTTATTGAGCACATTTGGATAAGTTTTGTGTGGACTTATTGAGTAGATTTGGACAAGTTCTATGTGGATTTGTTGATCATATTTGAGCATGTTTTGTGTGGACTTGTTGAGCAGATTTGAGCAAGTTCTGTGTGGAATTGTTGAGCAGATTTGAGCAAGTTCTGTGTGAACTTGTTAAGAATATTTGAGCAAGTTCTAAGTGGACTTGTTGATAATATTTGAGCAATTTTTTTGTGGACTTGTTGAGAAAATTTGAGCAAGTTCTATGTGGACTTGTTGAGTATATTTGAGCAAGTTCTATGTGGACTTGTTGAGAAGGTTTGAGTAGGTTCTGAGTGGAATTGTTGAGAAGATTTAAAAAATTTCTTTGTGGACTCTTGGAGTAGATTTTGGTGTAGATTTGAGGATACGTTTGTGCCAAACCAAATATAGAGATTGAAAAAATTTGTGCTAGACCTCCAGTGGATAGAGATCCATTAGCTAGGGTAGTGAGGATAGGTCTTCTGAGTGGGGATAAGAGTCTTCAGTGGAGAGAGATCCATAAGATAGTGCAGTGGAGGCAACAATATTCTAGAGGATCACCAGCCAGAGTAGAGGAGGAGTTCTCTTATGGATAGAGATCCATGAATTTTATTTAGGGGATCAACATATCTTTTGGACATAGGTCCATAAAAATTGTAGGGAAAGTATTCCCAAGAAATTATTTGAGAAACTTTTATAATAAATATTTTATTCGTGGAGGTAGTCATCTTTGGATGAACCATATTAAATTGGGGTCTCTATTTTGTGTGGTGATTTATGTATTTCTTTGATTATTGTTGTTGATATTGCTCTCTATACATTGCATACTATTGATTTGGAAATAAAAGTAAAAAGTTGTCTTACACTGTTCACCCCCTCTCAGTATAAGCTTGTGTTCTTCAATTGGTATCAAAGTAGGTTCCTTCATAATATTTTAACAACTTGAAGGGAAAAATAACAAGAACACAATGAATCATAAGGAGGTGTACTCAAATAATTTAGCACCATTATTTGATGAAAGTGACTTTATATATTGGAGTATGATGATGAACAACTACCTGATGGCACTTGGCAATGAATTTTTGGAAGTAGTGGAATTTGGATATGATACCTTAGCCAAATATACTATAGATAAGGAAGGTAATCTTCTATAGTACTATAATTAAAAATAAATGAATGCACTTGTAAGAGGTTTGCATAGAACAAAGTCTATGAAAGTTATGCATTGTCAAAATGCAAAAGAAATATGGGATAAATTATAAAATATATATGAAGGATATAAGAGTGTCAAGAAAGAAAAAATTTAAAATATTAAAGGAAAATTTGAAGCATTAAGCATGAGCGATGAGGAAAATATTAGTGCTTATCTACTTTGAATTGATGATGTTGTTAATAATATGAAAGGAATTGGAATGAAGATTGATGAATTTGATGTTTGTGATAAAGTATTCAGATCTCTTCCAAAAATATTCAATGAAAAGGTTTCTACTTTAGAAGTCTCAATGGATGGTGATACTTTGACAAGAGATAAGTTGCTTGGTATGCTCACAATATTTGAGATAAGAACAAAATATCTTATTCCCTATAAGGAAGCAACATTTAAAGCAATAAAAAAGACAAAGAGGAAGAAGCCAAAATCAAGCAATGAGTCATCCAGTGATAAAGAATCTAATTATGATAGAAAAAATAAAGATTCTAGAAGATCCAAAGATCTAAGATCTGTTAAGTATTTCAATTGTGGAAAGTATGGACATTTTGCTATAGATTGTCAAGAACCTAAGAACAATAATGGTGAAGAAAAATACAATCACAGGTATAGGGAATCAGAAAGATATAGGCACCAAAATAAAATTATGGAAAAAGCAGACAAGGAAATATTTTATTTCAAAGATAAAAGAGGAGCTACTATGTAGATAAGGCAAGTAAGTACTCAAGTGATAGTGATACAAGCAAAAGAAATGGGAAGGAGAGTGAACTTCAAGTTTTGGAGGAGAAGAAACTTCAAATGAAGATACTTAAGAAGAATATAATGTAAAATAAAGTTAGACATTTGAGTATGAGTTGGACAATAGAGAGTTTAAAAAATACATGAACAATGCACAAAGAAGATATATATGGAACATAAATCAGAACAGGTCAAGAGATACAAAGAGACCAATGAGGTCAAGACAAGGAAACTTCAATGGAAGATGATTTTTATGTCATAGGTTTGGGTGCATGGCTTCATAGTGTATGACATGGGAAAGATAGGAATATGGAATAGATAAATTTTCCATGGGTATTACTACTAATGTAATCATTTTGGTCAGAAGGCAATGAATTGTAGGATTCATGACAGAAGAGGATATGGCTTCACTAGGAGAAATCCTAAGATATTTGCACCTCAAATGAATAATAAAACTAAGTGTTATAAGTGTAATAATGATTGCCACACAACAAAATACTGTAGATTAGACATTCCAAAAATAGGTATTAATAGGAACAAGAATAGGAATATGAATATGAACAGTAATAGGAATAGGAATAGGAACATGGATATGAATAGGAAAATGAACGCAAACATGAACATGGATATAAATAGGAATAGGAACATGAATGTAGACATGGAAAAGAACATGGACCTAGATAGAAACAGTCAAAGGAATCAAAAAATTTAGATAAGAAGAAAAGAGGATAAAGGTAAAGAACAATGCTTTCTCAGAATAGAAATACTCCCACCCCAGAATTAACCACCTCAAAATAAGGTGGGGGAGGGGCTAAGAAAAGAGGCTCATTCTTAGACCCGAGCGCTAAAGGTGGCCCTTTTCCATTCATGTCAAAGGGAGAGATATTTGAGTAAGGGGGGGAGATTTAATATTTGAGAGAGCATTGAGACAGAGGGCAGATTGTTGGACATTTTGAGCTCATTCAATTTTCATTGATGTCAAGGTGAGAATTTTCATTGATGACAAAGTAAAAACATGAAGCCTTCATTAATACCATGGAGCACACCATCAATAACAATAGGAACAATGTGAAGAGTTGAAGAAAAAATTGGTAAAAAATGTCTTATGAGGGTTTATGGTAAACTCATAGTGGAAGATCAAATGGTGTTATTAAAATAATTGTGAGGATATAAAAGTCTCCTCACACATTGAGATGGTAGTTAAGTTTTTAAAAGACCCACAATGGCAGAATAATTTATAGGTTTAAGTTTAAACCCAAGGAAGGCTTTAATATCCTTAAAGTTAAAGTTTATAAATATAATTTATAAAATTTAAATTCCTTAGAATTTAAATAATTTATAAATTATAAAGGTTGGAAAGCGTCAATGTCATCAAAAATGTGGGAGCACCGATGTCTAAGCAACAAAATAAATTTGTTTATAAATTAATGCCAAAAATATATTCAAAAATTACCCCTCGATATTTTAATACATGCGATAAAGTTGGAAACATTTTCGTGCAATTATTGATCATTGAGGAAGAAGACAAGGGATTCACTTGTCTTTAGCACCAAGTGGAAGACATAAAGGGAAGAGCATATTGGTTGAATCACAAAGGACACGGTGGTCCATTGGCAGCACATATTTTGTGAAGGCATTGGGAGTTGAGGAGCCCACGATCAATTTGGATGGAGTGGTGTGTGTCTTGAGCGCTAAGGGAATTGTTTTGGACATGATTGTTTTAAGTACCAACCTAGGACAAAGGGGATGAAGAGAATCCAACCTCTCAAACATGCGTTTAGCACATGTGGTCGTCAAAGCCATGGCTAGAGCGTTCATAGAGGCAAATATTATGGGTTCAAAACCCACTAGTGGAAAAGGTAATTTTTTGATAATTAAATCTTTATTTGCCTAAGGTTTTATAAAGGGTAATGTGGAGTTATAAGGGTTTGTGAAAAGTTATTTATTTTGATTTATATTATTTTGGAGTTATAAGGGTTTGTGAAAGGTTGTTTATTTGAAAATTGATTTCTATTATTGTGGAGTAATAAGGGTTAATGAGAGGTTGTTTTATTGATGAGTGATTTATATCATTGGAATTATAATGAAAGTATATTTGATTTTTATCAAAGTTTCTCTTTCCATTAAATTAAATTAAAGAGGTTTAAGTTAATTTTTGTGGATGTTAAATTTATTTTAGTTGGGAGTTTATAAGGTGTTATTGGATACATATTTTATGTATGTTGATGGTTTTTTTTGAAAGGTGGATTGATAAGGTGTAATTGAGTATTTACATTATATTGTGAGAAAGATTTATCTTCTAACCTTTTTGATCTTGGCATAGAAGTGTTTGTGGTTTTGAGATATTTATGAGATCCCTTAATATTCAATAAAAAGGTATGAGCACATTCTTCCATAGTTGAGTTGATTGATTGATTTTATTGAAAATAAGTTTAGAGTGAAAAGGACTTGATTAGGGTTTCCTATTGAGTGTGTTGAGTTAATACTTCAATGTTTTCTAGAATAAATAATTGTTGTTATAACCTTATTTGATAAGCATTGTTGTTGAAGCCATTGGTTGTGTGAAGAACTTGAGTTAAGGATTTTAAAAATATCATGAGTATCATTGTTATGTGAAGATTGTTTTATAAGCATTATTGTTGAAGTGAGTTGTTGTGCAAAGAACTTGAACTAGGGTTTGAAAAGAACATGAGTATCATTGTTGTGTGATATGTTTTGTTTAGCATCATTGGAAACATTTTAATTTGGTGGTTATATGCTTGGACTAGGGTTTGTAAGAAATGGGTGTTTCATTAAGTGATTGGTTGAGTAGAGTTGGTTGACCCTAGTCAAGTGGATGCGTGAAGTGATTGTTCAATTTCTATAAAACAAACTATTCTATATTCTAATTTGAGTTGAGAAAGTGATTGTGCATCGAGTGTAGAACATATTGAGTCTCTAACAATTCTTTTTATATTTTTATGAGATTGGAAAAGTTCTATGTGGACTTGTTAAGCATATTTTATGTAAGTCTTTGAGGAGACTTGTGGACTAATTTTGTGTGAGTTTTTTGTAGAAGCTTACAATACAAATTTGATTAAGTTCTGTGTGGAATTATTGAGAATATTTGGATAAGTTTTGTGTGGAATTATTGAGAATATTAGGACAAGTTCTGTGTGGAATTATTGTGCAGATTTGAGCAAGTTATGAGTGGACTTGTTGAGTATATTTGAGCAAGTTATGTGTGGACTTGTTGAGCAGATTTGAGCAATTTCTGTGTGGACTTGAGCAGATTTGAGAAAGTTATGAGTGGACTTTTTGAGTATATTTGAGAAAGTTCTGTGTGGAATTGAGCAGTTTTGAGAAATTTCTGTGTGGACTTGTTTAGAAGATTTGAGAAAGTTCTATAATTTGTGGATATTTGAGGATAGATTTGATCTAGACCATAGACAAATATTGAATAGATTTATGCTAGACCGAAGGACTATGTTTAGTGCAGATTTGAGATAGATCTTTGGAGGTGATAGATCAAAGAGGACAATGGTCTCTAGTGGATAGATATCCATTAGACATGGTAGTGAGGATATGTCTTATGAGTGGGGACAAGAGCATTCAATGGAGAGATATCCACAAGCCAGTGTAGTGGAGGTAATAGTATTCTAGAGGATCACTAGCCAGAGTAGAGGAGAAGGAGTTCTCTTATGGATAGATATCCATGAACTTGATTTAGGGGATCAACATCTCCTTTGAAAAGAGGTCCATAAACATTGTAGGGAAAGGATTCCCAAGAGATTATTTGAGAAAAAATTATAAGAAATATTTTCTCTATGGAGGTAGCCATATTTGGGTGAACCACATTAAATTGGTGTCTCTATTGTGTGTGGTGATTTGTGCATTTATTTAATTACTACTTTTGATATTTCTATCTATACATTACATAATATTGATTTGGAAAGAAAAGAAAAAAATGGTCTTATATTGTTTACCCTCCCATATGAGTATAAGTTTGTGTTCTTCAGTATAAGACCTTATCTATTAGGCATGGAGTAATTGAAATGTAGCTTTTTAAAGTGTTAGAATTTTCCTTTTATAGCCTCCTCTTGAGTATGTGAGGCAACTACCCACATTAATTTTGCCTTCCTTAAGCATGTACCTCTTTTGCTTCATAGTCCTTACTCTTTAGCTTAGGTCTTATTTGGAACTTCAAGGTGACACAACATGATATCTTTTTGTGAATAATATTCTTGTTTTCCTTCCTTATTTACTTCAATGTCATGCAAATTTTCCACCGTAATTTATTTGACAATTTTTATTGCTTGATGTTGATACAAAGAGTATTTTTTATTAGTAGTCCAACATTTTATTCTTACACCTAAAATGACATCGTATAAGTAATTTTTTTGTACATATTTACATGATGTTATAGGGGATATGTCTCATGTTTGGTTGTCTCTATCCCATGCCTATTTTTCTATATGTTTTTGGAGAACCTGAATCCCATACCTCTATTTCCCATTGGCTCATTTGGTCTTATGAGATGAATGGATAGTTCATTTTCCATCTCATAAAGTTTGAGCCATTCCTCCTTGATTGTTAGGACTTGATCATCATTCAAATCTCACAAGGATAGTTGTTGTACATGGTGTGGATATGGTTCTTATGTAAATATTTGGATTCTTATCTCATACAAAATTATCAAGACTATGAGGGGCCAATATAAATATAGATAACCCAAAATTTATAGTGAAATATCATGATAGGAAGATTCTAAAATATCGGGTTAAGTGAATTACTAATATATCCTATGCCTCTATTTGGCTTGGGAAAACATATAGAGTGAGTGGAAGCCTTTCCATGATCCTCAATATTAAAATAAGGCTTCCATATAGTTGCACCATCCTCTTATCTATAGGTTCATATCTTTGACCCAATGCATTTACTACTCCTTTTGGCATAACAAATATGCTAACCCAAGAATCTATTATACATGTGTGTATCAATTTGTCTTGGTAGATGAGGATTAGATAGAATGGGGGTGCTTGGACTTGCTATATCTAAGGGGTAAAATTTACAATATTATGGCAAGTTATTGCTACCCCTTCCTTATTTCTTCTTATTCCAAGGCTTTTTGTATATTCTCTTCTATATCAAAATTTCTAAGATGTTCCAAACTAGCATTGGCATTATGGACCTTTTTAGGTGGTCCACTATACTAAAAATCCAAGAGACACAACCTTCTATTTGGCTAGTGGTGGGGTAGATAATTACTTTTCTCTTATTAGCTAGTAATTTATAGTTGCTTTTGATGGCAATACTCATTTCCTTGGGGTTTCTAGGGAATTTTATTTAGTGAATTTCAAGATTTTTGATGATGCAATTATTAAGATCCTCAAGCTAGTATTGGTTTTTTTGGCCTAGTTACTTGGAGCTTTTACCCATTTCGCTAAATGATAGTAGGAGGTATAGGTTACATTATTTGTTGAGGTATTGTAGTAGAAAACTACCATTGTGGTGGGCTAGCTTATTTTGAATACCAAGGGTTTCTAGGTTTCTTTTGTCTCTTTTCTCCATTGCTCATCTTTTAGACCATGTTAGATAGTCTAATTGGACTTGTGGTCTTTTGATCATCAAATTTACCATCTCATTAAATACAACATAAATGTCCTCTTCATCCCAAGTCATTAAGACTCATTATTGAGGTGCATAGTTAGGATCTCATAAGGATTGAGTTGAAGTGGGTTATTGTAACATCTGGATCTCAATTATTGAACATGAAGTGGTTGCATGAGGGGGTAATATCTTATCCATTGTAGTAACAAAGAGCTAAGATATTTACCCCATGTTACTTTAACTTTAGTGGATATCTAGAATGAATAAGTAACAAGAGGTAGACTCTTCTACATAATTTTTCTAGATAGGATCTATTTCTCTTTGATATATTATGAATCATGCACAAACTTGCCATGTGGTTCATATGCTCAATGGGGATAGTGATATCTTCCCTAGTGAAGGAAGTGAAGGATTTTAGGGTAGATTGAGGTATCTCCTCTCATATTTAATTTAAAGTAGGTGCCAAAGGAAATCTATCATTCCAAGAAGACAATGTTATGGGTGGTGGTGGTGTAGCAACCATATTATGGACTATGACCCTTATTCTCCATGGAATGGTGGAGAGTGGTGGAAAAAACTCTTATCAACCTTCATAGGATAGGACCCAAAAAAAAGTCTTTCATATAGAAATTTTTGGGTCCCTTATTTGGAATAGAGTTGCTAGGTGAATACAACTTATGCTTTGGAAGCAAGTATATTGAGGTCTTGATTGAAACCTCAATCGAATGTATTTAAAATGTGGCTTATTATGATGTTCATTCTAGATCGGAGTTTCTAGGTAAGTCAAAGATGCTTCAACAAGTGAAAATAGGTAAATACCCTCATCAAGTCTAATTCTAACTTGTTTTTGTAATTGAGTGACCAATGATGAGTCACTGGATCCCATTGGTGTGTCATTAAACTCTTGTTCTCTCTAATTGTCCTAGGAAAGAGAGTCAAGATAATATTACCTCATGTAGAGTGACATAGTAGGGCCTCTCCCAAGAGCATGGGGTTTGGCTCAATAAAGGGCTTCCAAGAGTATTTTATAAGGATATCTCCTTGTTAAGAATGAACCGAAGTATCCTTGGTAGTAAATCCTATCTTTTCCATAGTAATAGCACATTACTTTGGCTCATATAAATTTTCTAGAAATTTGTATTTACTTAGGTCTACCTACATTTTTCAATGTGCTCTACTCGTCAAAGTATTTGACTACTTCATTCTTGAAAATTTTCTTTGGTAATATGTACTTGCTAACTTTTACTTTTACATTTCTCTCAAAAACATAAAAAATTATTGATATTACTTTCAAAATTCTTGATCATGCTATCTTCAGATTCTAAAGCCATGCTATAAAACTTAGTTTTATTCCTTGGTTGGATTTCTTCAAAACTATTGATCCTCATATTTTGTCAACACCTTTAAGGCCTTGCTTCAACCTCTTTATCCCTTCTTACTCATTCCAACTTTTTTCTCTTTATTGGATGTTTTAAATTTCCTTTTAAAGGCAAGTTCCTTCTAAGTCCCTTATAGTGTGAATTATAGATGATGATATTTAGTCCCTAGGACTTATTATCTGGAAAATTTCCATATCTTCTACTATGGTCTCATCTTGATTCATTTTTCCTACTGGATGAACAATTTTTGTAGAGAATTTTCACCCTATTGGCCTCTTTTTGTTGAATGTATGGGAGGAAATGCCTCACAATATCTCTTGATATAAAGTTCCTACAAGCCCTCACATTTTTCCCCTAGATTTTGAATTCTTCTTCACCATCCCTCATCACTAGGTATTATCTTGAGAATGTAGTGGATAGAAGATGGATGAGATGAAAGAAGCCACAAAGACCAATAAATATGGATGGTAACCAACTATGTCTTTTCATCCACAATTGTTGTTTTGGTTGGACCTCCACCATTGATAGGGATTTTTTAGTTATTATTAAAAACACTTATAGGCCATCATCAATAATAGGGTTTGGTTCAGATATCACAAAAAGAGATAAAAATAACTACCATGGTCCTCAACATATGATAATTCAATGATTGTATTTGCCACATAGCATGACAGTTCTTACATCCATCTATTGAGTGATATTTTTATCCAATAACAATAATATATTCATAATTAGGATTCTACTCAGATATCATCTCTTGCAAGGAAATATTTGTGATTTCTCCAAGGTCTGTTTAATGTGTTAATCTGCTTGCAATGCTTAGTGAAAAATATGAAATAATAAAAGTTAATTGGATACCTTAGTGTTGCATATACTTGTTAACAAGAGGCTTATTTTGGTTGATTTAATTTGTAATGATTTTGTTGTTCATGGAATTTATGAGAAAAAGTGAAATTATTGATCAACTATTTACTTTGAAATAACAACCTTTGAAATGTAATAAACATTTGATTTTAACCTTTGAAAATTTTATTTTAATTGATTTATCTCAAATTGTTAATCAAATTTTATCTCAAATTGTTAATCAATTTTTTATCTCAAATTGTTAATCAAATTTTTATCTCAAATTTTTAATCAAATTTTATCTCATATTGTTAATCAAATTTTATCTCAAATTGTTAATCAAATTTTTATGTCAAATTGTAAATCAAGTGTTGGGGATCAAATTTGGTCTTTATGGTTTGGATTTTATGACCACATGCATGTAGTTTTCTAGGTGCATCCAGTGCTCAAGGCATGCATGGAGCACTAGTTTTAAAATATTGGGAAGTGCGAGATGTAATTCCTTTGGATGAATTTTAGGGTTTTACCAAGGCCATATCCTTATTTGAATGTGATATTTGACATATTGCTATATTTCTAGGCTAGCCTAATCTATCAGTTATTTGACTAGGAAATGAGTTAGAAGGAAAGAAAAAATAATTGAAAGTGAAATAACAAAAAAATCAAACCTATTCTAAAGATATGATGCACTAAAGGTATTAAAATCCCTATATCATGGTAGGTTGTATGAACACATGCATCACATTTGACAACACACAAGGAACATAGTTTTCCAAACATGAGTTACATCAAATAAGCATACATAACAACCAAGAAAAAAGGAGAAATGGTCATATTTTATTGTATATATAATCACCAAATTACATGCATGCCAGTTAAAGAGTCTAAAAATTGCTTAACTTAAATGACTCAAGGTTTAATCCAGGTTGTATTAAAAAAGAGGGATAAAGAAAACCCGATACTAGGCTCACTTTGGTCCTCTCAAGATTGGAGCAATAATTAATTTATCTTTTATAACTTTAGTATTGGATCATCGTAATGTATATGGAATGGTAATTCCCAATTTGGTCCTCTCAGGATTGGAGCAGTTTTTAATTTATCTTTTATAACTTCAAAGGCTTCTTGACATTCTTCAGTCCAATTGAATTTAAATTATTTGGTTAAGAGCTTAAGCATGGGAGCAACAATTTTACTGAAGTCTCTAATTAATCTATGGTAGTATCCTACATGTCCTAGGAATATTTTTACCTTTATTTGTATTTTTGGAGGTTGAAGGGATTGAATAACTTGTATTTTTGTAGGATCTACTTCAAAACATTATTCTGATATAATGTCCTAAAACAATGCCTCCTATCATCATCATAAAATAGTTTTCATGACTCAAAGAGAGGTTTTGCTCTTGTAATCTAACCATAACTCTTTGCAAGCTTGATAAAGTTTCTTCAAAGGTATTACCGTAGACTATGAAGTCATCCATATAGACTTCTACACTTTCATTGATTAAATTACTAAATATAACCAAAACAACTCTTTGAAAAGTAGTAGGTGCATTGCATAATCCAAAAGGTAAGGCTTTATAAGTATATGTGCCTGCTAGACATGTGAAGGTTATATTTTCCTAATCTTCTTCAGCTATGGAAACTTGATTATAGCCACTAAAACCATCCAAAAAGCAGAAATATTTATTTCTAGCCAAGGTGTCGAGAACTTGATCAATGAAAGAAAAGGGAAAGTAGTATTTATTTGTTACTTTGTTTAATTCCCTATAATACACACAAATCCTCCATTTACCATTATTTTTAGGGACTATCACAAGTGGTGACACCCATTTACTATCAAAAATCAGATATATAAATCTTACCTTCAAGAGTTTGATGATTTATTCTTGAACCATATATTTCATAGTTGGATTTAATCTTCTTTGGGGTTGTCTTACTGGATAACAACCTTATTGGATAAAAATGTGATGGGTATAAACATTTGGATGTATACCTTTCATATCCTTGTAGTTCCATGCAAATGTTGATTGATGTTTCTTAAGCACATCTATTAATTGAGATTCTTGTATGCTTGTGAGATTGTCACTAATATTCAGAGTTCTTCCTGGTGTAATATCTATTTTCTTGCATTTTTCAATTTATGCATCTATCCCCATTATCTCATGTTCAAGAATATTTAAGTGGTAGTCATATGGTGTAATTTTTTGATATTGACTTATGCTTACCTCATTAATAGCCATAGTAGATTCATATGTGAAAGCACGAAATTCCGGGCAAAGGAAACACTAAGTGCGATTGCATTCAAAATCAAGTACGCTTAAGTCCTAGAAATGTAAATTGCATGAAATGGAAAAGAAACACATTGGAAGAGACACAATCAAATAGAGAAAACACAGCCCTTTCATTAATATCCCTTGATCTCTGTTACAATGACGTCTCCTCCCTTTTCGGGGGCTAGGAGCGCAAATAGAGTTTGATTACAATCATCTGAATGATTCCTCTTTCCGCGTGCCCACGATTGCAATGGGCGGGCCAAGATGATGCCGCCACTGATGTCGATGAGTTCTTCACCTCCGCTGCTTCTCCTGCGAACAAAGAAACAACCAAGATGTCGGTAGCATCTGCCGCAAATGAAAAGCGTTTGCTCTCTAAAACTAACGAAATATGCATGTAAATATTTGCACGAAACGAGTAATTACAGTGAGTCCAAATGGCTTCAAAACTTGACAGAAGATAAGAAAAGTTACCGAGAAGGCCACTTGCCACTGAGACAGCTGGCCAATCTACCTTCAACTGGAATTCGTCCCTGGGCAGGACGAATTCTGACTGCAATTCGTCCCTGGGTGGGACGAATTCTTCTGTGTTGAAGAAACCGACCTGCTGCTGCTCCAATGTCGGATCCCGAGACCTGCAAAACGCTTGCAAACAGGGGGGTTATGTAATTGGGGCCATTTTGGGACGACCCAGATGGTCGGATTCTCCCAATTTGGCCTCCACCCTCGGGAATTTGACCTCGACACCTGCAAGTCAGCGAAACGACAAAGCAACACAAAACATACTAGAATCGACCAAAAGTTACAAAATTGCAGCTATGGATTAATCAAACCTAATAACACAAAATGCAATCCGAAAAGTAATCTAAAATGCTCAAAAACTAAAAATAGGACTTGGGAGGTGCGGGGGTGCCCAAGTGGGCCTCCCACCGTTGGCACTTGATTTTGGAGCCAATCCACCGGGGATGGGCCCAAAACCTCTTAGGATTGGGGGGTCGGCGAATTGGTTGGTTCAGGTGTCCATGTGTTGGATTTGGGTCAGGTTCGAGCTTCCAAAGGCCACCCAACAACCTCCCTTGCAAAAGAGATTGGTGGATGTGGGAAGGTGAACCAAAAGGGATGCAAGTGGGTCTTCAACTCGGCGGCACTTCGTTGCTTGAAAACTCCTTCTGAAAACTCCTTCACCTGTATGTTTTGGGTGAGAAAAGTCCCACCTTTTATAGACCCATGGGGTCTCTTTTGGGAGGGAAGCACAAATGCCATGTGTTGGCCATAGGCGCCATGTGGCAGTCTTGTCTTCCCATGAGGGAGGGGAGTCCTCCATTGACTTGAGCTTTGATAAATGCCTTTTATGACAGTCTTCTAACGGCCCCTCTGTCCACTTACACACGCGTGCAAGGCAGGAGTCCTTAGCGAGCTGTTACGGGCTGCCACTTGGCACCATTTGCCTTTTTGCCCGTTAAGCTTAGAATTCGTCCCACCCAGGGACGGATTCAGAATTCATCCTGGGGTGGGACGGATTCTATTTTGAATTCGTCCCTGGGTGAGACGAATACTGGGCAAAGTGTCCAAGTGTGCCAAATTGCTTCTTGACCTTACAAAATTGCTATGAAAGTGGTTAAGACCACTGTTTAACCTCTGAGGGCTGCCACAGGGAGCTGTGTTTGTCAAAGCGATCGGTGTTTGCGGTCACATAATCGGATTGGTGCTGTTTTGGTGTCTACGAGATGCCCCTTTTTGGGAAGCGGCTGCGGGTGACGCGGTCTTGAGCAAAAATAGATAACCAAAGCACTAATGATTAGGGTTTCTTGGTAACCTAACCAACTTTTGATGCCCCAAGTATGGAAAGGGCATGCATTCTTGAATCCTTGCTTCGACGAGCTAAGGAATTTGATTTCAAGTATTAACCTGTTTTGGTGAGGTGTGACTTGAACTTAGACATTGATCGGTCATGAACAAGTGAAGGGCATTTTTATCCTCAGGGGGAACCTTGTGTTCATGATTCACGAAATGCCAAGTGTTTGATTGATTTGATTGTTGCTTGTTTACTGCCCCAAGCGGGAGCGTGATTGTCTTTGTCAATGATTCTTTGAATGCATGTCGTTTTCCTTAATTGGGTGTGTGATTGTTGGTTGGTGACTAAGTGTGACTACCCCCTCAAGCGACGAATCGATGAGGGAATGACCTTCGTGAGAGAAGCGGCGAGTCGCTTGACCCAAGATGACTTGTGCAGGTGTGCCTTTAGAGGGTTTACCGTTAAGCGTGTGCAATTTTTCCAACATTTGGACCTATTTTTGGTGGGTGTTAACCCTTTTGGTGATGTCGTAATGAGGTGAAATCATCGAAAATCTAACTTCCCGTGGAGCGGTCCGGCTATTGTAGCCTTCTTGGGGAAGTAGGAGGGCGATAATTTGGACCTCGACATCGATTTTCTTTGCCTAGAGGTTAAGTGCAAGAGCACTTATGTCTGGCAATGTTTTTTTTGTGTTTTTGTTTAATTTTGTAATGTTTTTGAGTGGGCTTTGACCCTTTTTGTGATGACGTTTGGGGATGAAATTGTCTAAAATCCGTCTTCCCTTGGAGCGGTCCGGCTATGGTAGCCTTCTTAGGGAGTATGATAGTGACAATTTGTGACTCCAATGTCGATTTTGTATGCCCATGTTGTCAGGTGCAGTAGCAATCCTGTCGGGCAATTTTATTATCTGTTTTTAGTGCATTTTTAGTCATTTTTGTTGATTTTTTTTTGTGCTGGCCTGAATTCGTCCCTGGGTGGGACGAATTCCAGTGAAGAATTCATCCCTGGGTGGGACGAGCGCTGATCAGAGCGCTCTTCCCAGTCAAGGATGAATTCCAGTGCAAAAGGCCTATTTAATGGCCAAAACTTGATTTTGGGCTCATTTGTGTCATTTTTTTTTCTTGCGATTTTGGAGCTGTGGGAGGAGGAGGTAATTCTGCGAAGCGAAGCGCTTCTGGAATTCTCTCTGCCATCATGAGTGCACAAACTGGTTCGAGCGGCGGAGCCGAGGCGAGACCTGTAAGTGACCCTAGGGTTTATTTTGCTTTAATTTAATGCATTGTTTTTGTGTTGACGCTTTTCAAAACTTTAAGATTTTTTTTGTGATGTTTTTGTTTATCAGTTAAGGTTAGAAACCCTAGAACTGAAAATTTGATATATTATATTTATTTATTTATTTATTTTTGTGCTTGCAGGTTGTTAGGAGCCGGTACCGTGTACCCGCTGCATTTACTGAGGCGCGGTTGGCATTGACCGATGATGACTGGGAATGGCTTGATGCCCTTGGGCTCAAGCAGGGTGGCTCGGCTTGGAGCCTGTGGTTTCGGATCGAGGCCTATCTGACGGCCACGATCAAGCTTTGGGATCCGTGGACCAATACTTTCCATCTCCCGATAGGGGAGATGGCTGTGACTCTTGAGGACGTCTATCGGTTG
This sequence comes from Wollemia nobilis, assembly GCA_028583015.1. Taxonomy (NCBI): domain Eukaryota; kingdom Viridiplantae; phylum Streptophyta; class Pinopsida; order Araucariales; family Araucariaceae; genus Wollemia; species Wollemia nobilis. Next base: position 1,442,980 of record JAQPPZ010002952.1, read on the forward strand.
CTTCGGATTCCGATAGATGGTCTGCCTATTAGGACATCTCCGTTTGATCAGCGGATTGCTATACTTACGAGATGTTTTGGGCATGGGGGGAGCTGGGTGTAGCAGACCCAGTGGAGACAGTCGAGGCGGATTGCCAGGCTGGCGGGATTTTGGTTAGCTGGTGGAAGGAGAGGGGGGTGTTAGGAGTGAGGCACGCATTCTTGATGGGCCTCATTTCTAACATTCTTCTCCCTGATTCGTCAGGCGCGAGGTTCCCGTGGAACCTGCTTGGATTTGGTGTGGCAGTTGGCAGAGTGCCCGATAGAGGCACCGTTGATTACGAGATGGGGACGGACTTTGTTGGCACGGCTTTACGGGGAGGCTGTACGGGGTCCGCTGTCGACAGCGGAAGGGTGTCGATTGCGATTTTTTGTTGCAGTCTTGGGGTTGGCAGCACATAGCTGTTGAGAGGCCTACCGGGTTACCGTGGATGACTCGGGCGGTGATGGAGGATGAGGAGATTGGTTATGCGGCTTTGTGGCGACGGTCTGCGGAGCAGGGGCAGAGTCGGCGATGGGCAGGTGCCGTTGAGCACTACATTGATGCCTTTTCTCGGCTCACTCCAGGGGAGGTGTTTTGGCGTCCCTATCGGGACTGTCCAGCCTGGCCTGAGGCTGGAGAGTGGCTCCGACGGGTACGGAGGGAGCGATGGTTGACTGGGCGGCACGGGACGGAGCATGAGTTCTTTCCGTACCGTCGGGTTACACGACAGTTTGGGGTGCGCCAGGGGTTGCCTGGTGAGCCCGTAGGCTATCGACGTCGGGGAGATGAGAGGGATCTGGAGCCATCGGTCATCGTGCCATTGGGCGAGGAGTCGGATGCGGTGATTGAGGTCCCGGATGTGGATGACGTCGGTACTACCACTGAGTATGACTCGTGGTGGGTATTGCGGCGTTGGAGAGGAGAGGGTCCACTGGGAGGCACGGAGGCGGCGGTGGAGGATGCTTGAGGCGGTAGGGGGTGATTGGGGGGGCCGTTGGATGATGCGGACATGGTGGATGTGGGAGATGAGGATGTGGACTTGGGTGTTCCGGAGCAGCCGGACATGCAGGATGTGGAGGAGCATTTGGAGCCTGAGCAGGCTACTGTCCCCGTGAGTCCTATGCGTCCGGCAGATACGGAGGAGGTGGGGTCGGATGTAGGCGATGAGGTTGCACGACTTACGAAGCTGCTGCGGATGCGGGATCTGGAGAGGGATCTTCTACGGGCTCAGTTGGCAGAGCGGGATAGAGTTTTGGCGCAGCGCGATGATGCATTGTCTATCTATCATCGGCGAGAGGCAGAGTGGTGTATGTATCGGATAGACTTGGAGAGGGAGGTCATCCGCCTTGGCGGGCGGCTCCCTGAGCCTTCGATCAGTAGATCTTCTCGACGGACGAGGGATAGTTTGGTGAGGAGTCAGCATCATCTCGTCGTAGGCGGTTAGATGAGGGGGGTGGTAGTAGGCATGATGCGGGGGCTAGCAGTAGCCGCCCTGCAGGGTCCCGTCGGACCCACACCACGGGGGGTAGTTCCCGTCGCACCGATCCTGCGTGATCATGGTGGTCGACGCCTTAGGTTGGGTTTTGGATATGCTTGCGGGGTCTGAGGACCGGTTTTGTAGCCTGCGGGCATCTTTTTGACGATATATATATATATATATATATATATACCGGTTTTATTTTTGGTTTTGTACATGTGATGATGTGATTTTTTTTTTGTTATGCATGTTTATTTATTTTGATGAATGCAGATGTTATGATGAATGTATATGTTTTAGATGTCTATGTGATATGCAAATTGAAATGGATGAATGATATTTGTGGTGATTGCACTGTAGGCTGTTTAAGAAGCTCTTTATTTACCTGGTTTTTCTGTTTTTGTATTTTTTGATGGTATCATAAGGATGATAAGTAGCGCAGATGGTTTTGGGATGAATGTATGATTTTATGAGATTCAGACAGTTTTATCTCACTATCCATGATTGTACTTTATCTTACAAGACTTTTGAACAAGGTATGAATCGGACCTATTTTTGACCGAGTTATTTAACATCCCTGTGTGTGCAATTGAGTTCATTTAGTGGTATTTGTTAGGATACCGCCAGTGCCAGATGGGCTTTCAACCGAACCTGTATTGAGGATCACCTAATTAGCTCCACGAATTCCTTTGTTGTATGTACTAAGATTAATCTACGGTGTAATCCAGGATGCCATAAGCTAGCTCATCCACATGCAAACATTGATACGTACGCAAGTTAATGTGACGAGATATATCGTCATGCGGGAGGTTTACTTACATTACCGATAGGCTATCAACCAAATTGGTACAGAAGCTTGCCTTATGACCTATAGAATCCTTGAGAGTTCCGGGGATTCAAGGTCAACTCCCTTCTTTTCTTCAATTGTATTGGGATACTTGCTCTATTGTAGTGATAAGATCACTGTTTATTTTGATTTGTTTTTCTTTTGAGCAAGGGATTGGGGATATGGAGTGATGAAAATCACTTGTTGTTTGTGCCTTTTGATGTGTGCACTATAGTTTGTCAAATTTGGAGTTTTGACATTTTGCAAATTTTTGTGTTTTGCAACTGTTGAGAACTTTAGGGATTCTTAGGGAATTGGGTAGGGAGGATGCTTGTCCTTTTGCCAACTCTCAGCATTCTAGGGGTCATTCGCATGGGGGGATGAGCAAGATAACCATTTCGCTTGTGGTGACCTAGATTATTTTGCTAGGTTTCGTCTTTCGTTCACACAATTTTGGGAATTTTAGTGTTTTGATTTGTGTTGGGATGTTACGTAACAAGGTGTATTTCAAGTATGACTCTACCTTCGTAAAATCTGTTCGACTTGGTACACTACATGGCTAAAGAGGAAAATGATGAGTGAATCACTGAAACTCTTGGTACATTCCCAGGACCATCGACTGTAGTGTGGTAAAAGTTATGCTTGGTGTTTTTGTTGTTTTTGATGAATTCGAGTATGCCTAGAATTGAGATGCAAATCTTTGTTGTTTTTGATGATTTTTGTTGTTTTGTTTTTGTTGAATTTCTTGATTTTTTTTTGACCAAACGATTGCGATAATCGTTGGAGCTTTTGGGTTGACCAAGAGATTGCGATAATCCTTGGAGCTTTTTGTATTGACCAAGAGATTGCGATAATCCTTGGAGCTTTTTGTTGACCAAGAGATTGCGATAATCCTTGGAGCTTTTTGGATTGACCAAGAGATTGCGATAATCCTTGGAGCTTTTTGTATTGACCAAGAGATTGCGATAATCCTTGGAGCTTTTTGGTTGACCAAGAGATTGCGATAATCCTTGGAGCTTTTTGGATTGACCAAGAGATTGCGATAATCCTTGGAGCTTTTGGGTTGACCAAGAGATTGCGATAATCCTTGGAGCTTTTTGTATTGACCAAGAGATTGCGATAATCCTTGGAGCTTTTAGGTTGACCAAGAGATTGCGATAATCCTTGGAGCTTTTTGGATTGACCAAGAGATTGCGATAATCCTTGGAGCTTTTTTTTTTTTTTTTTTTTTGGTATATGGCTTTCTTAGATATGAAATGGTCGCAAATGATTGATATTCAAGGGTTCTGTTTCCTTGATACCGTCAAGAGAAGCTAGCCTGTACGTTCCTGGTCCTATTTTGCTATCAATGACATAAGGACCTAGCCAATTTGCCATGAATTTGTCTCTCATATGGGACGGCAAATTAGAGTTTTGTTGGTTTTCCTTCAGAACCAGATCACCAACCCGAAAGTCTCTTAGGTGAACTTTCATGTTGTAAGCTCTCTTAAGCCGCTCTTGATAGATACGTAAGTGCTCGAGAGCATTAACGCGTCTTTCGTCAAGCAACGTAAGTTGGTCTAACCGAGCCTGCCGTGCAGTGTCATCATCGATGAATTCCTGCATTGATATGCGGAGGGAAGGAATTTCCAACTCGAGAGGCATTACTGCCTCTGAGCCATACACTAGTGAAAACGGAGTTGCCCCAGTGGGCGTCCGAATGCTAGTGCGATAAGCCCAAAGGGCAAGTGGGATTTGTATGTGCCAATCCTTATGACTATCTGCGACGGTCTTTTTAAGGATGGCGACTAGCGTTTTGTTTGACGCCTCTGCTTGCCCATTTGCTTGCGGATAATAGGGTGTTGAAAATCTGTGCTGAATTTTGTACTTTGTGGTTAAAGCACGCACGTCTTTGTTCTTGAATGATGGCCCATTATCCGAGATTATTTTGGATGGAATACCAAAACGACATATGATGTAATGCAAAATGAACTCCGCAATGCGGGGTCCTGTCGTAGAGGTTAACGGAATTGCTTCCACCCATTTGGTAAAATATTATGTGGCCGTTATGATAAACGTGTGACGGCTTGACGATGCGGGGAGATCTTTCCGATTAGATCGAGGCCCCACTACGAAAATGGCCAAGCATGCTGGACTGTCTGTAGGGCCTGGGAAGGTGCGTGCATTAAATTGGCATGATGTTGACATTTTACGCACCTCTTGACATACGCGCAACAATCTCGCTCTAAAGATGGCCAATAATAGCCCATGCGAAGAATGCGCTTTGCAATGGCCATACCACTGAAGTGGCCGCCACATGTACCGTCATGCGCTTGGGTGACTGCCCAAGTGGACTCTTGCTTGGTCCAAGCAACGAAGAAGAATTCCGTCGTAGGCTGCGACGATACAAAATGTCTCCTATCAAGACATATTTTGCCGCTTTCTGTTTGAATGTTCGTTTTGTGACGTGCGTCAATCCAAAGGGTAGATTACCTAACTTGAGGTAGTCTCTTATGGGTAAATACCAATCCTGTTGATCGGATACCTCGACGGTTTGAACATCCAATCCCTTTTGGAGTTCTTCCCTAACAAATGCTGATTGGGATAGAACTTGTAAGAATAGCGTTGTGTTGCTATTAATGGGAGTGGGGGAGAACAAAGACCCCCAGTTGGCATGTTTCAAATAGTCTCGGATTCGAAAGAACTTATCCGAAGATGGTTCGATCTGGATCATGTGGATTCCTGGCGTCAAGTCTGAGCTTGCGCGCTCCATCGCGGGTTGCGATAAGGTTTTGACCTGAATGGTTGTTATATCACCGGAAAGGTCTTGCGGGATTAGTGACCCTAAGGAGGCCATTGTGTCCGCAAAATGATTCGATGATCGAGGGAGTGCCTCGATGTCATACCACTCAAGTTTTGCCAGGAATTTATCCACGAGGGCTTTATAGGCTTTTAGGACTGGGCATTTGCATTGATATACCCCTTTGACTTGATTGACGATTAACAGCGAATCACCAAAGATGTTCAGTCTTTTGATGTTCATGGCGATTGCTTGTCCGAAGACCTAGGAGCAAGGCTTCATATTCTGCATTGTTGTTGGTGCCTTGGAAGTTTAATTTAAATGACGGGGGGCATTGGAGCGCCCTGCGGTGTGAAGAATACAATTCTGCGCCACCACCTTGCTCGCATTTAGAACCATCAAAAAATAAGGTTATGTCGGCACTGAGACTCGGGCTCTTCAGAATCTGGCGATTTTGAGACATGGAAGACCTCATCATCGGGTAGTTCTATGACTAGAGGCTGATCGTCTTCAAGAGGAGCCTCTGCTAGTTGATCGGCTATGACTTGTCCTTTTATAGATTTTTGCCCAATAAACTCAATGTCAAATTCCGTCAACAACATGATCCATTTCGCCGTGCGACTACTATGATAAGTACGACTCATCATGTATCGCAATGGATTCTCCTTAGACACAACATACGTAGTGTTGCTCGGCATGTAGTGGCGTAGCCTCTTGGTAGCAAACACCACCGCCAAGCGAGTTTCTCAACGTATGCATAGTTAAGTTAGTAGCCCGACCGGGTGCGGCTAAGATAGTAAGTAGCTTGTTCTTTGTGAAGTTCATTCTTACGGGCTAGCATTGCGCCCGGTGCCACCTCGATAGCTGAGATGTATAAGTAGAACGGCACACCTGGTCTAGGCGGTGCCAATACTGGCGGCGAAGCCAAGTATTGTTTGATTTCGTCAAAGGCTGAGTGGCACTCGTCATCCCAATGAAATGTGACCCCCTTGTGCAATAATTTGTTCATTGGTCGGCATTTGTCAGATAATTGCGCTATGAAGCGTTTAATCGACGCGACCTTTCCTTGCGGACTTCGAGACTGCTTGATAGTGGTTGGGGGAGCCATTTCAAGGATTGCCTTGACTTTGTTTGGGTCCACTTCGATGCCTCTCTTGGAGACTATAAAACCCAAGAGTTTTCCAGGATGTGACGCCGAACACGCACTTCTTGGGATTCGGTCTGACCTTATGCTCTATGAGGCGATCGAGAATCTTGCTTAAGTCACCGAGATGATCTGAGCGCAAGAGAGACTTGGCTAACAAATCATCCATGTAATCTTCCAAAGTTTTGTGCATGTAATCGTGGAAGATATAAGTCATAGCACGTTGGTATGTAGCGCCGGCGTTTTTAAGGCCAAAAGGCATGACCTTATAACAAAATGTCCCCCAAGGCGTTGTGAATGCCGTTTTGAGTTGGTCTTCGGGATTGATACGAATTTGATTGTATCCTGAGAAACCGTCCATTAGGGAGAGCATTTCGTGACCTCGTTGTAGCGTCTACCAATGCGTCGATGCTTGGCAAGGGGAAATCATCCTTAGGACTCGCTTTGTTTAGGTCTCGAAAGTCGGTGCATATGCGAATCCTCCCGTCGGGCTTCTTGATGGGAACCATGTTGGACAACCATGGCGGATAATCCACGTAGATGACAAATTGTGCATCCAACAGCTTTTGCAATTCGTCTTTGACCATCAAGGCCACTTGTTGGGTGCATCTTTCTTAGTTTTTGCTTTACAGGCTTGATTTTCGGATCAAGCGTTAAGTTGTGCATGACTGGCTGCGGGTCTAGTCCTGGCATATCTTTGTACGACCATGCAAAAACCTCCTTCTTTTCTTTAAGAAGGGCAATGTAATCGGCTTGCTCCTCGGGGGAAAGGCTTACCCCCAGCTTGAGAATCCGTGGATTCATTGGATCTGTGCCGATGTCTACGTCAGTCGTCTCTTCGACTGACATGTGGGATCCGTCCTCCAACTGATGTGGAGTTGGGATTAAATGGATATCATCGGCTGAGTTAAGATCTGCGTTTGGAACCTCGGGTCCCTCTTCAGCTTGAAAAATATCCTGAGTTGTCCTTGGGGTAAAATGAAGCATTTCACCGAAAGGCCGATACTATGATGGTGACAATGGTGAATTGACGCGATCCCAATCAATGGCATCCATGTTTAGATGCAATGACCGTGATGGATCGGTCGGATTGCGGATGGGTGTGGTCAAATCAATGGAGATCATGTGGATGGAATGAATTTGGTCTCCAGAACCACGGGTGTGATGACTTGATTCTTTTAGATGTTCCCTATACTCTGGATCTGGCTCTACGGGAACAGGCACGAATGGATCCTCTCTAGGTGCAAATTCATCTCTATGTGTGAAAAGGAAGGCGGGGTCTTCCCTCGGTACTGCTGTCATGATGGGATCTCGAGGTGGACGATGCTCATCTTGAATTTGGAGCCATAGGCCTAACACTTGGTCCCACCTCGCTGGGTCTACGTGCCATTCATGTCCTAACCGTATACCCATTTGTCCCATTAGATCTTCATGAGTTAGAGCGCGGTGATGTCGTCGCGCATGTACGAGATAGTCCATTTCGGTTTCGTCTTTTGAATCGCTTTCATAGATCCAAAATTGTTCATCCTCTTCGACATCTGTTGCTTGCGACATTGAGGACTCTTCCTGTTCCAGTGAATTAATCTGGTCCCATTGCAGTTGTTCCACTCTTAGTGGAGGGACCTGATTCTTTTGAGGCTGTGTTATTTCATCTGGAACCTCTAAGGGGAACAGTTTCAGAAAAATGTCCGGAAGCCGTTGTTGTTCTCTTTGAGGATTGCTCTCTGAACTTTCACCTCTCTCTAGCAAAGGAGAGGGATTATTGCTATTTCCAGGGGTGTTTGTAGACCATGGGAGATAATCCCCTAATGTGTATTCTATGTTTGGATTGGCGTACGGGTCTTGTGCCAATCCCCCCTTGTTGCCTATTTCTAGGCCTTGCATATTTTCAACCAAGATGTCTAATGGCAGGGGATGGTTGAACCCTACCCCTGACTTGTCATATGGCATCTGATATCTTGGTTGGCAAAGGATCCGCATCCCTTGCTCATATCTGCCTAGCCCATACCCATGCCAATTGCATTGTTCGAGATATTTTAGGGCAAATTCTGGGTTCGACAGATAATTGATGTTTTCGACAAAAGGCTCTTCATCTGTTTCCTTTTGTTCGCATGGTTCGAAACCATGATCAAGGCCCCCATACACAAAATTCGTTTGGTTCGGTGGGTAGCCTAGAGGGACGATTGTTCCAATGGGAAGGCGAGGTCTTCCCATGTCTTGTACTGACTCCAATGTGGGGGTTGCCACAACATTTTGCACTAAGTATTCTCCCAGGCCTGTAATGGCCATCTCAACAGTGATTGTTGATGATTGGGTAGGAGGAAGCGGTAGTCCTTCCTGAGTCCATTCCATGTTTGGTGGTTCAGGAATCTTGGTTTGTGTTGTGTTGGGCGCTTCCTCTGTTGATATCGTTGAAATCGTGGGCAACCCCTCTTCTAGAGGCTTAACCTCTTCCATGATTTGCTTTCCCTTGTCCTTCTGTTGGGCCACGATAGGTGGCGTTGATGATGAAGGAGTAGGTGATGAAGTCTCACCTGGTTGGGATTTTGCCTTGTTGGCCACCAGTGGTGCTTGCGGTATCGGACCCTGTTTAGATGAATTCAATTGAAAATCCAAATGCGTTGATGGGAGGGTCGATTGAGGTATGAATTGTACCGCATTACAATACTTGAAGGGCTCTAAGTCCATTGGGACTACATGTATTTGCCCTTCATAGGCATACTTCAAGCAATGGTGTGCGATCGAGGGGACACACTTCATGTCCACCGATCCAAGGCCGCCCTAGCGGTATATTATAAGCCATTTCGCCTTCCAGCACATGGCACGGTGTGGGTATTGACTTTTGTCCTACACGTATAGGCGAGAACAACCGTGCCGGTTGTCGAGCAAATTGCATCTTTAAAAGCTCGCAGTGTGTACGTGGAAGCGGTGATGTGAGAGGCTGGCGGTTTTAAATGTTTCAATGCTTGCGGTGGTTATAATGTTCCTTGGACGAGCCGGTATCTATCGGCACTCTCTTGTACGGGATCCCGTTGACCCGCGCGATAACGTGCGGGGGTGGATCCGGCATGTCATTTGATATCGTTTTGACCTCGTCTTCTTTGAATGTGATGACAGGCTCCGTACATTGTTTCACATGTCCCACGAAGGCGTTGAAAGAATTTGCTTCGTGGGGTTGTACTTCAATGGCTTTTAAAATGTCCATAAGAGCTTCTCTATGGGGAGCTGATTGTTGAATAAGCTCGTAGATGGACAGCCTAGCCGACGTGGTCCGCAAACTCTGCGTGAGTTTGGTTCGTATCGTGACCTCAGGTCTAGGCGGAGGTAACTGCGTTGGGCATTGTTGAGGCTGCGATGTCGACGGAACTTCCCTCGCAGCTACCTCGGGGGCAACTGTTGGGTATTTTCTGTTCCTTGTTACAATGCTAATCATTCCCACAAATCCTTGCGTGGGAAGATCTTGTCGCACCTCGTTAATCTGGAGCGGTTTTGTCTGTGCCTCGTGGGCGGGGCAAGGGGTCCTTGAATACCCCCATTTGTTGGTTGTTTGGTGCGATGGGGTTGTCCACGACCAATGTTCGGTTGTCGATCAAATCCTGGACTAGTTCTTTGAATTTCCAGCACCCATTTAGGTCATGTCCTCTGCGCCTATGGAATCTGCAATACAATTCCTCCCTATACCCCCTAGGCTTGGGAATGTTAGGGTCAAAAATTTGGATTTATGGCAGAGTAACTAAATTTGCCGTCGACAAGCGGTCAAATAAGGAGTCCCTAGACTCCGCATACGGGGTGAATTGTCGCCTAGGGCGACGTCTGCGATACTTGCTCATGTCTTACGTTATCTCTTTCGTAAGCGGGAGGCACTTGCACGGTAGTTAGCCTTTTGAGGCTGCGTTTCTTGCACGAGCGCGGGGACATTTATCGCAACTTGGTTGATTGCGGCATGTTGTGGTTGCGTTGTCCCAGTTTTAGTGGTTTTATTCCACTCTTTCTTCTTAGGCTTGGCAATTGCGCCTTCGCCTATCTTAATCTCTTCTATGACTCTGGCTTGCGCCAAAGCTTCTTCTAAGCTGTCGTATTGTCGCAACAACAATAGACCAGAGATTGATTTTAAGCAACTTTTTGTGAACATTTGCGTGAGGTCCGACATGGGAGGACGGTAGGGTAACTTAGAAAGCAAAGCTCTCCATCGGTTCCCGTACGCTGCCATTGTTTCCTCCTCAAATTGTTTAAGGCTAGCAAGATCACTAAGTGATGCCTTCTTCCTTGTGTTGAAGGTGAAACGTTCAAGAAACGCATCTACTAGCTGATCTAAGCTGCTTATGTTGTGTTTGGGCAGTTGTGTGAACCAATCCGAGGTAGGGCCTGCGAATGTGGTTATGAATGTTCTAAGCAATAATGCATCATTATCTTGGATGCCGAAGCATTGGCTTAGAAATCGTGTAACGTGTTCCTGTGCGTCCTCTTCACCTTTAAAAACTGCCAATTGAGGCAACTTGAAGTGTTCGGGGTAAAGAGGTGTAGGCACTGAGGGATGCACCGGATTATTGCGGAGTAGACGTAATGTGGGTTTTTGATGCCCAGCAACTTTTGTCTCCATAGACTCCAAACGCTCCAATAGCGCTTGGTATGCATCGGAAGATTTTATTTCTTCCTCTCTTGTTCGCTCTTGTTGCAAGTTACGGTAAACTGGAGGCCTATGGAGGGGTGGCCGAATGGCATCCTTCCTGCCTTGATGGGGAGTTTCAATATATTCCTCTTCGGGTTCATACTCCTCATAAAATTCTTGAGGAGTCTCAGGGCGAAACCTGTGACCCCCGATCAAGCTCTTGCTTGAAGGTACCCATCATTGTTTTGGGGAGTTGCCTCCCTCTCGAATCTATGGGGTCTTGGAGGCGGAGCTTGACGAGGTCGTGGAGACCTGTCCTGCACCAACGGATTACGCCTCTCATACTTGTTCAGCTCTTTGGATGCGAGGGGTTGGCCCCCTCTCAGGTATTTCATAGCGTAACTCATCCGCTTCACGTTGCATGCGTTCTTTATCCAAGCGGTATTGATACTCTATCTCTTGCTGACTTTGTTTAAGCCGCATGATTTGGGCTTGACGGGTGGTATATCTGGCGACATCCGGGTCAATTTGATCTACCCTATTTTGTTCAGAAGGTTCAAATGTTCCTCCTATGGGTTTACCTCGGTTTTGATGCTCTAAAATCTCAAGGGGTCGCTTCCCTCTATCGAGGTAGGCGGTATGTGCTCGAGGTTCTGGCCTCAAGGGGTGATCATGATATCCTGCTGGTGCGGAAATGCAAGGTTCCCGCATTGTTTGTTGCCCTCGAGGAATGCGATGGTTTTCCTCATACTCCCTTTCACGGGTGTAAATGGGGTGGGCGGAGTTAGGTCGCCCTATGTAAGGAGCCCTGCGCTCCGGATTTGGTCTCTCTGTTCTGATGATAGGTAAAGAAGGGATGCCATATCCACGTTGCCCCTCCAAATGGACAGTGTGCCTGTTTAGCGCTTCATCACGCGGTGGCCACTCATGCCTAGCTTCAAGAGGTGATTCTCTATTTATGTCAAGGTCTACATGTAAGGCATCTTCCCGAAAGGGGCTATTTTGAATAGGCATACCCCACCGAGGATTCTGAATTGGATTCTTTTGTAGGTTTGACCTATAAGGCGGTATGACCAAATCCTCGGGATTGTAACGGAGGTGACTCGTGCCTCCTGGGACATTCCCCACAGCCTCCACCCGTGATTGGGCTTGGCTACGGGTGAGCACCATGACGATGTCTCTAAAAAAAAACCCTAAAATTGAAAATGAGTCAGATGGGGCCCAAAATTGGTGTGCACATCCCTCTTATAGTAGATAATACAAGAATTAAGTTTCAAGTCCTATATCTAAATACATTAGGAGATATTGACCTCCGAACAGCTCAAAAAGTGCAAAAAAATGGGCACGCAATTTTAAAACCTAATTTCGGGGCACTAGATGATGGAATTTGGCCCCGAAAACTGGATTTTTGGGGAAATACAACTCAATGGAGTTATATTTGTTTAAAATTCTCCCAACCAACTCCCTGTAAAATTTCATGTCAAACAGAGCTACGGTTGAGAAGTTATGGCCCCGGCAAGATGCACTAAAATTTAGAGAAAAATACAAGATTTCCCATTTTTTGTTGGATGGTCCTGCATCACTTATGGGCACATTTGGGGTGCTTTTGGGTTGACCAAAGGGTTCATGGACACCTTTGGGGCATTTTGGAGTGACCAAGCGATTACGGGAATCCTTGGAGCTTTTTGGAGAAAATGACAAAATGCGTAGATTTTTTTATCTTTGTTTTTAATGATTTTTTTTTGTCTACACTAAGCAGAATTAAACACACACATTCACAAAACCGTGATTATCTCTTTTAAGGATTATTGGTGTGCCCTAGACTGGTTTAGTGCATTTTGATGTTTTGTTTTGTTTTTGTAGGTTTTGAAGATCGTTTAAATGCATGATGAAGGCTCATATAACTCCCAAAACGGTAGCCCCTTCAATATACCAACCAGGCCGATATACCAACCTCTCTATATACCCGCCCTTACGAGAGGGAGACTATAGGTACGTGAGAGCAGAAGGTACGTGGTACATAGGCGGTACGGAAGGGGGATTGTCCTGTTAATGGCACCTACCATAGAAAACTTATCCTCGTGCGCATGGGAATCACCCCAGCGACACTCGGTCTATCTTCGTCAGGATTTACGCCTAACAATAGTTGAAAATTGGGAAATGGATGCAAATCAAGCCAAGGTGGTGATGAAATCCACCAATGGTCTTGATCAAGGGCTGGGGTCTTACGACCAGCTCCTTGGTTTAAAATTGTTTCGTGATGTGTGTGGGATTCGTTTTATTCAACAAAAATGAAACAAGCATACATGACTTTTCTTATGCAATGCAGGACAAGATGAAAACAATCAAAGGAACAGAAATAGAAACAAAAAAATATAACAGAGATCATGAAAATCCCTACCTCTTCTCTGCCTGCTCCTGTTGTCTCTGAATTTCTGCTCTGAAAATCTGCAGGCAAGAATTCGTCCCTCTGGGAGACGAATTGCAGAACAAAATTCGTCCCTCCCAGAGACGAATTTGAATTCGTCCCAGGGTCAGACGAATTGCAGAAAAGAATTCGTCCCTATCAGAGACGAATAGCAGTCTGCAACAAAAAAAAATGTACCTGTCAAGCACAAAACACAAAAATTTGATCAGTTTCTGTGATTTTAAAAACCAGGGAACAGGGTCCCACCGTGATCGCCACTGAAAGCATGAGATTTCGGGCAAAGGAAACACCAAGTGCGATTGCATTCAAAATTAAGTACGCTTAAGTCCTAGAAATGTAAATTGCATGAAATGGAAAAGAAACACATTGGAAGGGACACAAGCAAATAGAGAAAACACAGCCCTTTCATTAATTTCCCTTGATGTCTGTTACAATGACGTCTCCTCCCTTTTTAGGGGTTAGGAGTGCAAATAGAGTTTGATTACAATCATTGAATGATTCCTCTTTTCGCGTGCCCACGATTGCAATGGGCGGGCCAAGATGATGCCGTCGCTGATGTCGATGTGTTCTTCGCCTCTGCTGCTTCTCCTACGAACAAAGAAATGACCAAGACGTCAGTAGCACCTGCTGCAAATGAAAAGCGTTTGCTCTCTAAAACTAACGAAATATGCATGTAAATATTTGCCTAAACAGTGAATACAGTGAATCCAAATTGCTTCAAAACTTGACAGAAGGTAAGAAAAGTTACCAGAAGGCCACTGCCACTGAGGCAGCTGGCCAATCCACCTTCAACTGGAATTCGTCCCTGGGCAGGACGAATTCTGACTGCAATTCGTCCCTGGGTGGGACGAATTCTTCTGTGTTGAGGAAACCGACTTGTCGCTGCTCCAATGTCGGATCCCGAGACCTACAAAACGCCTACAAATAGGGGGGTTATGTAATTGGGGCCATTTTGGGACGACCCAGATGGTCGGATTTTCCCAATTTGGCCTCCACCCTCGGGAATTTGACCTTGACACCTGAGTTAGCGAGAAGACAACAAGCAAGACAAAAAAAAGGGGGGAATCAGACAAAAAAAAAAAAAAAAAAAAAAAAAATAAAAATAGGGCGCGGGGGGGGCGGGGGGGCCCGGGGGGGCGGCCCACCGGGGGCCCCCGGGGGGGGGGGGGGGGCCCGAGCCCGGGGGGGGGGGGGGGGGGGGGGAGGGGGGGGGCGGGTGTCCATGTGTTGGATTTGGGTAAGGTTCGAGCTTCCAAAGGCCACCCAACAACCTCCCTTGCAAAAGAGATTGGTGGATGTGGGAAGGTGAACCGAGAGGGATGCAAGTGGGTCTTCAACTCGGCAGCACTTCGTTGCTTGAACACTCCTTCAACCTCTATGTTTTGGGTGAGAAAAGTCCCACCTTTTATAGACCCATGGGGTCTCTTTTGGGAGGGAAGCACAAATGCCATGTGTTGGCCATAGGCGCCATGTGGCAGTCTTGTCTTCCCATGAGGGAGGGGAGTCCTCCATTGACTTGAACTTTGATAAATGCTTTTTGTAACAGTCCTCTAACGGCCCCTCTGTCCACTTACACATGCGTGCAAGGCAAGAGCCCTTAACTGACTGTTCTGGGCTGCCACTTGGCACCATTTGCCTTTTTGCCCGTTAAGCTTAGAATTCGTCCCACCCAGGGACGGATTAAGAATTCGTCCTGGGGTGGGACGGATTCTATTTTGAATTCATCCCAGGGTGAGACGAGTACTGGGCAAAGTGTCCAAGTGTGCCAAATTGCTTCTTGACCTCACAAAATTGCTATGAAAGTGGTTAAGACCACTGTTTGACCTCTGAGGGCTGCCCTGGGGGCTGTGTTTGTCAAAGCGATCAGTGTTTGCAGTCACATAATCGGATTGGTGTTGTTTTGGTGTCTACAATATGAACAACCATTTTCTTGACCATGATATTCTTTTTTATTTTCTAATAGTAATGATAATGGTCCCTCAATTTCTTATTGAAAATGTTTGCTCAGAACATTGATTGATAGAGTTTGGATATCATCAAAATCATGAGGGAAATCATACCATATTTGGTTTGGAAAATATTTTTCTATTGTCAATTCAAGGAATAGGCTAAGGTCTTTAGTATTCTTGCCATCATAAATAGTCATGTTTCTAGATCTATAGCTAATGTAAGCATCAGATGTTGCAAGCCATGGGTGCCCTAGAATTAAGGGATGTCCTCCTAAATTTTTCTTATGTTGTAAGTCTATAAAGTCTATAGGTTATTCCCATGAACATACAGAGACTATAACATCATCTAGTTTTCCTTCTAGCTTAACAGTAGACATATATGCAAGTTGGAGTATGATAGAAGTTGATTTTTGTTTATGTACCCCTAAATATTTCATTGTTTCTTTAGTCATGACATTAATATCAGGTCCTAAATAAACCAAAATATTTTGTAAGGCTATTTCACCAACATGAACCATGAGTATAGGTATTCCAATATCGGTGTATTTTGGTAATGACCTATCTCTCATTATTATCTTAGATAATTGTCCAATGACTTGAATAGTTTGAGATTCATTCTTATTTTTCCTTACTAAATTTGTGCATATGTTTTGATGAACTTGGAATAGATAGGGATATCCTTGATAGCCTGTAATAAAGATATCTTGATAGTAGAATTTTTTAAATTCTTAAAGTAAGTTAAAAGCTATCTTAGATGGTTCTTTTGGTATTGCAAGTATTTGAGGAAATGGTATCTCTACTTCTTTCCTTTGAGGAATTTGGATCTCTTGATATTTTTTTGGAAATTTTTTTGGTGAATTTTCTATTTCCATCGCATTGTTATCCTCCTTTTCAAACTAGTCTACAATGGTATTATATAGCTCTATGAGAGTTACATTGTTTTCTAATAATTTTCTAGATCTCAATTGAATATGTTGATAATATACCATAGATATAGAATAAATATTACTTATTTTATAGACTTTTTTAATATTCTTATTGTTGTTAGAATGAGGGACTGGTTGAGATGGTAGAGGAGGTTTCTTAGGAGGATTATTATTATTAACTAGAGGTGGAATAAGTCTATTTTGAGGCATATTTTGAGGGGCTTGTACCCTAAATTGGTTTTGAAAGTTCTGTTGTTATGACAGATTTTGGGACCAACCAGGTCCTCCTTGATTGTATTGGCCATTAGTATTCCAATTAGGCATGTTTTGAATCGAAATTCATTGGTTCCATGGAGGTGGAATTCCATAGTTATTGGCCATAAAGTGGATCCATGGTGGTATGTTCCAATATTTATTATTTGAATATGAGTTCCAATTTGCCCATTTTGGTGGATTGGACCATTAATTAGGCCTTTACTGGTTGGAATAACTAGGGTTTAACTAATTAGGTGGTCCATTAAATGGAACATTCTATATTTGGGCTACAAAATAAACATCTTCTATCTCTTCAACTTCAGGTTTCTTTATGAAAAATTTAACAGTGGAGATGTATTTGTAGTTTTCAATTTTGTGATTCTTATCAAAAAATTTATAACAAGTAGAAATATTGGAAATATTTGTTATATTGAGAGGGCATTATATTATGTTGTATTTTTTCCTACATATATGATGTTAAATCTCTTCACTGTCATGTTATTTTGGATTCCTATCCATTAAATCCAAATATGTAGTCAAGGTTCTTAACAAATCAACATATTTCCAATTTGTGCTCTTGCCACACCTCCTATGGATTACTTATTACTCCTTAGAGGTTTGTTTCATGAATAGTTTCTACAAAGTTTTCAAATATCCTTAAATGTTATAAAATGGATATATTTTTTTTACATAAGGTTCAGAACCTCGAGGACATATTCTTTCAGTCATTTTAGGAAGAGTTCTTTTAATATTTATTCATCGTGGTCTATATTTACTCTAGATCCATAAAATAGAAATCTCTCAATGTAATCCTCCAAATATTCTTCTTCTTTTGTATTCATGGAGAATAGCTCAATTTTTTTATCCCTAACTCTACAATAATCATGATATCATTCAAGGAATAGCTCTTTTAAGCCATCTTCTCCATACCATCGATTATAAATATTTTCTCCTAGATCCATGAACCATATTAAAGTTTCATATTTAATATTAGAGGGAAACGACCTAAGATTTTGTTCATTGGTGGTGCAAAATTAAGCTTGGCACACCATATCAAATTCAAAGAGAAAATCATCAGGATCTTCGTGTGGTTTCCCATGGAAGGTGGGTAATACAAAAACATAGATTGACTTAGGTTCTCATGTTTACCCATTTGTATGTAATATTTGGAATGCAAATATCTTTATTTAACCACTTCTTATTTGGTCTCAATTCTATCTTTGTCTATCCTCTCTTTTGATCTCTTCTACCTCTCCCTACTCACTTCTAGTTAGCCATAACTGAATGTAAGATTTAAATAATTAGACCATGTATGAGTTCAATAAAAATAGAAGAAGGATCTATGTGATTATCAAATTCTAGTTCAGGTAATAAATATGAGTTAGGATCTTATTCTAGAATTTCAGCTTGCTCGATTGATGTTGTTGTTTCAAGTTATTTTAACTTATAAATTCTAGGCTACCTACTAAAGTCTCTTTGAAAATTTTCTTTTGATTTGATGATATTTATAAATCTTCTCTTAGAGTCTCTAGGTCTGCTCATGAATTTTCTAAGTTCTCTTGTTTTTACAACAATGTCTAATATTCTTTGAACAATCTATAAATATTGTTGATTGGATCAAGTTTTTGGGTTTCATTAAGTGTTTCTCTTCAAAATTAAAGTGGTCTATCACTAATTGAATCAAATTAAAAAGGAAATCTTGGGTTAGAATGGGGTTGGAATTTCCAAATTATAGCTCATAGCATAATTCTTGATACAACTCTCTAAAGTGCATAGCTCTAGGTATCTTGTGATATTTATTGCTATATTCTAGGGCTACTTATCTCTTTTCTATGTCTTCAATGAAGTTTTGAATGATGAGAGAATACTCAAAATATTGATTCTAAGAGTAAATTTTTGGATTTACTATTGCTCTTCTACCCCGAAGCCAATGCTCACAACTCCTTCCAAGATCTAGATAATATGAATGGTAGTTCAGCCCTAGAGTTTTTTCTATGTCAATTCTTTTGATTTCCTTTAGATCATCTAATATATCTTCAATAACATCAATGCATTCACACAAAAAATCTCACTTTTGGCTGGATGTTTTATTTTATTGCTCAAAAATAAGGTTAAATTCTTATTGTATTAGTGATTTTCTAAGGTCTATAAGTACATACTGATTTAGACTATTTTCCACCATCTAGAAACCTATATTTTATTCTCCTTTCTCTCTCTTTAGTTTTTGTTTTTTTTGGGTTTGATTTTGGTTTTCAGTTTTAATCCTACTGTTTCCAAGTTAAGATATAAGTCACAACAAATGAATTTATAACTATCCTTAACATAGTAGGAAAATAAAATAAAAATTATATTTTTCTAAGCAATCTTGCTATAACTAAAACAAGGTGCAACTCAGTCTACGAATCCATATAGTTAATTTTAGTATAATAGAAAATAAAATGAAATATTGCTTGAAAAGTAAAATTTGATGGAAATGATATTACTGAAAGTAAAATTTTATTTTACTATCACTTCTTTGATTATTTAGGAACTTTTATTTCACTATGATTGTGCCACTCAACCATACCTAGTTCCTGCTTCTTACAGGTCCTAATTATTTAGGAGTGTTTCACTATGACTGTGTCATTGAGTCATACCTACTTCATATTTTTCTTACAGGAGAACCCATACCAAAACAAATGAATAGCAATCACCCAAAGCTTAGAAATTACTAGAAATAAAATTACTAAAATAAAAAGGTTAAACTATTACTGCTTCTCTGATTATTTAGGGATGTTTCACTATGACTGTGTCACTTAGCCATACCTACTTCCTACTGCTATATGTCCCTAGCCAAATTTAGGAATGTTTCACTATGACTGTCTCACTCAGCCATACCTACTTCCTATTTTCTATAGGTCCTAAACCAAATTAAGCAATAATAATCACCCAAAGCTTGAAAATTTTGCAAGAAATAAAATTTTGTAGAAAATAAAATTTTGCAGAAAATAAAATTTTGACTATGAAATCATTAAAAAGATACCTCAAGAGAAAAGAACCTGGCAATACAAGTAAGCCTCTCATGTAGCCAACAAATTTTCTTATTAAAAACTATGGCACTACTGTCCCCGAAAATGATACCAAAATGATCAGCTATAATAGCTTACATTTAATATTTGTCAATCTAAGGTAATAAATTTTATATTTAAAGAGTATGAATTGAATATAGATTGTACTATGGGGATCAATTCTAAGCTTAATTCAAATCTCTATTAGTTTTAGATTGTGCAAAAAAGTAATAATTATAGTGAACATAAATTAAATTGTGTAGGAATGAAAATAAAATGTAATTTATGATTTATGTAATACCTATGATTTTTACCTATTGATGAGTTTATTTAATGATGATTTTATCTATTGGTGAGGATAACTAATAATAATTACATACTGATGACGATCGTTGTGCAATTAATTTGAATTATCTATTTTACTTTCTGATCTATGATAATGCAATTTATAATATATTTTATATTCTAAGGTTAATTTTACGTACTAATTATTCCTAACCTATTGTAGGGGTGAAAGAATAGGAAATGACTGTAAGAGTGGGCCTTGCCTCCTAAAGGACAATGCATGTCTTTCTCCCCTAAACTACTTTTACTCAATAACTAAGATGCATAACTACTACTAACATTATTATATTCTATGGATGCAGGAAATTACAACTAAAACTACATAAAAGAAGTAAAGTAGTAAATAACACAAATGATACAATTATAATATGTGAAAATTAAAGTGTTGTTTTTATTGCTAAAATTTTAGATGTACATGATGGCACATTTCCTCAAAAATTGTACAGTCATTTCAACATTATTTCTGAATCGTAAAATTTTTCATTAGACATTTTCTAAGGTCACACTATGTAATATATATTGTGACTTAGACAATTCTAAGTAAAAATATTCCATGTATTTTTCCATGTGGATTTGTGGACTTGATAATGCAACAACTATGTACTAATGGAAATAGTCTAAACTAACACAATTTCCTAATCCTGCTTGGACTCAATAAATAACCTAAGTGGTCCAAGTGGCACTTTATGAACGAACATAACAAAACAATACTAATTTGAACATTTTGGAAGATATAAAATGTAACTATATGCCCCTTTACAATTGGGAAGGACATAAAAATATTGCGTTACAATCAAGAAAACCTAACAGTAATCTAATTATGCAACTTTATAGAATAACTTTACAATAAATTTATTAATTATAATATCCTCATGAATAATCTTTGACAAGTCAACTAATCATGATGACTGAAAATATTTTGTTGTTATGTTAAAACACCATGTTGTCACTGATGTAGCATACAACATCGATCAATTGACTTCATCAAATTTATTCTATAACTACTAGTAAAAGATCTCTTTCGTAATCAATAGCTACTTTTGTAACATACTTCAATTATTATCTTCTATAACTATCATTAGCTACTGTATTCTATAATAGTCATCAACTACTGTATTCTATAAATATATCTAGAGCTCTCTTAATCCATCATCCTTATGTCCATATTCTCACATCCAAGGTCTGATATGAAGCTTGTGCTACTGCATCATATGCCTGAAAATTTTCTGCAACACTTTATTGTATAATCATACACAAATTACACGTATTTTGCATGAAATACATACATTTGTCAGATTAACCATATCCATAATTTTAACTGATAAATCACATGAATAAACAAAAATAACCATTAAAATATATTGCAATCATGATTTAAAGATAGAAATGAAATAATTTATCACAAATAATACATGCTAAGTAAATACTCATCAGTATGTATGAGTTGTTTCAAAAATTGCAGTTGTAGGAATGATTTGTTTAATATTTGTGTATATTTTGATCATTGCATAAATTATTATTTTTCTTAATTGTAAACAAATAGTACAATTCCATAGTACTTGTATTATGCATGAATTGTTTTATCTTAAAAAAAATGTTTAATTTACACAATATTATTTTAAGATACATATGATGGGAAGAGATATACACAGATTTGTGGATTGATATCTACCTGTTATTGATTTATCAATTGAATTTTGAAAAAATGATCATTACAAAATATTTTGTCACGATATTGTTTTAACAACTAGTATGAATCCAAAACTACGATGATCTTCAAAAATAGATTTTTGCCTGTGCAAAGTTTTTGAAAGCTTAAAGTTCTTATTTTAGCAATTTTTTTTAATTTACAGGATTCAGAAATAAGGATTGTATTTTTGTTGTTGCAGTTTTCAGAAAATATGAAACTACTATGTGAAAATAGACTCTATATGGATTATCCATTCATCTATAATATTATAGTTTTAAACATGATTACTTTTATATCAAATTTAGTAAAACAAAGAAATGATATATATGGTTTTGAATCTTTGAATTTACATGCATCAGAAAATGCATCACCTTCAGTGTGGAGGAATAATGAGTTTCAAAGTGTTACATTATTTACACCTAATTTGCTTATATATTTCTTTATACATGAATGGATATGAATGATTTTTACTATTGTTTTACTTAGATTAATGATTATATTTTAATATTGTTATTTATTTATCAATTAGATTAATGGTTATAATTTTTATTTATGCGTATATTTTACATGAATTTTGTGCAAGTCCGTAGGATACTAAACCAAAAGGTCGATGTGCATAGCAGGGCTGGATGGATGATACACTTAAAGGTGCTATGGATGAAGTACCATAGTGAGGTGCAATTGATGTATATACAAAGAGGACTGCTATAGGAAAGGTAATAAAATTAATTGAGCATTAGTGCCACATCACGTCCAATGAAGAACACATCTTGCACAATAACTCATTCTAGATTTCAATGTGATCAAAGGAATATTTGGAAATCTTCTATTTTATTTGATAAATTTGTAAATATTTATTATAATTTGGAAAAGGATACAAACTCTTGATTTATTTCCATGAACTAATATTCTCTTTCCTTGAGAATAGGGCACAATATTATTCTCATCATTTCTTAAAATTAGAAGTTGTTAAGTGAATGCCACTTGGCTTCACAATGATTAGTCCAATTTGTATTTATTATAATTCATTTTTGTTTAGAAAAAGTTGTTAGCACGTGTGTTAGTGTTGATTAGCCAAAGTTTCATCTTGTTATGGAAATATATTTATTTAGAAAATTGTTAGTATGTAGTTAGGATTCAGATTTGATTAGTTGGAAGGAATAGAGTGTGATACAAAAAATACATCCTTGAACATAAATGTATAAATTACAATAGGGATGCCATTGAAAAGGTCCTTGCCTCCTCACTTTTCTTGATTACTCTCTCTTCTCCGTGAACTACTCTATAATGAAATTTTAAGAAGTCACACTATAGATTTCCAGCAATGTACATGATCAAATCCTAGCAATAAAATAGTATTACTTTTCTACATTTCTTTCATAATGTTATTCTGTATTTTGTAATATTTTATTTCCATTTGTAGTAATTTTATTTTCCTAAAATCAATGAATAGTCAATAGTTAGAATATGTTAGATGAAATAAGTAGTTTTTGAAGTAAAATAGTGTAGAATAAAAGAGAAAACTATTTACCTTTTCGAAGGTATGTCCCACTTCTAGAAGACTAGTACATGTTCTCCCACTCCTACATTAGAATAGGATTAGATTAGAATAAATAGGATTAGTATAAATTAATCTGCATCATTTATTTCAAAATTAAAATAGTTAAAACATCATTAGTTGCACATGGATCCACACATATTCATTTATTTAGTTAATTTCACATCTAGTAATTTAATTGCATATTAAAAAAAATATGTAAACTATTCTATCTTTTCTATAACCTGATCTTAAGAAAACGAATCAAGTGAACAAATTATTGTCTTGGAAAAATCTATAGGGGATTATCTATTCTTTAAATTGATTTGATTTGGATTGATAATTAAATTATTAGCCCTCAAATCTAGACATCTCTACTAGTAATATACACAGTCCTTGTATTTTAATTCATTCTTAAATAATAAATAAATTATACATTCATTCATAATTTCCACATAAAATAAATCCATATAGTAATCAAATAATTTCATATTCATTCAAAAACATATGGATATTATCTTTTTATATTAGCCACATTCTTCCATGTGACATTCTTCTTAGAGTATTGGTCCCATTGGACCTTACATTGATCAAATTTTATTTTTCTTAATTTTTCTTTTTCTTAATTTTTAATTTCTAAAGCCAAGAATCTTAACTAGTCAAGACCTCAATGTGATGGGAATTTGACATTTGCAAATGAGAAACACTCCAAACATGAGAAGGATTTGCAACATATCTCCTAAGGAGAGATACATGGAAGGTGTCATAAAATTTTGACACACTGGGTGGTAAGGCCAACTTATAGGCAACAAGACTAATTTTATCAACAATCTCAAATGGTCCTACAAATCTGGGATCAAGTTTGGAATAATTTATAGAGCTTTTGGAATTTTTTACCCTTAAAAAAACTTTGTCTCATATAGAGAATTGCCTTGGTGTCCTTTTAAGATCAACATAGATATTTTGATGATCTAAGGCTTCCTTGAGATTTTGATGTATTACCCTTAATTGTTGCTCCATATGCTTGACAATGTTTGGTCCAATCACTACATGATATTCTAGATTATCCCATGATAGAGGAGTCCTACACCTCTTCTAAAAGGCTTTGAATAGGGCCATGCCTAATGAGGCATGATAACTACTAGTATAAGAAAATTCTACCAAGTATAAGTAGCCTTCACATTTAGTCCGATGGTCCATGCAATACATATGTAGCATATCTTTAAAGACCTAATTGACCCTTTATGTCTACCTATATATCTTAGGATGATATGCAGAGCTGATATTAAGATTTGTACCCTAGGCTTGGTGTAAAGCTTGCCAAATCTCGGATGTAAATCAAGAATAACTATTAGATATGATAACGTTTGGGAGCCCATTAGTCGAACCACCTCTCTATAAAATTTATTTGCTATGGTAGGTGCATAATATTTCACATTTCTAGGTATAAGTGTGATATCCTGGTTATTTTATCTACTACCATAAGTATTGCATCATGATGAAATATGGTCATAGGTAGACCAATCACAAATTCCATAGAGACAACCTACCATTTTTGAGTACGAATTTCATATGGGTACAAATTATATGTCAGATGTAAGTGTTTTTCTTTGACTTTCTAGTATCCCAAAAACCTTGCCACAAAGTTTATAATACCTTTATTCATGCCTAGCTAGTAAAAGCCCTTAGATTCTCATGCATTTTTACCCCACCCAAGTACACAAAATAAGGAGTGCAATGTGCCTCTTTTAAAATGATGTTCCATAGTTCTCTATTATATGGAATGACCAATATTTATCTAAAATATAACAAGTCATCCCTAACTATAAAATATTTATCCTTTTTAAGCCCTTGCTTAACCTAAGCTCAATATTTTAAGAAAAATCATCCTTATGTTGTAACTTCTTTACTTTGCCAGCTAAATTATACTGATGATGTGATATAGTGGTTATATGTCACCTTCTACTCAAGGAATCTAATATCTTATTCTTCTTTCCCTTAATACATTTTATCCCAAAGTCATATTTTGCCAAAAATTTCATTCAACAACACTATCTAGCATTTAGAAGGGTTGGGTAAAGATATACTTGAGATATTGATGATCTATTTTTAATCCAAAGAGTTTTACAAGCAGATAATGACTCTAGATCTTGAGGGGATCTACAACTACTTCAAATTCCAAATAATGGATGACATAGTTTACCTTGTGCTTCTTTAAATTTCATGTTTCATATGCTATAATTGCTTCATATTGAGTAAGAACTACTCCTAACCATTCGATAGAAGCATTTGTGCATACTATAAATTTCTTAAAAGGATCTAATATTTTAAGAATGGGGGTATTCATTAACTTTTATTTTAGAATTTTGAAGGCCTCCTCACATTGATCTGTCCATCTGAAAATATTTTTCTTTCTCTAAATATTTGTTATTGGATATGCAATTTTGGAAAACCCTTTCAAAAAATACCTATAATAACCTTCCATGCACATAAAACATTGCACTTTAGTGATATTTGTGCATGCAGGCTAGTCTATAATGGCTTCAATTTTCTTGGGGTCCACAACAATCCTGTCAGAAGAGATAATATGCCCCAAATACAATACTTGAGGTGTATAAAAAACACACTTAGACAATATACCATAAAAATGATTTTTCTTGAGAATTTCAAGTACAATTCTCATGCGTTGATCATGCTCTTTTTTGTTTTGGGAGTATATTAGTATATCATAAAGAAACACGAGAATAAAATTATCTAGCTATTCTTGAAACACATTATTCATTAGGTTCATAAAATTAGTTGGGGTATTTTTCAAGCCAAAAGGTAGAACTGTGAACTCATAATGTCTATATTTGGTTCTAAAAGCCATTTTGTCGGTGTCCTCTTCATGAATTCCCAATTAGTGGTATCCAAAACTAATTTTAATTTTAGAGAAGATTGTGGATCCTTTCAACTAATAAAAAATATAATCAATTCTAGGCAATGAATACTTGTTCTTAATGGTGACCTTGTTGAGCATCTAGTAATCAATACACAACCTTAAATATCCACATTGTTTCTTAAAAAATGAGATAGGAGCACCCCATGGCAACCCACTAGGTTTAATGAGTCCCTTTTCTAACAAATCTTGAAGTTGAGTTTTAAGCTCTTGCAATTCATAGGGGGTCATTATATATGGTGACCTTGCACTTGGTGTTGCTCCAGATAGAAGTTCAATTGAGAAATCAAATTCCTTTTGGTATGAAAAACTTTGAAAATCTTCTAGGAATACATCCTTAAAATCATTCAACACAAGATATTTTTGAAAAAGTCCTGATTTAAGCTCAATTTATTTCCATTTTGTTTAGTTTGACCACATAAATATTACTGCCCTTTCTTATGGCTTTCTTAACTTGCATAGGTGACAATAGATGTAATTTGGTTTAGCCACAATAATAGTGGACTCAATTATGATTTATCCATGAAATCTAACCACCTTTCCTCAAAATTTAGGAGGTCTTTAGGAGCCTTAAGCCAATATACACCTAAAATGATATAAAAGGTATGTAGAGGAGCTACGTATAAGTATCAACTGGTTTTTACCTAAGGTAGGATAATATATGGGTCAAATAGACATCGGATAACTATGTAGGTTTATCCTAAACCATATTCAACCTTCCACCCATTAGCCAAATATCCTAGTATTTTTTGTATGTCCCTCATAATACTAGAAGAAATGAAACTATTTATATCTCCAATATCAATTAAACTACATACATTTTTACAATATATTTTACCATTTAAAAGAAAATTTGTTGCCTATCAATCAAGTGTAGGATTACCTATTGCATAAAATATTCAGTGAATAAAATCTTCAAGTACCTTCTTTTGTTTTTCTCTCGGTGAGCATCAACTTGCATAATGAGAACCACTATACACATAACATCCATTTGGAGGAACTCTATCTTTCCTGCTATATTTATTTGTATTATGAGATTCTCATTATTTCTCTTTTTATTGGATTGGTGCTCTTTTATCATTCCTCCCTATGAAGCTATTCTTGTCCCATATGTTCTTGTTGCCATGAAACCTATTCCCATTTCTATTATCTAGCTTAGTCTTATCTCCTTCTTTAATTATTTTACTTTGATGCTTTTCCCACCTTACAAAGCCTACACTCTTCCTTTTCTTAAGCTCATATTTATCTTTCTCAAAGGTATTATAACAATTGAAATATGCTTTCCTAGCTTTCTTATTTATCTCCTCTTATCGATCCAAATTATAGGCTTTAAGAAGATCCTCAAGATTAAGCAAACTAACTATGGATCTAATTTTTGGGTACATAAAATAAACTTATGTACCTTAATCTCCTACTTAATATCATATTTAGGTACATACTTCAGTAGTTGTATAAATTTTTTATGGTACTCATGAATAGACAAATTTTCTTGTTGTAAGGTGGAGAATTATGCAAAATTTTCTATATAAAATTGCTTAGTCAAAAATATATTTTTAAATTCTTCTAAAAATACCTCCCACTTGAGATCAACACCTTCAATGTTCTTACTCTTATTATAGGTAGTCCACCAATCTAAGGCTAGTCTGACTAGGTGTATGACTGCCCATGATGTTTTAGACTCTGATGAAAGGGGTTTCATAGAGTAGTATGTTTCAACCTCATTTAGCCAATTTTTAGTTGCATCTCCATCTTATTTACCATCAAATTTGGAGATCTTAACATTTTCATATTTTTTACTAACTCATTCCCTACTCTTTTTTTACTAGTTCCCTCTAATTCTACAGGTGCTTCATCTTGACTAACCTCAGGATCTTCATGCCTAGTTAAATTTTCTATTAGCATCTACTATTGAACATTCAACTCATATTGTTGAGCCATTTGGGGTCTCTATTTTTCCATGTGTTCTCTTTGTTGATCCATTTGACCATGGAGTAATTGGATTAGTTTGGTCAAATTCTAATTCTCCTTGATAGGTTCACTAACTTGTGGCTCACTAATCTCTTTTATTATTTTTCCCTTAAGGGTCTATCAATCTCATACTCACTCATTTTTTTCTATTTTCTTTTATTATTACTTTGTTATATCCCTTTCTTCGAGTAACAACATGCTCTTCACATTGAACTATTATGGTATTCTTTGATGAATCTCCTCTTAACATAGGAGTCATTTTTCCCTATATGTAAAAGAGTTATGTTAATTGTTTGGTTTAGGTCCCTCCAAGCTTACAAAGTTAACACAAGGTATCCTAAAACTTAAGTTTTTTTGTAGCCTAGGGTTTCACAACCTAGGGCTTTGATACCAATTGTAGCAACCCAGATCTAACACACTTGGTTGTGCAACTTAGTCTTACACACTAGTTTCACAAAATGAAAATTTGGACTAGAATAAAGGTTAGACAAGACACAAGGTAAATTTTTTTATGAATTTTATTTTATCTTCACCCAAAATTTTATTAGTATGACGTATAGTAAACCTAATTTTGGGAATCATGACCGTTGCATATGATCTCTCATGTGGATGAGATTCACAAAATCCTATAAAAGGTATCATTTTTTGAACCTATATTCTCATACACAAGAGCATAAATTCACAACTGGGGTTATCCTTTAGGGTCCATAACAACTAGAGAGTGGATGCATACTCTTTCCATCCATTAGCATGGACCTAGGTTTATTTTGACATAATTTTTTCCCTAAAAATTAAACATGCAAGGGGTTAGTGTATATACATTATGTTGACTTGAGTTTCCACTTCACTGGAGTCAACTAGGACCTTATCATTACTCTAGCTGAGGACCTGGTATCTATTTTGAAAGCACGATCAACAATGATGTGTCCCATAGCAACTATCACATAGTAGTATAGAATCAATATCTTGTTAGGTTTTTCCTAATCATATTTTTAACAAAGACCCATCACTGTACTACTTGTTCAGTGGCCTAGAGGAAATATCCTATACCATACCTCATTACCTTCACTTATTGACCTATTATGATAGGAAAGCAATTGCTCCTAAATAACAATGATTACCTACTTGCAAACACCGGTATGGGGTGTTAGAGTTTTACCATCCTCGAATATGGATAGTTTATCATCCTTCACAATGAATAAATTTAAGGGGGTTTTCTAAAAGTTTTAAAAGATCTTAACATTTCCTAAGTCAAGGTGTTTTCTACATAAGGTTTGAGGGTTTTATATTACTCTTAAATGATTTTTAATGATAATATAAAACTCTAAAAAAAGACTTTACTATATGATTTTACTTTACATTAAAATATAAAACTTAAACCAAATAAAAGCCAAATTTCAAAATCAAACTATCTTTTCAAACAATTTATTACAACCTATATTAATAGAAAACTAAATATTTACTATGTAATCAAGAACTACTAAATATAGCTTAAATATTTAAGTCTCTTTAAGCATAAACATTATTCTATTTAATATCAAAATTCTTTTTCAAAATTCAATCAAATAATATCACCTGATAAGGTAATAAATAAACCAAGTAAAATTTCAATATTCCCTAATATTTAATGATACCACACTCATTATAAAACTTTGATGCATTTTGAAACCTTTACTCTTATATTAAAAACCTCCTAATTTTGTATATTTTATGTTAAATAATTAAAGAAAATAATATATAATATATTACTATTTTACTTTAGTTGTTGGACATTATAAAAGCAATGACATAAAACAATGTATGATTAATTAAAGACTTCATTGAACAGCCTTCTATTCTAGATTCTAGGTTTATATTAACACATTACACAATGAGGTAGTTGGGTATCATTAAAATATTTTTTTTATCTCATTATTTATCTAAAAACAAGGCTCAAATAAATCAGGCCTCTATTATGTGTATACTAATGGTTTTGTGATAGTCGATGGAATACTCTATTATATGTGTATACTAATGGTTTTGTCATAGTTGATGGAATTGATTGCTTATCTCATTAAATAAAATCTTAATAAATTTAATTTTCCTTTCAACAAAAATACTTTCAATATAATTATCCTTTAAAGCAATCATTTAATCCATAGCATATGAAATATTAAGAATTATTCAATGATGTTATTGCCATATGAAATCAATTATCACTTCAACATTAGGCGATAAATATTTTTAATGAGACCATATAATTATGTCTTAACCCATTTCTTGAATTTTTATTTGGTATTCTAAAGCTTACTACAGATGTAATTATGTGTGCAAAAAAACATAATTATGTATCCAAATAAAATATTAAATTTTTGAAGCTAAAGTAGACAGAATAAATATTATCACTATGCTTTACATAAATACTTATGGTAATACGATATTAAAACTTCTATTGCGGATTCAAATAAATAAAAAATATATATAGTTTTATTAGTAAGCATACCTTTACTTATTTCAAGGAACTACCTACCTAGTCATATCGTAATGTAAACACATATCATAGTGCTCACAAGGGATAGGCCCAATATCATCTCAAGAGAGAAATCAAACACTAGCTCATGCGGAGAACCTATTAGACTAGCCATCTATAGAATAGACTTATCAAAGGACTCAACAGGTAGTGATTACCTATTAATACTGCAATACTTAAGTACACTAAAGAAATATTTAATTATAATCTTTTATTTTTAACTACAAACATAAATAATTGAATCTTATTACAATAATACTTTATATTCAGTATATCACTTGATATTACAAAAGTCTAAATACTTTGGTAAGATGTACGAAGAGTCAATGTAATATTGATATTCAAACGTATAACATCAAATCCAAGATGATTAAAATACAAATATAAGCTTTTTAAAAGAGACAAAAATTTAATTAAGCTAGCTCCAAGAGCCTTATAGGGTGAATTCTACATCCAAAACCTAGATGCACCAGACTTCAGAAGCTCTAATACATGTGTTGGAATGAAACAAATGTAATCTTCACCCAATAAAATTCCCTCCAATGCCACATACATCGCACATTGGCTAAAGTAGTATCGTGGGATCAGAACAACTTAGATGTATGTAAATGAATGCACATATACTAATTGAATACAAGTTAAAGGATATTTGAACATAAATTTTGCAAAGAATAATCAATCAATAACACAACATTAGATAATTTAAGATCCATTAAAAATATATTTTTCAAACTGGCTCTTCAATCCTTATTTCTTAGACACAGATAAAATTACAAGAAAATTGAGACATATTTATATAAGGTAGTGCACTATACTCTTCAAAATACATAGAAGGGAATTTATACTAATTAAAATCATTTTCTCACTTATATTTCAAACAAGGTAATAATGACACTCACTTATATGCATTAACACACATTATCTTCAAATTGTAAAAAGAGAATTCACAACTAAAAAAAATCAATAGAAAGCAACCATATGCAAAGCATTTCACAAGGAATCACTCATAACTAATATTTTAGAAACTCTAAACTATTTCTATTCATGCAAATATTCTGCAATATTCCATTGAATAACAAGATCTTCCCTTCAATTTAAACGTAGTAAATAACACAACATACTACAACATAGTAATTTTCCTTCACGTTTACTCTTTCTAGCTTATATAGAAAATATAATAGAAAATAGACTAAACACTTGGATTATCATGCATGTTACCATCTTACCTCCCGTAAATTCTGCTAGGTGGTGATAAATTTACATGGCTACAAGACTATGTAAATACTCATTATATGTATTTATTTAAATATAATGAATATATATATATATATATATATATATATATATATATATATATATATATATATTTAAAATAAAAATATATTTTTATTTTTATTTCATTTCATTTTATTATTTTTATTTTAAATCATTTTATACTAACATTAATTAAATAAAAAATTATAAAATCAAGCATAAAATAATTATCTATTTACCATATCAATTTATTTAGAGTTAATAATAATATGGCATGCAAATGAACAGTCAAAGCATATGCATAATAAAGTCAAATAGTCATAATGCTCCTATATGAATGCAATTTTTATGGGCTTCCATGTACCCATGAGCTATGGTGATTTTTTACACCTCCATCATATCCCTCCTTACATGTCATAGTATACCCTGTTCTTCCCACCTAAAGGGGTCCTACATCATCAAACCCATAAATAGTACCACATCCTAGGAATAAAATAAGTATAGATTAAAATAATAATTATTCTAGTGGGGTTGTTACATTCTCCCCCACTAGGAATAAACACAATCCCTATGTTTTAATGCATCCTCAAACAATAAACAAATTATACATTCATTCATAATGCCACATCAAATAAATCCATATAATAATCAAATAAGTTCATATTCATTCAAAAATATAAGGAAATTGTCTTTTCATATCAGCCACATTCTCCCATGTGGCATTCTTCTCAGAGTATTGGTCCCACTAGACCTTATATTGATCAAAATTTCTTTTTCTTAACTATTTAGTTTTGAAGCCAAGAATCTTAACTAGTCGAACCTCAATGTGATGGGGATTTGACATCTGCAAATGAGAAATATTCCAAACATGAGAAGGATCTGCAACATATCTCCTAAGGAGGGACACATGGAAGGTGTCGTGAATTTTTGACAACTAGGTGGTAAGGCCAACTTATAGGAAATAAGACTAATTTTTCCAACAATCTCAAAGGGTCCTACAAATCTAAGGTCGATTTTGGAATACTTTATAGAGATTTTGGAAGGTTTCACCCTTAAGAAAACTTTTTCTCCTACAGATAATTCCCTTGAGGTCCTTTTAAGATCAACATAGCTCTTTTGATGAATTGAGTCTTCCTTGAGCCTTTTATGTATTACCCTTAATTGTTACTCCATATTCTTGATAGTGTTCACTCCAATCAGTACATGATCTTTTGGATTATCCCACAATAGAGGATTCTTGTACCTTCTCCTATACAGGGCTTCAAATGGATCCATTCCTAACGAGGCATGATAACTATTATTATAAGAAAATTCTACCAAGTATAGGTAGTCTTCCCATTTAGTCTGGTGGTCCATGCAATACATACGTAGCATATCTTCTAGGACCTGATTGACCCTTTCTATCTACCCATCTATCTCAAGGTGATATGAAGAGTTGGTGTTAAGGTTTTTACCCTAGGCTTGGTGTAAATCTTACCAAAACTTAGATGTAAATCAAGAATCCCTATCAGAGATGATAACCTTTGGGAACCCATGTAGTCAAACTACCTCTCTAGAAAATTTATTTGCTATGGTAGGTGCATCATCTTGTACATTTCTAGGTATGAAATGTGCTACCTTGGTTAGTTTATCAACTACCACAAGTATTGCATCATGATGAAATCTGGTCTTAGGTAGACCAACCACAAAGTCCATAGAAATAACCTACCATTTCTGAGTAGGGATTTCATATGGGTACAAATGACCTACTAGATGTAAGTGCTCTACATTGAATTTCTAGAATTCCAAACATCTTTCCACAAAATTTGTAATATCTTTCTTCATGCCTGGCTAGTAAAAGCCCTTCCTCAGATTCTCGTGCATTTTTACTTCCCACTCTGGTGCATAAAATAAGGATCACAATGTGCCTCCTTTAAAAATGATGATCCTTAGTTATCTATTATTTGGAATGACCAATATATCTCTAAAATATAACAAGTCATCCATGATTATAAAATATTTGTCCTTGTTAGGACCTTACTTGACCTAAGCTCGACATTTTAAGTAGAAATCATCCTTTTTTTGTAACTCCCTTACTTGGCCAACTAAATTATATTGACATTGTGATATAGTGGCTATATACCCCCTTCTACTCAAGGCATCCACTATCTTATTCTCCTTTCCCTTAATATATTCTATGCCAAAGTCATATTCTACCAAAAATTCCATCCATCGACATTGTTTGGCATTTAGCAAAGGTTGGGTAAAGATATACCTGAGACTTTGGTGATCTATTTTTAATTCAAAGGGTTTTCCAAGTAGATAATGCCTCCAAATATTGAGGGCATGTACGACTATTGCTAATTCTAGATCATGGATGGTATAGTTTACCTCGTGCTTCTTCAATTTTTGTGACTCATAAGATATAACCACTTCATCTTGAGTAAGGAATCCTCCTAACCCTTTGATAAAAGTGTTTGTGCAAACTATAAATTTCTTAGAGGGATCTAGTATTTTAAGAATGGGGATAGTCATTAATTTTTCTTTTAGAGTTCTAAAGGCCTCTTCACATTGATCTATCCATTTGAAAACCTTTCCCTTCCTCTGAATATTTGTTATTGGGTATGCAATTTTTGAAAACCCTTTCACAAAATACCTATAGTATCCTACCATACCCATAAAAATTTGCACTTTAGTGACATTCATGGGTGCAGGCTAGTCTATAATGGTTTCAATTTTCTTGGGATCCACAACAACCCCATAAGCAGAGATAATATACCCCAAATACTATACTTGAGGTGTATAGAACTCACACTTAGATAACTTCCCATACAACTAATTTTTCCTAAGAATTTCAAGTATAGTTCTCATGTGCTGATCATGCTCATCTTTTTTTTGAGAGTAGATTAAAATATCATCAAGAAATACAAGCACAAAATGATCTAATTGTTCCCAAAACACACTGTTTATGAGGTTCATAAAAGTGGTTGGGATATTTGTCAAGCCAAAAGGTAGAACCATGAACTCATAATGGCCATATTTGGTTCTAAAAGCCATTTTATGGGTGTTCTCTTCATGAATTCTCAATTGGTGGTACCTAAATCTAAGATCAATTTTGGAGAAGATTGTGGCTCCTTTCAACTAATCAAAAAGATCATCAATTCTAGGTAATGAATATCTATTCTTAATAGTGACCTTGTTGAGCATCCGATAATCAATACACAACCTCAAAGATCCATCATTTTTCTTAACAAAGAGGATAGGAGCACCCCATGGTGACACACTAGGTTTAATGAGTCCCTTTTCTAACAAATATTGAAGCTAAGTTTTGAGCTCTTGTAATTCAATGGGGGTCATTCTATATGGTGACCTTGTAATTGGTGTCTCTCTAGGCAAAAGTTCAATTGACAAAGCATATTCTCTTTGGGATGGAAGACTTGGAAAATATTCTAGGAATACATCCCTAAACTCATTCAACATAGGATATTTTTTAAAAATGCATGAGTTGGAATCATTTTCTTCATTTTTTTTTAGTTTGACCACATAAATTAAGTCACCCCTTCTTATGGCTTTTTTAACTTTCATGGATAACAATAGATGTGGTCTGATTGAACCACGATCACAATGGAATTGAATACATTGATTAAATTCATCCATGAAATCTAACCATATTTCCTCAAAATTCAAGAGAGATTTATGAGCCTTAAGCCAATCTACACCTAATGTGATATCAAAGGCATGTAGAGGAGCTATGTATAAGAACCAACTAGTTTTTCCCTTGGGTAGGCCTATTTGTGATTCAACTAGGCACTGGTTAACTTTGTAGTTTTACCCTAGCCCATATTTGACCTTCAACCCATTAGCCAAATATCTTGGCCTTTCTAGTATGTCCCTCATAATACTAGTAGAAATGAAAATATATGTAGCTCCATTATCAATTAAAATATGTATATGTCTACCATATATTTTTTCCATTTAAAAGGAAAGGTGTTACCTATCCATCAAGTGTAGGATTACCTATTATAACAAATATTTGGTGAACATACATTTTGGGTATCTTATTTCATTATGCTCTTTGTGGGTATCGACTTTCATAATGAGGACCACCACACACATAACATCCATATGGGGGAACTCTATCTTGCTTACTATAATTATTTCTATTCTGAGATGCTCACTCTTTCCATTTTTTTGAACTTGTGGTATTTTCTCATTCCTCCCCATGAAGCTCTTCATGTACCATCTATCCTTGTTGTCTTGAAACCTATTCCTATTTCTATTATATGGCTTAGTCTTATCTCCTTATTTAATTCTTTTACTTTGATCATTTTACCAAATTACAATGCCTACATTGTTATTTTTCTTGAGTTCATATTTATCTTTCTCAAAATGTTTCTAAAAATTGAAATATGCTTTCCTAGCCTTCTGATTTATCTCCCATTATCGAGTCAAATTGTAAGATTTAGGAAGATCCTCAGGATTAAGTAAAATAACTATGGATCTAATTTTTGGTTGTAGTCCCAAAATAAAATTATGTACCTTAATATCCTCCTTATTATCATATTTAGGTACATACTTTAGTATTTGTATAGATTTTTTATGGTACTCATGAATTGACAAATTTTCCTATTGTAAGGTGGAGAATTCTATAAATTTTTCTATATAAAATTGCTTGGTCAAAAACATCTTTTTGAATTCTTCTAAAAAGGTCTCCCACTTGAGATCAATAACTTCAATGTTCTTACTCTTCTTATAGGTAGTCCACCAATCTAAGGTTGGTCTGACTAAGTGGATAACTACCCATGATGTTTTAGACTCTAATGAAAGGGGTTTCATAGAGTAGTATATCTCAACCTCATTTAGCCAATTTTTAGCTACATCTCCATCTTCTCTACCATCAAATTTTGAGATCTTGATATTTTTCATGTCCTTGGTTAACTCAACCCCTACCATTTTCCTACTAGTTCTCCTTTAATTCTATAGGTGCTTCATCCTACCTAACCTTAGGCTCTTTACCCCTGGTTAAATTTTCTATTACTCTCTATTGTTATACAATCAACTCACGTTGTTGAGACATTTGGGATCTATATTATTCCATATGTTCTCTTTGTTGATCCATTTGATCTTGGAGTAATTGGATTATTTTAGTCAAATTCTCATCCTCCCTAATAGGTTCACTAACTTGTGGCTCATTGATCTCACTCATTAGTCTTTCCTTTTAGGGTCTATCAATCTCATCATCACTCACTTCTTTTTTGTTTTCTTTTATTATTACTTTATGGGGTCCCTTTATTGGACTAACAACTTGCTCTTCATGTTGAGCTATTATAATGTTCTTTGATGAACCTCCTCTTTACATAGAATCTATTTTTCATTGGATCAAAAATAGCTATGTTAATTGTTTGGTTTATGTCCTTCAAAGATAACAAAGTTAACACAAGGTATCCTACAACTTAATTTTTTTTTAGTCTAGGTTTTTGCAACATAGGGATAAGATAGCAACTTTAACAACCCAAATCTAACACACTTGGTTGTACAACCCAGTCTTGCACACTAGTTTTACAAAATAAAAAAAATTGACTGGAATCAAGGCTAGACAAGATACAAGGTAAATATTTTGATAAAATTGATTTAATATCCACCCAAAATTTAATTTTTATGCGGTATAGTAAACATAATTTTTAGGAATCATGACCGCTGCAGACGATCTCCCAAGTGGAAGAGATTGGTAAAATACCATAAAAGATGCCTTTTGTGAACATATATTCTCATCCATGTGAGTGCAGGTTCATGGTCAGGGTTATTCTCTAGGGTCCATAATACCTAGTGGGTGGATGTATAATCTCCTCGTCCCTTAGCACGAAGGACTTAGGTTTATTTTGACCTAATTTTTACCTTGAATTTTAAACATGAAAGGGGTTAGTGTATATACCTTTTGCCTAGTTGAGTGTCCACTTCACTGGAGTCAACTAGGACCTTGCCACTACACTAGCTCAGGACCTAGTATCTCTTTACAAAGTATGATTATTGATGAGTTATCCCATACTAATCATGAGAAAGTAGTCTAGCATCGATATATTACTAGGTTTCTAATAATCATATTTTGAACAAAGAACCATCATTGTACTACTTATTTAGTTTTCTAGATGCAACATCCCATACCATCCCTTGTTACCTTCACATCCTGACCTATCATTTCAAGAATGTAGTTGCTCCCAAATAATAGTGATATCCTACTTGCAAAAATTGGTATTGGGTGTTAGAGTTTTACCATCCTCTCTGATGGATAGTTTATCATCCTTATGTTGGAAATATGTTGAATATTTTTCATGTTATTCTGGTAGGGTTAACACTAAAAGGTACTGGACGTTGTGTACGATATACTCAATGGGTTCAAGTCAGGCCTTAAACATGGGTTTGAGGGTGGTAGCCCTCTAAAAATTAGGGGTTCAGAGGTGGTAGCCCCTGATCAAAATTTTAGGGTTACTATATTTGAACCATTGCTTTTCCACCCATGATATTGTAAAATCTGTGCATATGCTTTTGTTATATACACCACACTTGCATTAGGGTTTGAGGAGAGATATAAGGAGAATATTATTGTATTGGATATGGTCAAGTAAATATAATAATAATATAACATTGTACTGGTTTTCCGATTGAGGATTTCTAAGATAAATATTTTGTAATGTGTGAATCTGCTATCTTCTTCCTTTGATTCTGCAACTACTATTTTTATAGTTTTAGTTTACTGGGGATCTTTATTTATTTTTATTTAGTATAAGAACTAGGTTTTAAATTTCAACCCTATGATAAATTAATTCTTGAGTGTGAGTCATACGGAAAAGGATCCAGGTAAAGGAGAAATATGGGAAGCACATGGATAGAGATTGAGAATTTTAATGGACATAATTTTTAGTTGTGGAAACTCAATATGGGGGATATATTTATTGATAGATATCAGTGGATTATGGTCTCGAGAACAAAACCAACATTGATGACAGATGAGAATTGGTTAAAATCAATAGGAATGCAATGAGCTCTATCAAATTATGCTTATATTACTCAGTATTATTGAATATATCTACAAAGACCACAACAAATTTATTATGAAAGAATTTGGGAACATTGTATCAGACAAAGCCATTGGTAAATAAACTCTTTCTTTGAAAGAAGTTATATTCACTTTAGATGAATTATGGTGACTCTATGGTTGAATATATGAATTCTTTTAACATTGTGATAAGTCAACTAACCTTTGTAGAAGTAAAAATGGATGAAGAGGAAAAATATATTACTTTATTTTATTCATTATCTGATTTATGGGATAACCTTGTTATGACTATCACCAATACTACGTCTACGTTGAAAGTAGAGGATATAATAAGAACTTTGTTGTTTGAGGATATGAGACAAAAATATTTTAAGTATTACTATCAAAAGGAAGCCTTGTTTGTGAGAGGTCATTCTCAAGAAAGAAGCAAAAATAAAATAGGATAAAATAAATCAAAAGAAAAGAAATAAAAATCTAGGGATAAATTTGTTGCCCTAGAAAAGAGGAAATATTAAAATTATGGTAAGTCAAAAAATTATAAAAATAACTATAGATATAAAAATGCTTATAATTATCAATCATCTGATGAAGAAACTTCTACAAAAATGAAAATGACAAATAAATATATAGGGGAATTACTCTTAGCTGCAGCATGCTCAAGTCAATGTGATGACTCATGGTTGATTGACTTAGGTGCTTCTTTTCATATGACTCCTTAGAGGGAGGGTTTTTGTAAATATTAAAATATAGATGGAGGTAAAGTCTTCTTGGGAGATAATTTGACATATAAAATAATAGGTCAAGGAAGATTCAAGTTGATGCTAAAATATGAAAGAATTAAAACCCTTCTTGGTGTGTTGCATATTCTACGTTTGGCAAGGAATATGATATATGTGAGTAAGATGAATGATGTAGGTGTGAATGTGGTATTCAATAATGATAGTTGCAAGTGGATTCTTTGTGTTGATAAGAGGAGTTCACATAAACTTTGTTTAGACTTGAGGTTATCACTGTAAGTATTAATTGGAATAACTCTTCAGTTGTATAGGAAAATAATATGGTTGAAATGGCTCTGAGTATTCCTAAAAAAAAGATAATATTGTGGCATCAACACATGGGGAATATTTGTGAGAAAGGACTTTGAACATTAAAAATGAAAGGTATGGCTGAAGGACTTTCCTATTGCCCATTAAATTTTGAATTTTGTGATTATTGTTTTTTCGAAAAATAAAATAGTGTCAAGTTTCCAAGTAGTGCTACAAGGTCTGAAGAAATTCTACATCTAGTTCACAGTGATGTGTTTGGACCAGTAAAGATACCATCATTAGGCAAATATATCTATTTTGTTATATTTATAGATGACTTCTCAAGAAGGACATGGGTATATTTTCTACGGAATAAATTTGAGGTTTTTAATAAATTTGAAGAGGCTCTTGTAGAAAATTAGATAGAGAAAAAAGATAAAGGTTTTGAGAAGTGATAATGGTGGTGAGTATTTCTCTAATGAATTTTGAGAAGTTTTGAAAGGACCACATAATAGAAATGTAGAGAATAACTCTGTATATGGGGTTGTAGTATGAATGAACATGACACTTATGGATAAGGCTAGAAGCATGCTAAGTGGTGCATGGTTAGAAAATAAGTTATGGGTAGAAGTTGTGTTAATAGATTGTTATCTCATCAATAGATATACTATATTATCTTTGGTGGAAAATACTCCATAGGAAGTATGGACCGGTACGAAACCCTCCCTCATACATACAAAAATTTTTGGTTGTGATGCTTATATGTATGTCCCAAAAGAGAAAAGGACTAAGCTAGACTATAAATCTGAAAAATGCATATTTGTGGGTTATAGTACTAGCGTCAAAGGATATAAATTGTGGAACCCAAAAATATAAAAGGTTGTTTACAGTAATAATGTGATATTTAGAAAAACAAATGGGGTTTTAAAACAAGAAATGCAACCAAGAAAAGAACAAAAAATAGTGGAGGTAAAATTGGAACAAGAGGAAGAACCAATGGTAGAACCTGAATTATAGAGAGAGTCTGAAGAGGAATATTTATATGAAGAATGTGAGGAGGAAACTAAATATGCAAAACCTAGAACTCCAATTTTTAGGATATCAGATAAAGAGAGAAGACTTCCAGATATGTATAGTCCTTGAAATTTTGATTTTGCATTTAATTTATCAGTTACTGATGAAGAACCCAAGACTGTAAAGAAGACATTTCAGTCAAATGAGAATATATCTTGAAAAAGGGATATTGAAGAAGAAATGGAGTCCTTGGATAAAAATAAGACATGGGACTTGGTGAAATTACCTCTTGGTAGAAAACTTGTTGGTTGTAAGTGGTTATTCAAGAAGAAGTAAAATGTAGAAGGAAAGTTGGAGAAGTACAAGGTTCACTTGGTAGAAAAGGATTT
This sequence comes from Wollemia nobilis, assembly GCA_028583015.1. NCBI lineage: Eukaryota > Viridiplantae > Streptophyta > Pinopsida > Araucariales > Araucariaceae > Wollemia > Wollemia nobilis. The sequence goes on from JAQPPZ010002952.1 coordinate 1,484,143, forward strand.
TCTCATGTTGATGGAATTGACTTTGGTGATATTTTTTCTCCTATAGATAAACTAACTTAAACCAAATTTGTGTTGGCTATTTATGTTGCTTTTGATTTTGAAATAGAATATATGGATGTAAAGATAACTTTTCTACATGGTGAACTTGATGAAGATATATATATGTCACAACCAAAATTCTTTAAGGTAAAATGTAAGGAGGACTTGGTATGCAAGTTGAAGAAGTCTCTTTAAGGGTTGAAGCGGTCTCCAAGGATGTAGAACCAAAAAATTTATAGGTTTGTCTTGACACTTGGGCTTGAAAAAATTAAAGCAAATCCATGTTTATATTTCAAAAAGGAAGGTGAATTTTTTTTATCATTGTATTGTATGTGGATGACATGTTGTTAATTGGTAATAGTAAGGAGATGATAAAGTTACTCAAATATCAGTTATCTTTTGAATTTTACATGAAGGATTTGGGTGCTAAAAAAATTATTTTGGGTATTGAAATAATAAGGGATCATGCAAATAGAAAGTTATGGTTAAATCAAATGAAATATGTTTATTTGATATTATAAAAATTTAGAATGCATGATTGTAAACCAGTATCTATTCCATATTCGATTGGTAAAAAGTTATCTACTGAACAATGTCCCAAAATAAATGAGGAAATTGAAGAAATGCATCATGTTCCTTATGCTAGTGCTATGGGTAGTTTGATGTATACAATAGTCTGTACTAGTAGTTAGAAGATATATGTAAAATATAGGAAAGGAAAATTATATTTATATAAAAAGGATCTTCAAATACTTGTGTGGAACTACATATTATGCTATCTGTTATGGAGGAAATTTTGAAGGTAATAATATTATAAATCTACAAGATTTTTTAGATGTTGATTGGGCTAGAGATATTGACAAGAGAATATCCATAGGTGCTTATGTGTTTAGCATGTTTGGAGGGGTAGGAAGTTGGATGAGTAAAAAGCAATTAGTTGTTGCTTTATCCACTATATAATAAAAGTACATTGTAGCAACTCATGCCAGTAAAGAACCAGTGTGGCTACAATTATTGTGTTCAATAGTCGATATTAAACAGAAGGCTATGAGAATTAACAGTCGCAGGTAGAGTGCAATATTCTTGGAAAATAATCTTGGTTTTCATGATTGATAAAAAATATTGATATAAAGTACCATTTTGTGAGAGATATGGTTGAAGATAACCGAGTGATATTGGATAAAGTTGATACAGAGAAGAATATTGTTGATTCATTAACAAAGGTTGTACCTGCTCAAAATATTTCTTGGTGTAGAAGATCTATTGGTATGGTTGCCCTTGACAATTGAAAATGGTAGTTGTTAGCCCCTATGGAAATTATTCAACAAGTGGGATAATGTTGGAAATATATTGAATAATTTACATGTTATTTTTGTGGGGTTAACACTAAAAGGTACTGGATACTATGTACGATATACTCACAAAGGTTCAGGGCCAAGATGGGCCCCAAAGAAGATTTCAAGGATGATAGCCCTACGAAAAGTAGGGGTCTGAGCGTGGCAACCCCCAAACAAATTTTTAGGGTTTTAAGTTATTTTTAGACCGGTATGGGCTTTTAGGGTTACTATATTTGAACCCTTGCTTTTTCACCCATGATATTGTAAAATCTATGCATGTGTTTTTGTTATATATCACACTTGCATTAGATTTTGAGTAGATATAGAAGAAGAACATTATTGTATTGAAGATGATCAAGTTAATGCAATAATAAGATAATATTGTGTTGGTTTTCCTAGTTGAGGGTTTCCAGAATAAATATTGTGTAATATGCGAATCTGCTATCTTATTCCTTTGATTATGCAATTAATTTTTTTCTAGTTTTAGTTTATTGGGACACTTTATTTCTCTTCACCTTAATTATGAATAATTTAAAGGAGGTTTTCTAGAAAATTTAAAAGTACTTAACATTTCCCATGTTAAGGTGTTTTCTACATAAGGTTTGAGGGCTTTATATTACTCTTAAATGATTCCTAATGAAGACCCAAAAATATTAAAAGAGACTTTATATTCTCTAATGAGGCAATCTAATTAACCAAGTAAATAAACTATAGGATTTCATTTTACATTAAAATATAAAACTTAAATCAAATAAAATCCATATGTCAAAATCAAACTATCTTTTCAAACAATTTATTACAACCTATATTAATAGAAAACTAAATATTTACTATATTAATCGACAACTAGCAAATCTAGCTTAAATGTTTAAGTCTCTTCAAGCATAAAACTTTCTTCTATTTAATATTAAAGTTCTTTTTCAAAATTCAATCGAATAATATCATTTAATAAGCTAATAATGAAACTAATTAACATTTCAATATTCCTTAATATTTAATGATACCACACTTATTATAACACTTTGATGCATTTTGAAACCTTTACTCTTATATTAAAAGCATCTCGTTTCGGTACCTTTCATGTTAAAACATTAATAAAAATAATATTTAATCTATCATTATTTTACTATTCCACTTTAGCTATTGAACATTATAATAAGCAATGACATAAAGCACTCGCCTTCCCTACCCTAGCATTGTTGCACAAGCACTGCTGCACTCACCTTTGTTGCACTAGCACTATTGTGACACTATTAATTATTTTTACTTTGCTACCCTGGCACTATTGTAGCACTGTAAAAATATATTTTCTTTGTTGTCCTAGAACTGTTGCACTCACATTTGCTGCCTTAGCACTACTATGATACTATTAAAATATTTTTACTTTTCTACCCTAGCATTGTTGTACTCACCTTTGCTATCCTTGATGGGAAATCTGTAAATTCTATCAACTCAAAACAACTATTTTCTAGTTAATCCAGTACACACTCACTCTCCAAAATCCTTCTTATTCTCTTTTCTCTTCCTCCTGACTCTCCTCCACCTCTTTGATAAAATTTTTGGTATTTCTATATTCTTCCTTGAGCCATTTTTCATTTATTTTTGGAACAAATATGATTACTTATTTTCAATATATTTAAATAATTGAAAAATAATTATTTTGTTCCAATCCATTGAATTCTACTATATTTTGTAACATTTTGGGCTTAGATTCAATTTTTTTCTTTTAAAATATTATTGAAAAATTGGGTATTTCAAATATTCATTTTCTCCTTTTGATATATAATATTTTAAACAATATTGTTCATACATGATCATTTAAATATCTTCATCCCACCATAAAATAACCTTCTAGAAGAAATATGGTATTAGAGCCACATAGATTGAAAGTGAAATGGCTATGGATGATAATTGTTGAGTAAATCACATATTAAGAGAATAATTTAAGATTAGATCCTACTTGTAGTAAATTGTCTAAATATATTGTACATTTTGTTTACAACCATGTGTTAGACAAAAAGAATGTATCGAATCTTTCTCCTACACACGTTTTTCCAATGTGTTTATTATCCTATGTATATTTAAAACTTGAAGGAATAACATCCCATAGGTAATTAAAAATTGACAAATGAAGCAAACTCTTGCATTGCTTTAGACCATATAGGAGTACCACCTTTCTTTTTCAAAAGATAAATAACTATTTTGAATTCCCCACAAGAATACATAGATCATAGTTATGAATCATTATTATATTTTAAAAATTTATGCTAAGGTTCTTTTAACATCTTTCATGAGGAGTAATAATAGTTGGAGCATACATATTTATAACCTCAAGTTTAATGTTTTCTTCTTTCCTTTAAAAATATACCATAAACGTAATTAATTTTAATTCCTATAAATTACCCATCCCATTTGTGTTTGTTCCATATTGTTACAATACATAAAAAAACTCGTATAAAGGAAATTGTCATACAATCCCTTATTTTAAAACAATTTCTAAATGTATCCTTACATTCCTCACTAATTAATTTTGTTTCTTGTATTAAAATAAACACAAGACTTTTACAACTTATTAATGGCTTAATAACTCTTTTCTATGGCTCTTATTTATACCCTTAACATTCAACAATAACATTTTCATTGTCACTTTCTATTTTTATTAGTGGGCCTAGTCCATTTCTTATTAACACTTATGGTAATTGGTTAAATTGACATCCCTTTGAGCTTTTTTGCTCTTTGTTCTTGTTTTAAAGGTTGTTACAAAATATTACATTATTTGGTACATGCAAATGTATATTTATGGTACAAGTGTAAATATATAATAGATTAGGTTTGAGTCTATATATTACACGAATGATTTATATTTCCCTTTTACATAAGAATCAATGTGCAAAAATTGCACAAGTGTCATGTAAGAGTGTGATTTGTAGGAAATGCACAAGTGTGATGTAAGTAAGAGTTCAAGTGTGTATTGAGAGAATATGGTCAAATGTACAAATACGTAAAGTGAGGACGTGCAAAAGTATCTTGTATAATAGGTGCATATAGGAGAGTAAGAGTCATGTAGAATTATGCAAGTTTCATAGAGTTAAATTATGCATGTAAGAAGAGAGTAAAGAGTCTTGTATACAAGTGGTAACATGATAAGCCAATTTTCATGGGAGCTATCATGTGGAGAGCAATAGATAAGTATGTGAAGAGTCATATTCTATATCTATATTATGGAGATAAATACCCATACAATGTAAGGAAAAATTATCTATAGTGATCACCACATAGCAAACATTCATAATAAATTTTGTGTACAAGGATTTGAGCAATTCATATTGTAACTATTATTCCTGCATGTACATGAATGATTTTGTTCATTTTACACTCATATTTGATATTATAAGTGAATGTTATTTTATTATTATATTGGCTTAGATATATATTTTATTACTCACATATGTCATTCTAGTATTGATTATTGATATTTTGACCTATAATATTTTGGATTATTTATATTGGGACCTATAATATTTTGAGGTAGCAGGGCTTAAAATCCAACAATAATATCAAAGCAATCACTTAACTTTGTTCATTTTCTATAGATTTATATTAGCCACTATTATATTGGATTTTGTCCACTTTCAAATCAATGTAGACTTGGGATTTGTTTTATAAAGGTATTATTGAATAGATATTTAAGGGATAAGTAAAAGTCACCCTAATTTGGGTGCTAGGGTCTTTCCACTTGGTTTAAGGAAAAATAATGAATACTAGGACTTAAATTGAATTGATTAAGGGATAACTCATAGGGAAGTTGGATTTGCGAGGACATTCATAGTCACCATGATATTTATTTTTGATTTTCTAGGAATAAGGATAATCATATTTTATTCCTAGGTATGACCTAAGACATTTAAGATAGATTTTAGAGATTGAAAAATATCAAATCATCCAAGAGATAGATAAGCATCTAATATTCTTGAGAATAGATAATAACATTACTTAGAAGTATAGAGATGAATCCTATAGATATAAGGAGAATAGAGGCTATAATTCTAGTCATTAAAAAATATAGACTAGAAAGTTAAAGCTGATTGGAAATTATACAAATATTTTTATTTTCACCTTAGGCTCAATATTTAGTAAGAATATATTCAACTATTAAATGAGAATTATCCTATGATAAGTCCTATAAAGGAGCACTATCATCAAAAATATATTAGTAGAATAATTAGTACTATTAAGAAGCACTATCATTCTAAGGTGAGCAAAAAAATAAGCTATTATTGCATACTATCATTCTATAAATACTTGAGTGCTATTCTAAGTTCTATAAGCAGAAGGGCTTGAGTACTATACTAATCTCCATAAGTAAAAGGACTTGAGAGCTATTCTAAGCACCATAAAGAGACATAACTAAACACTATTCTAAGAACCATAAATAGAACGAACTAATCACTATTCTAAGCATCATAATAAGGACTTGAGTGCTATTATGTGTGCCATAAGTAGAAGAACCCAAGCACTATTCTAAAAATTATAATCAAAAGGACTCAAGTACTATTTTATGTGATACCGGTAGAGAATTTGATAGACATTTGGATGTCATTCATAAAGTATTAGACTTATACTTGAGCACTTTCTAGAGTACTGCTCATATTAGATAATCGATAGGTATTTGAGAACCATTTAGATTTCTAATCACAAAGAACCAGACGTGGACTTGAGCACTATCTAGAGCACTGCTCACAATAGATAGAAATATATAGATTCAAGTGATATTCAAGTACTACTTGTAGTGTTATCTAGGTGAAGACTAGAATACTATCAAAGTGCTACCTTGAGATAACTATCACCTAAATATTATCACCAAAATAATAAACCTAAGATGTGCGTTCGGACTCAAGATGACTATTCAAACTAGATACATGCATTTGGACCCAAGATGAGCATTCAAACTCGAGATATGCATTTGAAACTAAGATAAGCATTCACACCTGAAATAAGTATCTAAACTTACATGCAATAGGAATACATCTAAGAGTGAGTGAAGAACTAAATGGAAAAAGAAGCACAAGTAATTCCAATCATTAACCTTAGACAATTAGAATTTTAGGTTGGCATGCTAACCAACTTGGCATATTGGAATGTTAGTCTGGCATATTGACCAACAATAAATTGTAGTGCTAATTTATTCAACCACCATAGGTCATATTCTACATTACATTTCTAACATTGGTACATCATTTAAAGTTTTTGGAGGAAAATCAAATTTGAATTTATTAAGTGGAGTTATAAGGTTTTCCACTTTGATATTTATGCACCTTAGTTATTTAAAAGTTTGAATTTATTTTTAAGTTATAGAGTGATAAGGATTACTACATGGATTTAAATTTTTATAAGGTTTGAAAGTATAATAGTTCTTTCATTTTTTTAAAGATTTGAATATTTAAGCTTTTGAGTGAATTTATTTTTTGAAGGTTAGAAGATTTAAGATTTTATTTAGTTTAGATTTTGAAATTTTGAATATTTGATTTTTTTACGATTTGTGTAGTTAAAAGGTTTTTTACATTTGAGGTTCTTAATTTTTAAAGAAATTTGTATTTGAAGCTATTTGAAGATTTAAAAAGTTTCATGAAGATTTATTTTTTGTTTATTTTAAAATTTGAAACTTGAAATTTTACAAATTTCATTCAATAGGGAGTTAAAAGAATTTCTACTTGAAAGGTTTAGAAAATTAAAAAATTGCAAATTTATTATTTGAGTTATTTTAACTTTGGGATATATAAAGATTTCAACTTCAAAAAATTTGAATTGCGAACTTAGACTATTATGGAAGGAAATACGCATTCCATAACCAAAAATAAAATATTAGAAGTTATAAAATCTAGCATTGGTATATTGATTGAAAAATCTAAGGGCAAACTAGATGTGGCAATACAGTTCTATCTATAAATTAGAAATGAATGAAAGTTTTGAGATATTTGAATATTTTCTACATTCAAATCTTGTTGAAGCAATTGATAATTCAAAGGATAATATTATAATACCTATTGATATAGGTAGTATAATGTATATGGCATTTCTTTCACTTGAACTTTATAAAGATAAAAAATTTAAAAGAAAAAGAGTTGATTGAAACTCTAAAAAGGGAAGTAGAGGTTGATACAAGTGAATCATCACTAAAAATAATATTTTATTCTTCATGCAATATTGACATTTCAAGTTCATTTAATTTAGAAAATTTCAATGATGCTCTAAGTGAATAATTAGAAGTAACAAGATAATATCAAGATTATAAGAAAACAAAAAATAAATAAGTACATGAATAACTATTCAAAATGTTCAATCTATTCATGAATAAGAATCACAAGCACTTAAACCAAATACCAAAGGAGAAGATCAAATAGTTCTTGAACAAGATAGAGAATATACAAAGTTTAAAGAACTCAAGAATGAAATTAAAGATAAATCTCATGCAGAATTTCATGAACAATGTAAGGTCACATGATGGGTTAGACTCTTTGGCCTCCCTATTGAATTTTGGAATCCTACTAATTTTTCTTCAATTGGAAACTCTTTAGGTACTTTTATGATGACTGTTGATTGTACTCAAAATTTTGAACATATTATTTATGCTCGAATTTGTGTTTTAATGGATTTTGACAAACCCCTACCTAAAATATCACATTACAATTTGGGGAAGACACTTGGGAGCAAGTAGTGGACTATGATAACATTCCTTTTCGTTGTATAATTTTCCATGAACATGGTCATTTGGCCAGTGCTTACCCAAATAAAATTCCTGATCAAAATAAAGAAGATATAAACTCAGTAGGTTTCAAAATACCTAAGAAGAACACTCAGAAAAAACCAGTTATGAAGGATCAATCAAAGTCATCTACTAATATATTTGAAATCCTTTCCACAAATGATGTCCCAAGTGAGGAAGAGAAAATTATGGAAACTAAAATCTTAGAAACACAATTTAAATATGAAGGGAAGAACTCAAAGACAAACCAACAAATCAAAGGTTTTCAACAGGAAAAAAAAGGGAGAAAATTTACACAAGAAAAACAATCTTTCAAATGTCAAAAAATTAAATAATGAAGGTCCCAATATAGACTTCGTTGAACCATATAGTAAAATTTTAGCTATGTAAAAGCATTCTTCAAGGTTAGAAGCCATCTAAGATTCAATTGGAATAAGTCAAAAAAAAGGGAAAAAAAATTGAAGATGGATTCGAATCAAAAAGCAGGTCGCAAGACCAATCAATATCATATGGTAAAAGAAGGTGAAAAGCTTGTAAAGGAAGGTACGATTAATGTCCTTACCAAATTTTTTAACCCTGGTATTAATGAAGATCATCACTTGGAATATTATAGGATTCAAAGGGAGTCTTTCAAAACAAAATGAAATTAGAAGAATGATTCAGATAAATCATCCACATATTTTTTTCCTTCAAGAAACAAAGATGTCAATGGAGGATATGGACTCAATTGCCAGTAGAAATTTGGCCAGCTGGAAAAGTGATTTCCCTCAGTTCCCAAGGGACTTCTGGTGGCTTTGCTTGTCTTTGGGACCCAAAAGAGGTAGTTATTCACCATACGGTTGGCAGTTGGGGTTTGTTGGCTATAGCTATTCAAAGTAGACATTCCAAACCCAAATTATGCTTTGCATTATTGTTTATGCTCTGCATTACTATTTATGCTCTGACTTCTTTGGAGGAAAGAAGAAGACAGTAGAAGGATATTACTCATATAATCTCTCATTTTCCTGAAGCTTGGATCTTGATCGAAGGATATTTCAATACCATCCTCTCTTTGGATGAGAAAAAGGGGGGAAATAGAAATTTGGACAAAAGCACTAACCTTATGAGCGAATATACTGCAAACCTCCATCTTGTGGATATCCAACCAGATAATGGCATTATTACTTGGTCTAACAGAAGGCAAGGCTTATCTTGTATAATGGAGAGATTGGATAGGTTTTTTCTCTCTAAAAATTTCTTAATCCATTGTCACATTCCTAAAGTGAAGACTCTTGATAATGATGGTTCGGATCATTGGCCAGTCATGGTGGAAATGTGGAAAACCAATGTGAGTTTCTCTCCTTTTTATTTTTAATTAATGTGGATTAGAGTCATTTCCTTTAGACCTCATTTGCAACAACGATGGATGGAAGGTAAAAATGGGCATGGGACTAAGATGCTCTATTTTTCCAAAAGACTGCAATACATTAAATCCAAAATCAAGACTTGGAACTGGAAAGATTTTGGGGATGTTCATAAAAAAAAACATGAAGTTATTGCTCATCTTGAAAATTTGAATAAGAAAATCTGTTTAGATGGCCTCACAGAGAAGAGAAGTGCAGATGAAATTAAACTCACAACTCAGTTAGAGGAATGGGAAAAAAGAGAAGAAATCTTATGGAAGCAAAAATCTAGAATTCAATGGCTCAAAGAAGGAGATCGAAACACAAATTTCTTCCACAAATCTCTTCTAGCTCAAAGATCTCACAACTTTATTTCTTCCTTAAAATCAGATTCTGGAGATGTTGTTTATACTTGGGATGGCATGAACTCTATTGTTGTTGATTACTTTTCCAATTCTTTTGCTGCTACTCCTCTTTACTCAACTTCACAACAAAATATTCTTCAAGCTATCCCTTCTCTTATCACTTCTGAGGAGAACTCTATTTTGACTGCTCCTGTTACTATCAATGAGCTTCAACAAGTAGTTTTTAAAATGCAAAAAGGGAAAACCCCAAGTCCCGATGGTTTTCCCATTGAGTTCTACCAAGAGTTCTGGGATATCCTTCATGTTGATTTATTAGAGGTGGTGGAAGAAGCCAGGAAAGCCAAAGAAATTTTGAAGGTTATCAATAAAACTTATATTACTCTTGTTCCAAAATCTCAAGAGGTTGATCATATCTCAGCTTTTAGACCTATTGCTTTATGTAATGTTCTTCTCAAAATCATTACTAAAATCATGGCAGAAAGGTTGAAGCCTCTTTTGCATAAGATTATTTCCCCAGAGCAAGGGGGTTATGTGGAAGGACATCAAATAGTAGATGAGATAGTTCTTGCTTAGGAAGCCATCCATTCCATGGATATGCAAAATATCCTTCCATGTTCATTCGGTTAGACTTATCCAAAGCTTATGACAGAGTGGATTGGCACTTCCTTATCAAAGTTTTGAGGCAATTTGGTTTCTCTAAGGATTGGATGGATTGGATTATGGGATGTATCTCTTTAGTTTCCTACTTAGTTCTTATCAATGGCAAGCCTTCTCAGTCATTCCCAGCTTCCAGAGGTATTAGGCAAGGTGACCCACTATCCCCTTATTTATTCATCATTCTTGTTGAATGCTTGGGTAGGACTATAACCAAAAAGAGGGAAAACAAAACCCTTGAGGGAGTTACCATTGCTCATGGAGCTAGACCTATCTCTCATCTTCAATTTTTGGATGACTCTACTATTTTAGGTAAAGCTATAGTTAAGGAAGCTTCTAATATTAAGCAAATCATTAGCTATTTTTCTAAGGCTATCGGGCAATTGATCAATGAAGACAAATCTAAAGTTATTTTCTTTCACTGCTCTGCTAGACAAGAATCCATGGTCTTGGATAAATTAAGATATAATAAGACCTCCCTTCCAATCACTTATTTAGGTATTCCCATAAATATTCAAAGGCAGAAAAATAAATATTGGAATTGGTTGTTGGACAAAGTCAAGAAGAAAATTGGAAAGTGGACCAACAGGTGGCTTTCTTTTGGGGGTAGAATCACCTTGGTAAAATCAGTCCTTCAAGCTATTCCTATTTATGTTTCTTTCATTTTGAATATCCCAAAGGTTTTTCTTCAAGAATTGGATCAAATCAGTCATCGTTTCCTTTGGAGTGGTACTAAGGAGAAAATAAAATGGGCCTTGGTGAAATGGGATACTTTATGTCTTCCTAAGAATGAAGGGGGGTTAGGATTCCGGTATTCTATTAATAACAACAAAGCTTTAGCTACTAAATTATATTGGAGGATGTTGCATAACCCCAATGCTCTTTGGGCCAATAATCTCCGTGCTAAATATGCTGAGAACAAAAGTCCTGAAGACCTTGTTCGCTATCAACTTCCTACCAAAGGTTCTCCCATTTTAGTAGTTCTTAAGACTGGTGAGGATTTGATAAAGAAAAAATTATTTTGGATCATTCATAATGGTCAACAGGCAAATTTTTGGATAGATTCTTGGGATGGTCACAAGCCTTTGATAACTCAGTTTCTCGATTGGAGGCCTTGGATGGAGGAGCTTCACCGAGCTAATTGGATAAAGGTGGCTAATTACTATCGGTACCATACTGGTAATTCAAAGGTTGGTAGATATTGGATCCCTATTGAGGACTGGCCTATTCAAATCCTAGAAAGGCAAAGACAAGATATCCAAGGCATCCTTCATATGAGATCCCTCTCTTGGTCCCATGAAAAATATTGTTTTGGATGGAACAACACTACTAAGGGTGAGTATTCAATTGCTCAAGGTTATTTGACCTTATGCCATAATAATCCCAACCATTCTTCTGACATATTTTCTCGATTGTGGGCTCAAAATATCTGGCCTAAGGTGAGGTTCTTTAATTGGCTTTTATTGCATCGTAGGGTGCTTACTAGTGAGCAACTTATGAAGTGTGGTTTTCATGGCCCTTTTAGATGTGAAATGTGTGAAGAGAATGTAGAAACTCTCAACCATATTTTTATTGAGTGTACTTTAGCCTCTGAGCTATGGAGGAGAATGGCCACTTTACTTGGCTTACAGTGGTCCAATTTTTTTACTTTTGAATAGCTTTGGAGGGATTGGCCTAATCAAGAGGGTGTTGATCATTTTATTAGGCAGTTAGTTTGGATGGGTTCTACCATTCTTCTTTGGAATATTTGGAATGAAAGGAACAACCAAATTTTTAATCAAGATAGGAAGGATATTCACTATATTTGGCAAAAGACCATAGCCAACTTAGTTGAATCAGTCCATCAACTCCTTAATCACCCCCAAAACTCCCACCAAATATGGGATCAAGTGATGCAAATATTGAAGATTAAATCTTCTAAGGGCAACCAACTTAAAGGGAATGTGAGTATTAGTAAGATGGATAGGACAAGAAATTGGCAACCTCCTCCTAAGGATTTTGGAAAATTCAATACTGATGGAGCCTCTAGAGGGAACCCTGGAAAAGCCAATGTGGGAGGAATTGGTAGACTTTCAGATGGCTCCCTGGTTTTTACTTTTGCTGAGAATTTGGGTATTCTTTCCAATAACCTTGTTGAGGGGTATGGTATCCTCAGAGGCCTTCAGGAGGCTACTAAGGTTGGATGGGAAAAGGTGTTAGTTGAGTTTGACTCTCAACTTATGATTAATCTCTTGAAGACTCCTTCTAAGAATCATAAGGTGGATTGGAGAATAAAAAGAATTATTGAGAAGATTCAATTAATCCATATGGGATTTTTGAAAGTTGATTACAATCATGTGGTCAGAGATCAAAACAAGAGTGTTGATGCTTTAGCTAATTGGGCTTTGGACAAAGGTGATCTTACTTGTTATGGCCACCCTCCTAGATGGTGGGCTTCTCAAATTAGGGAAGCTCTTCTTTCTATCATTTCTTTGGATGGCTCCAGTTCTGAAGGTACCTAGTTTCTTCTTGCTTTTTTTTTTTTGCTTCTCTTTGGTTCATTCAATTTTTTTTAGTTCCCTAGCTCATTCTATTCTTTCTTTTGTTTCCTCTGTTGATTCTTGCCTTAATAGTCTTCTGGTCTAGATAGGTCATTGTTATGTTCAATTTTTTTTCTTTTTTCTTTTTTGTTTTTTTTTTAGTTTTTTAAGGTGGGTGGGTTCTTTTGTTTTGTTTTGTTTTTGTGTTCTTTGTGTTGTTTTTTTTGTTCTTGTGTTTTTGTTGTTTTGTGTTTTTTTTAATGTTTTTTGTTATTGTTCTTGTGTTTTTTTCGTTCTTGTTCTTGGGTTTCTCTTTGTTTGTGTTAATTCATGTTTTTATGTGTGAGTGTTTTCTATGTTTTTTGTTTTTGTTTATTGTTTGTTGTTGGTTGTTTTTTATTTTTTTTTATTTTTTTATTTTTTAGGTTTTGGTTGTGTTTATTTTTCATGTTTTTTTTGGGTTATGTCTTTGTAGTGTTCTGTTGTTTTTGTCTTGTTTGTGTTTTGTTATGTGGTTCTTGTGTTTTTCTATGTGGTTCGTGTTGTGGTTTATTTTATCTTATTGTGCGTGTTTGGTTGTGCTTTTGTTTTTGACACACTCAAGGAGCATGTTTTTTTATTTTATTTTATTATTTTTGTTGTTATTTACTTATTTATTTACTTATTTTTAAATTGGTTTTGTGTGTTTGTTTGCTCCTTGAGTATGTCAAAGGTGGTAGGCCAGGTCCGAGTCCTAGGTATTTTTGGTGGAATGGATACCCCTGCCTCCTTGGGTCTTACCCGAAAGTGGCATCCCTTTTGGGATGTTTTCCACAAAAAAAAAAATGTAAGGTCACATGAAGATTGAAGACTAAACATAAAGATGAATATTGATAACTAAATGCTTCAATAACCAAATAATAATTGTGTTTAGTTTTCCTAAATTGATATCCCTTTTATTTTTTCTCTTTATTCTTGTTTTCAAGGTTTTTGGATAATATTACATTATTTGGTACATGCAAATGTACCCCCATGGTATCTTTATGGTAGAAATGCAAATATGTAATATATTAGGTTTTGAGTCTATGGTTTAGATGAGTGATTTACATTTCCCCTATATGTATGTATCAATGTGTATGAAATGAACATGTGTCATGTAAGTAAGAGTGCAAGTATGTATTGAGTGAATGTGCACAAGTGCCATGTATGTAAGTGTGCAAATATATAAAGTGAGAATGTTCACAAGTATCTTGTTGTACGAGTTCAAGTAGGAGAGTAAGAGTCTTGTAGAAGTGTACAATTATAATAGAATTAAAGTATGTATGTAAGAAGAGAGTTAAGAGTCTTGTATACAAGCGGTAAGATGATAATCCAAAGGTCGTCGGAGTTATCATATAGATAGCGATAAATAAGTATGTGAAGAGTCATATTCTATGTCTATATCATGGAGATAAAGCTCCATACAATGTAAAGAAAAATAGTCTGTAGTGATGACCACATAACAAGCATTGATAATAAAGCATGTATACAAATTTTTTAGCAATTCATATTGTAATTATATGCATGTACATGAATAATTTTGACCTTTTTATATTCATATTTGATATTATAAGTGAATACTATATCATTATTACGTTGGCATGGATATATATTTTATTACTATATATAATTCTCCCTCTTATTTTTTCATTCCCAAAAATACTTTCATCTTCATCAATCTCTTCCATTTTTTCATGCTCTTCATAATGAGACTTATCATATTAAGATTTATGTTTTCCTAGAGAATCTAACATGATAGGAATGGTCCCATAAATACTTTCTTCTTTAGGTTTCCCTAGGAACCCTAAATTATAAGGATTATCCTTCATAGCAATTATGTTTTTATGCTATGATGGAAACCCTAAATTCTCATAGATATTTTCACATGCATTTATTTATTATTGTACTCTTGAATCTCTAAAGTGTAAGGGATACACTCTATACTACATTCAATTGTATTATAAGGAGAATATTTTATACTAAAATGGATATTATTTAAACTTGATCTTTATTGCATCCTATGCTTTAAAATTTTCCTTCCCATATTCCTTTGCACATTTACTTCCTAAATTTCAACTTTCACATTTTAAGTCCTCACCCCTTGTGCCATTTTTCTTTTAATGGTTTATTTTATTAAATTGTAATGGCATGTGTCATTTGATGATGTAGAGGAGCTTTCTTTACCACTTTCATAAGAGTGCAAAATCCTCAATTTAATCCAAAATTTACTATGATATAATCTCCTTGCTTCATATTGAAGTTTGTCTCATGTCCAAAATTATCCATCTCTTTCTTCATTATTCTCGCCTTGCAATCTCTTTCTATGTGTTCATTCCCATAATATTTGCGACATAAAAATGCAATGTTTTCATAATCCACTTGTTGATCTCATTCTGTTGATTCGAATTCAATCCTAATGGATTGTGGCAAAGGTTTTAGAATATCCTTGGGAACACATAATCAAATGCATATGATATACCTTCACTTTTTAGTCCCTCTAAGATGAACTCCTCTAGAGTATTACAAATATTATTTAAAACCTCATTATTAATAATATGATATGGAAGGCTAAAAAGCATAACCAACATTAGAAACCTTTTAACAACCTTTATCTCCAAAGAAAATTTTTGATTCCATGGTATTTTAAATAATGTATTTCTTCCCTGCAAAACCGTGGACGACCATCCATTATTTTATCTTTAAATTTTTAACTAGAATAAAATGTGATTTTTTTTTTTTTTATAAAAAATCATAGAATAACTTAATTTCAATCCCCATCTTAACTTGATCCAATTTTAAAACTCTAAAAGGCTTGACCAATATCTATAGAACTTACATAGTAACCCTCTACTTTTGAAAACCATTATACCATGCTCGATCATTTTATCTTTGATAATCACTTATGGAGTAACATTTGCTATATAGATAGATTTTACCATAAATTATTTTTTTCTCGTCCCTTTGTAGGATATTTCTAATTAAGACTTTCAAAATGACCTTTTTACCATGTTGTCTAAAATTTCTTCATATTTATCCTTTAATTTTTTAATTTCCACATAATCTAAAACAAAAAAAAATATGATACTTATTCCTGAGTGGCACTTTGTTTACTATTTACACTTACTTAATAACACTTATAATATTTACTTACTTTCTAAAATAAAAAAGAAAAATGACATCTAACTTGTATGATTTACTCCTTTTAAAAGTCTTTAATTACTTATATCACTTCAAAAGTGTTGATATTCTTTTAAATATTATTCTCCCTAAAAAATCAATCTTTACAATAAGACTTACCTATTCGAAGATGAATTTTATTTCTATAATATAGCTCTTTCTTGAGTCAATGCAATTAACATACAAGTCCGTCCCGATGAGCGTAGGTTCAGATCCCGTTGCAGATAGAGGTTCTATGCAAATGAGTGGAGGGATGCTTGATCTCAATCGTCTTTAAACTTCAAACTAATTTTGAGACAAATACCAACATTACATTTAATCATAAATATGTTAACAAGAAATAAATAACTTGGTATCTAATTACAACGTAGAACATAACTGAAGGCTAAAGGCCGTCATTGCTACGATTTGGCATGTTTGTAATTATCTCTCTAACTTAATATATGCTAAAACTAGTAGATGCTGAATATTTGTTACATCAACGGTATTAATTCCAAGCATTTTCAAGTTTTTTTTATTAAAAATAAATAGTTAAATATAAAAATGGAATAAAAGATTATTCATCTGTATATAAAAAAAAACTTAAAATATATAAAATTTGGCAGAATGTTTATCGTATGGATTGAACCCTTTCACATCCGTTATGAATCAAAGGATTATTCATCTCTATAAAATAAAAAAAATTAAAATATATATAAAATGTTATTATTTTATCATAAATATTTTATATTTTATATTTTATAATTTAAATTTTCTTACACTATATATATATAATAACTTATAACCAAGTAAACATTAAAAAAAATATTTACTACGCTACTGAAAGGAAGTGGGATGTATGACCTCACGTGCTATGCTTCATTAACTATGCACGAGGTAGACGAAGTCCACTATCGTTCGCATCGATGGTCTCTGTCTTGGCGCCACTCGTGTGCACGTCAACGCAATCTGAATTGTTTTCTCCATTTCACTAACCCACATCTCGTATTCCCTTCTCAGCTCTGCATCCACCAATTTCATCGCTAGGCTCTCATCTTCTCGCCTATTTACCGCCCATTAAGCCAGCCCTATCCCTTCCTCACCTTCATGTACGGGATCTACTATGGGTGGCTTTCCAGTCACCAGTTCCAGTAGCACCACCCCTAAAATGAACACGTCTTGCTTCCTTGAATACTTCACTGCATAACCACATTCTACAACAAAAGAAAGGGCCCTCAAATATAACATTCATAATTCAACAAAATTCGAAACGAATGACTAGTACATGAAATGCATTTTGTTAGGTGGAGCCATATAACTGTACGTTCCACCCAATATACTGTTAGAAAATTAAACCAGATTTGACGCCCTGACAGATCGGATAACCGCAAATCCGATCGTCGTATTCTACAAGTGTGTGCAGTTAATGCCGGTAGCTGCAGTTCGGCGAGTGGGCAGAAACCCTAATGCGGTGCATGTCAGAGGATAAGCATGTCAGAGGATAAGCCTTATCCTCCCTTCCGCCTGGCTATAAAAGGTGGAGTGGTCTTTCAGAAAACATATCGAGGAATCGGGGTAGATCAGAGAGCGAGGGATAGCTGAGCAGAGCAGAGGAGTCGGAGCAGCAGTCTCTCGAAAACTCCTTCAGTGTTAATCCTGCAACTGTGTTGCAGATGTCTGTGTAAAGTTCAATCTTGCATTGTAATACTGCATTGGCAGTCTGTTTATCATGAGTGAATAAAATCTCTATTTTGTGCAAGTTTGTCTCAGTTATTTTTCTCAGATTTTGTTTGCACCAGATCGGTGCGTTTGTCGCCCGTTCACCCCAAGTGAGGCACACTTTCCCCGTGCACCCCAAGTGAGGTGCACCTCACCATTGCGCCCAAGCCAAGGCATAATCTGCAGTTGTGCCCAAGCCGGGCGCAACTCCCCTCTTGCGCCCAAGTCGGGCGCAATCCCCCGTTGCGCCCAAAGTCGGGGTAACCCCACCTTGCACCCAAGACTGGGCGCAATCTTCTAGTGCACCCAGCCCAAGGTGCATCTTGTCTTGCGCCCAGCCCTAGGGCACAAATTGCCTTTGCGCCCCATCTCGGGTGCAAGTTCCAAGTGCGCCCAAGATCGGGCGCACTCCCACCCTACGCCCCAACTCGGGTGCAAGTTCCACTTGCACCCGACCTCTGGCGCAAGTTTCCCTTGCGCTAGAGCTTTGGTGCAATTCAAATTTGTGCCAAGCCTTTCAAATTGGTATCAGAGCTAGAGCCTGCCCGTGGATGATAAGAAGCAATGGCTTCTAGTGGCAACTCATTACAATTGCAAATCCCATGGTTCAATGACAAAAATTATGATTACTGGAGCATCCAGATGAGGATCCTGTTCGGGTCGCAGGAGCTATGGGACTTGGTCCAGAATGGCTATGCAGAGCCAGCAGATGCAGCAACATTGAGCGCACTCTCCCAGGAAGATTCAGATTTGCTGAAGGAGAACCGAAAGAAGGACCAGAAGGCATTATTTTACATAATGCAGGTGGTTGAGGAGACAATCTTCCCATGAATCGTAGCAACAACCAAATCGAAGGAGGCCTAGGAAATCTTGGCCAACTCCTACTAGGGCACCGACAAGGTGAAGTTGGTGTGGTTGCAGATGCTGAGGAGGGAGTTTGAGAACTTGCAGATGAGCGAGTCGGAGTCCATAAGCGACTTCCTCACCCGGACAATGGATGTCATCAACCAGATGCGGTTGAATGGGGAGAACATGGTGAATCAAAGGATTATGGAGAAGATGCTGAGGAGCCTACCAGCAAGGTTCGACTCAGTGGTGATAGCAATCGAAGAATCGAGGGATTTGACAACCCTCTCTATGGATGAGCTCATGGGTTCTCTGCAAACACATGAGCAGAGGTTGAGTCGCTCAACTCAGTCCTCACTGGAACAAGCATTCAAAGTGCAGGTCTCATTTTGAGATACAGTAGCAGAGAAAACTCCCACCAAGGAGCCTCAGGTTCTCAAGGAGGAAGAGGTAGAGGCAAGCGTGGGAAAGGCAACAAGCAAGGAGGAAGGTCAAACTCCAATGATGGAGAGACCGGTTGCAACTTCCATCAACAAGGAGGAAGAGGCAACAACAAAAACCAGCAAGGAGGATCTTATCAGAGAAAGGATAAATCAAAGATCCAATGTTATTACTGCAAGAAGTTTGGTCACTATATTTTTGAGTGCAGAAAGAAGATGGCCAAAGATAACCAACAACAAGTGCACTACACAGATGAGCCTGATAATGGAGAGTGTAGAGATGTTGGTGGAAATGTGTTGTTAACTTGCAGTATTGAGGAGGAGAGCCAGAAGAATATCTGGTATCTCGATAGTGGTTGCAGCAACCACATGACGGGGAACAAAGAGATGTTCTCACAACTAGATGAAATAGTCCAGTCTGAGGTGAAAATGGGGAACAACAACAAATTTCTTGTGATGGGGAAAGGAAAAATCCTCATTCATACCAGGCAAGGTAAAAGGAAGCAGATCATCGATGTCTATTATGTGCCTGGTTTGAAGCATAATTTGTTGAGCGTTGGACAACTTGTGCAGAAGGGGTACGCTATTCAATTCAAGGATGGACTTTGCACCATCAAAGACAAGGAGCATGGGCAGATTGCAACTGTGTCCATGACTAAAAACAAGATGTTTTCGCTATAGATTCAGAATGAATCTCTGATGTCTTTTAGTGCAGTTGAGAAGGATGCTACTTGGTTGTGGCATCTCAGATTTGGTCACCTGAGCTTCAGTGGCCTGAACTTGCTGCACAAGAAGCAGATGGTGAAGGGTTTACCCCTTATTGAGCAACCAAATCAAGTTTGTGAGGGTTGCTTAGTCGAAAAGTAGCATAGGGATGCATTCCCTATAGGACAGTCTTGGAGAGCTTCACAACCATTGGAGCTGGTGCATTTCGACATTTGCGGTCCAATGTAGACCAGCACATTTTCCGGTAACAAATATTTTTTGACTTTCATTGACGACTTCAGTCGGAGGACATGGGTATATCCCATCAAACAAAAGTCAGAGGCATTCAGTAAATTCAAGGAGTTCAAGGCTCTGGTTGAAAAATAGAGCGGCTACCAAGTGAAGACTCTCAGGATAGATGGAGGAGGTGAGTATATCTCCAATGAATTCCAAAAATTTTGCAAGAAAACTGGAATTCGTAGGCAGCTTACTGCCAGATACACATCGCAAAAAAATGGTGTAGCTGAGAGGAAGAACAAAACCATTATGGAGATGGCACGAAGTATGTTGAAGGCAAAGAACTTGCCTCATGAGTTCTGGGCAGAAGTTGTAAGTTGTGCAGTCTATCTTCTAAATCGGTGTCCCACAAAGAGTGTGAAGGACAAAATTCCTCAGGAGGCATGGAGCAACCAGAAGCCAAGCATTGCTCATTTCAGAGTTTTTGGGTGCATAGCATATGCACATGTCCTAGATGAGAAGAGGAAGAAGTTGGACGACAAAGCTAAGAAATGCATCTTCACTGGGTATAGTGAAGAGTCGAAGGCATATAGGCTGTATAATCCTATGACGAAGAAGATGATTATCAACCGAGATGTGAAGTTCCTGGAGGATGAATCCTGGAACTGGAAATCAAAGACTGGTCAGCCAGAACCAATAGTCATTGAGTCTGAGGACGTAGAAGAAGAATGAGTGCATCAACCTGCAGCTTCAAGCAGCAACTCTGGAGCTAGCAGCAGCACCACCTCATCATCACAAATGCCTCAAATTGCAAGCAAAATCTCCAACTTGAGGACACCCATAAAGACGAGGAGCTTGCAAGACATCTATGAGGTAACCCGACTTCAAGAAGAAGAACATTCTGACTTTGCTTTATTTTTTGAGTGTGATCCAATTTCATTTGAAGAAGCAATTCAAAATCAAAAATGGGTGAAGGCGATGGATGAGGAAATTGAGGCCATAGAGAAAAACAAGACATGGCAGTTGAATTATCTCCCAACAGGGAAGAAGACCATTGGGGTCAAGTGGGTATACAAAACTAAGTTTAATGCCCAAGGTGAAGTTGATCGGCACAAGGCCATATTGGTGGCAAAAGGCTACAAATAGAAGTCAGGCATTGACTATCATGAGGTGTACGCACCTGTAGCTCGACTTGACATAGTTAGAATGATCCTGGCATTGGCAGCCCAGAAAGGCTGGAATGTGTACCAGATGGATGTCAAGTCTGCATTCCTGAACGGAGTGTTGGAAGAAGAGGTCTATATAGACCAGCCACCAGGCTATGAGTTGGAAGGACAAGAAGGTAAAGTCCTAAAGCTGAAGAAGGCCCTGTATGGGTTGAAGCAAGCACCTAGGGCTTGGTACAGTTAGATTGATGCTTACTTTTAGGAGAATGGGTTCATGAAATGCCCATATGAGCACACCCTGTACTTGAAGCAAAACCCAGAAGGTGAGATGATAATCATTTGCTTGTATGTAGACGATCTGATCTACACTAGAAACAACAACGTGTTGTTTGACCAGTTCAGAACAGCCATGAAGAAGGAGTTCGAGATGACGGACTTAGGGCTGATGAAATACTTTCTAGGTATTGAAGTTGTCCAATCTGCAGATGGCATCTTCATTTCTCAGGGCAAGTATGCGAAGGATGTCCTAAAGCGGTTTAAGATGGAGGACAACAAACCTGCCATCACACCTGTTGCCACAGGTCTGAAGCTGAGCAAGATGGATTCTAGCAAAAATGTTGATCCAACCTTGTTTAAGAGGTTAGTTGGCAGTCTCATGTACTTGACTGCAACTAGACCCGATCTGATGTTTGGAGTGAGCCTGATCAACAGATTTATGGAGACTCCAAAGGACACGCACTGGCAAGCAGGCAAAAGGATTTTGTGCTATGTCAATGGGACGCGAAACCATGGAATTTTCTATGCTAGAAAGGACCAGCTGGAACTGGTTGGCTACATAGATAGCGATTGGGCTGGCAACATTGATGATCGAAAGAGCACTTTCGGCTATGCTTTCCATCTTGGATCGGGAGCAGTTTCATGGTCATCCAAGAAGCAACCGATAGTTGCGTTGTCCACTGCAGAGGCAGAGTATGTTGTCGCCACATCAGCCGCATGCCAGGCAGTATGGCTGCGAAGAATCTTGGGTGAGCTGAATCATCCACCAAAAAGGGCGACAACCATTTCCTATGATAACAATTCCGCCATAGCACTATCGAAGGATCCAGTGTTTCATGGTAGGATGAAGCATATCGATATCCGCTACCACTTCATCAGAGAGTTGGTGAAAGCTGACGAAATTGTGTTACTATTTTGCAGGTCAAAAGAATAGGTAGCTGATATTTTTACAAAACCTTTGAAGGAGGAAGACTTCAACAAGCTCCAGGAAATGTTGGGCATCAAAGTCTTTGTGAAATCTAGTTTAAAGGAGGGTGTTAGAAAATTAAACCAGATTTGATGCCCTGATAGATCGGATAACCGCAAATTCGATCGTCGTATTCTACAAGTGTGCGTAGTTAATGTCGATAGCTACAGTTCGACGAGTGGGCAGAAACCCTAATGCGGTGCATGTCAGAGGATAAGCATGTCAGAGGATAAGCCTTATCCTCCCTTCCTCTCGACTATAAAAGGTAGAGTGGTCTTTCAGAAAACATATCAAGGAATCGGGGTAGATCAGAGAGCGAGGGATAGCTGAGCAGAGCAGAGGAGTCGGAGCAGCAGTCTCTCGGAAACTCCTTCGGTGTTAATCCTACAACTGTGTTGCAGATGTCTGTGTAAAGTTCAATCTTGCATTGTAATACTGCATTGGCAGTCTATTTATCATGAGTGAATAAAATCTCTATTTTGTGCAAGTTTGTCTCAGTTATTTTTCTCAAATTCTGTTTGCACCAGATCGGTGCGTTTGTCGCCCGTTCACCCCAAGTGAGGCGCACTTTCCCCATGTGCCCCAAGTGAGGTGCACCTCACCATTGCGCCCAAGCCAAGGCACAATCTACAGTTGTGCCCAAGCCGGGCGCAACTCCCCTCTTGCGCCCAAGCCGGGCGCAATCCCCCGTTGCGCCCAAAGTCGGGCGCAACCCCGCCTTGCACCGAAGACTAGGCACAATATTCTAGTGCACCCAGCCCAAGGTGCATCTTGTCTTGCGCCCAACCCCCCATCCCGGGCACAATTTCAATCCTTTTCCATGCCGCAAAACAAGTTCTGCATCAGACTTAGCTCAATTTTTCTTTGATAGCATTTGGCGTTCCTTTGGTCTACCTACCAGCATTATCTCGGATCGTGATTCATGCTTTGTGGGTCACTTTTGGCGTTCTTTGTGGAAGATTTTGGGAGTTTCCCTTAACTTTTCTATTGCCTATCATCCGCAGTCCGATGGGCAGACTGAAGTGGTAAACCGTACACTTGTGCAAAGTTTGCGAATCTATCATCACGCTTCACCAGCAAAGTGGGACTTGAGTCTCACACATATTGAACATGCCTATAATAGGGCCCTACACTCTTCTACAGGTCATTCACCCTTTGAAGTTTGTATGGGATTTCAGCCCTTGGCACCTTATGAGTTACCTTTGTCTTTGCCTTTTCCCGTCACTTCACATCTTCAGAAGGAGCAAGACAAGGCACACTTATTTGTTCAACACTTGCACAATCTTCAATCAAAGGTGGTTGAGATTTTGCAAAAGACACAGCAGCAGCAGAAAAAGGCTATGGATCGACATTGAATTCCTCATCCTTTTCAGGTTGGTGATAAAGTTTGGTTGCATCTTGACAAGCAACGTTTCATCGATAAGACTCATAGCAAAATCAAACCAATTCGCTATGGGCCTTATACTATTCTTCAGCAGGTTTCCGAGAATGCTTTCCGCCTTGATCTTCCCACACACTTGGGAATTCATGATGTCGTCAATGTAGATCTCTTGAAGTTGTACTTTGACTCTACATTAGAGACTACACCAGCTATCAGTCATCCTGTGGATGTGGTTCCTGAAGCACAGTTACCATTGGATGCAGATCAAATCTATGACACGAAGACTCGACAGACTCGCCAAGGGTCTACCACCTCATATCTTGTGGCTCGGCGAGGACAATTGCCGCATCAGGCTCGTTGGATTTCTTTTCATCAGATGTCCCATGACTTTCCTATTCTTTTGAAAGCATTGGATTCCAATGCTTCTATTGTGGGGAGGCATGATGAGGATTGATGTTAGATATTTCATATGACCCCTCTAGTAGTTCCTAGCTTAGGTTTGCTTAGTTTATTTCTAGCAAATTCATATTGTAAGTGAGTCTCTTTATCACATGCACTTGTGGGCACTAGTTGTCTTCTAGTTGTCTTTTAGAGTGTTAGTTAGCAAGTGTGAACTCAAAGTAGGAAGTGTGTGCTTCAAGTTAGCTAAAATGGATCTTCTAGTTAGCAATCTTAACTTAGAAGTTTACGTGCATTCTCCTTTGCACCTTTGTAGCTTTTGGTTGAAGCGCATTGAATCAAATCCATGATTTCATGGGTTGGTTATGTATTTTGGGCCATTAGTGCCTATATAATGTTTTGTAAATAATAGAACACTTAGTTGGATTTTCAATCCTTTTCATGCACTTCCACCCGGGAACAAGTTCTTGCGCCCTATTGGTTATGAATCTGCCATGAGGAAAGGATTTGGTATAATGCACCCCAGATTTTCCCACTAGATTAAAATGCCGAAAGGAAGGAATGCCTTTCGTGCCAATCTCTGGAGAAGGCCAGCTTCTTGTGGGTTTTTAGTGTTTAAGCTAAGAGTGCGGGAAAGAGATAAATTGTGAAAAGAGAATCCAAATGTGATTGGAGTTGGGTGGGGGGAATAAGCAGCATGACAATGATCAATCACCACTACTAATAGTAGTCCTATACAGAACACATAATGAAACTACAACTATCATGCATCCTATGTATCCTCTATATATGAATTTCATGAATACTTAATCACCAAATACTGGAGTCCAGAGTTCAGTACAATAGTAAGCAATGAAATAAGAAACATGAGGTAGAAATGACAAGGAGAGGCAACATACAAGATGATGATAGTAAGTAGAGCCAAGTATGTGTCTTGCATTTAGAAGCAAACGTATAGCTACAATGGTTCCCTAGTAGTATATTCCCATTCCACCCTATTACAATGAAATTGTATGGCTATTTATAGCCCAAGTTTCCCTTGATTACAATTATGGGTACAAAGTCCCAGACCATACAATAACTGACAAAAGAAAAAAAAGAATTGTTGATGTTGACTCCTATCGATGAGGACTGTACTTGCAGTAAGGTCTCCCTAAAAGTTGTACAACTACGTGGCAACGCATTGGGTGAAACTTCCAATCAGAAGGAATGCGAGTAGCTATGGTAGGTGGAACTTTACATCAGCTTAAATAGGGGCAGCTGGCATAGGTAGTGTGGTCCATTCTTGTCCTTGTTATCATCACATCTTGGCTCAAATCCTGAGGCTTGGACACTTGTCAGATTTTGATGAGTGACACACGTATGCCTTGAAAGGCATTTTGTCCAAATTTGCCTAGAATCAGAGCGTTGTTGGGTAGCGCAGGTGAAAAACAGTGCAGTTAGGGAGGCCTCCATGCCTTAGCCAATTTTTGGCTTGCTTGATGAATCTTGCCCAACTGTGCACCGGTCAAAGGGTGCAACCCGACTTCGCTATGAAGTCAGGTTGCGCACCGGTACTTAAGCTAATTTTTCCATTGTTTGGACTGCACATAGAAAGAGGAGTGCACCTCGAATTCGTTGCGAAGTTGGGTTGCACTCCAACACTTAGGTTATTTTTTGCACACTACTTTCCCAAGTGTGCATAGGAAGAAGAGTGCACCCTGACTTCATTGCAAAGTCAGGTTGCACTCTGGCACTTAGCAAAATTATTACCATCTCCTATCTGCTTTCGCACTTCACATTCCCTAGTGCGCTCCAACTTGAGGGCGCACCCCGACTTCGTTGCGAAGTCGGGTTGCGCCCTAACACTTAGAATTTTTAGGGAACACTTGCTCAGTTCTGGGAACTTGACTGGGGGAAGTACAAGGGAAAAAGTGAGGAATGAAACTACAGGAAAGGGAGAAATGGAAAAGGAGGAGGGAAGGAAGAGCAGCACACTTACAGATTTTGAAAACATGGCACCCCATGCAAAATGTGGAAACATTCCTGGTGGCTCGCGGGGTGTCAAGATTACCTCTACGCAAAGAACTAGGCCTTCATCCATTGGATGCAGAGAAATTTCCTTCCCTTGCTTTTTGCTGCTCTAACGGCTTCTTCTCGGGTAATTGTTCTTCTTTAGGATCACTTTTGATAGTTGCCTCTTCTGTTTCTCCTCCTGAACCTGAATGTTCTTCATTGTCGGCCTCCCGGTCGTGGATGCGTTCATATGCAGCCTTGGCTTGGTCCTAGATGGAAGGGCCCTAGGTCGCTGACCTCTCTTTGTGTTGCATGGAATGCATCAACTACATGTAGGTTGATGGTGTTATATCTTTTTACCAACTCCTTAAGGGAGGAATTGATTTTGTGGTATCTTGACACCATCTGGGTGACCTGAGCTTCCTGGACTGGCTTTGCCCACCTATCAATTTTTGTTGTGTCTGCCTCAAAAGATAGCCAATTATGCTTTACCTACTCAAGGGTCAAAAACTCACCATCCTTGATGAAGCTCGGGCACCTGTTTTTAGATAGAGTGTGAAAGGGGGCAAGGCAAATGCTAATTTCATGTTCTAATGCGTCCAACATCTTCTTGGCAATCTTTATCTTCTTTGTCTTATCAAAATAAACATGCAAGGTTACCCTTGCATCTGCCCACTCTGATACAAGTTGGGACATTGAACGAAATCAGAGGCCTTTGCGCTCATACTCCTCAAGTTTCATAGCCAGGTCTAGCCATTGCCTCGCCTGGTGTTCGGCCTCCTCTACCATAGGCTTTCCTTGGGTAGATACTTCTTCGATCCTGGATGTGAAATCCAAGACCGATATAGATTTAACAATGTTGGGCTTGCATGCTTGCAGCAGGCCATCCCGCATCTCCTTAACTTTGTTCTTTGAAAAGGCCACCGTATGTGATGCTTTCTCTTCAAGCTATGACTGTGCCTGTTTCAATGAATCCTGGAACTGAGAAAATTGCTCCAGCACTACCCTTTTCTACTTTGACATCCGCTTGACTGTCTGTTTCTACGCTGCGGCCTCCTACTGAGAGGCAGCCAGCTAGGTTTTTAGTTTGTCTATCTCATGCTGTGTAGACCCCAGCTATGCGATGGCCCTAGCCAGATCTTCTTCTAGCTGTCTTGCGCTATTCTGTAGCTGAAACAGTGCCTCCTGGGTCTCAAGTTGCTTAACAAGGAGATTATTGGTTCTACGATGGATGTCATTGATTTCATGCTCCTCGTTTATGTCATCAAAGCTCTTCTCCTTCGTTTGGTGCTCATAGTCCGCCTTGTTCATCTCCTGGAGAGGCTTGTTTACTTTTTGAATCAGCTTCTTAGTTCTGAGCACTCTCATGTCCAAGTCATATTGGGTGCACTTCACTGGGGTAGCTATTTCCTTGGCCCTTCTATGCTTGATGCCCTGAAGGAAAGAGGTGAAACATCCTACGGCTCTTGCTGCCAGAGGATGGTCATCTACAATCTGCATGAAGTTGAGGTCTTCTAGCATCTCGTCCTACTATGGAATTTTTTCTTGCAAACAGTGAAGCAGGAGGTATTCTAGAAAGAGTGGCCACTTTTGAGGGCGACCAGGTCCTAGGGGAAGTGAGTGGTTGAGTGGTTGGCATTGGTGGGGTTTTGAACAGATGAGGTGACCGACACGGCGATGTATGTGCAGCTTTGACACTGGCCATGGATGAGGGTTCTAGTGTTTGGCTGAGATACTAGAAGGCGTTAGGGTTTTGAGAAAACTGGTCAAAAAAATGGGGGCTACTGGATGGTTGGACAGTCTATGAAGAGGAAGATGTAGCTATGGCTTGCCCTGATGGAATGCGGGATGGTGTTATGGCAGGGCCGACTGATACTTTGGGGAGCGGGGAAGTGTACATACCTGTAGGCTTTGCTTGAGCCACTGTTCGAGGGACACTTATAGCCTGATTTTTTTCTTCTGCTTCAGGGTTGTCCAACGAGACAATTTATGGCATAGTTGTCTCCGTCTACACTATGGTTGGTTGTTGTACAAGTTCCTTAGGCCACATGGCCTTTTCACCTGTCTTCCTCTTCTTTTCTTTTGGCACTGTGGCTGGTTCGAAGGAAGGATATGAGGTTGGGGCGGTAGGTAGTGATGTCCCCATGGTAAACTTGTCCTTGGGTTTAGCTGGAAGGATGCCTACCATGACCGTTATGCTAGTTGGTAGCGTGGGCACTTTTTCTGCTTGGGGGGCCACCTTAGGAGTTGACCTCTCTGACCCTTGTGCCCTTTCAGGTAATGCTTCAGGAGCTGGAGGCTGCATTGGGCCCGCTTGACTTCTTGTTAGTGTTACGTTGGAAGTTGTGGAAGTAGGAAATTTTTGGAAAGGGGACCTCCTTGTATACCTTTTCCTAGCACCTCAAGGAACGCAATCTCGAAATGCAAAAGGCCGCCAGGTGGTAGCGTACTGATCATATAGTGCCAAAAACTCATCATCGACGGCCATCATTTTCCATTTGGATTTTTTGTGCTGCGTGTGACATCTCATATTCCAACATTCGATGATTTTGTCCTTTTGCCAGTTGAGGGGTGCCACCTTGGTGAGGAATTTTTTGAAGCCCACAGAATATAACTGGTAATTTGGGTTTCACTCTGGGTCATACATCACCTCTTCATAGTAAAAATCATGTCATGGAGGCCATTATTGCATCTACTTGATGTGCCATTCCATGTCTATGCCTGTCTTGTTACACCTTTCATACATAATCTCTGCTCGGGGGTAGATATGCGTGAACTTCCCCCTAACCCCTATTGGGTCATACTTCTAGCGTTGCGGCGACATTATCAAACCTATGTTGACGAGCTCTTTCTCAAGGTAGACATGATGTCCTATCTCTTGCACTCAGATGTTTGCCCAAAAAATCAGATATTGAAAAATATGGCCCCTTTTCTTGCCCTAGCTGAAATCTTCTTCAACATAGTCCATATGAAACACAATCTCCATCCCGTACTGGTGGTCAGTGCAGAAGTAGGGCAGCAGGAACGACTTCCCCTTGAATCCATAAATTCTGACCATGATTCCCTGTGTCAGCCGGAAGGTGTCCCCGAGTTTGTGATTCCTCAGATGATTCGTCATGGCCTCTGGCGGGCGGGACGCCTTACGGTTGAATAGCCCCAGGACCATGCACAAAAATTTAAAATTAAATTTATAGAATGACCCTTTTTTGTATAGGATCTCGGTCCATTTGTACACAGGCAGCGGGTCTCCTTTTCCATTTACCTTCTTCAAGTCAGGAACTTTCATCCGATAGTGCATGTGGTACAGGCACAGCCATGTGAGGAAGGAGTAAAATTGGAATTTCGTTGTCTTCTTTTGCTGTAGTTTGACCAGGGTTGAATGAATCGTGTATGCCAGCCAATATGACCAGTCAAATAAAATAGGGTGCTTCCCACTCTTTTGCGCTGTGGAGTCGTAAAACTCTCCATGCATAATACATTCTGCCAACGCCAGCTGGTATGGGCATACTATTCTATCAGAATCACAACCAAGGAACCACATCAGGATGACGTAAATGTACTTGTTCTCAAATTTGTCTAGTGGTATGGGGCCTGTCGACCACTGTCGGACTGCCAGTAGAGTATTTAGCTTCAAGTCGAGGAATTCTCTCATCTTCTTTGTCTACATAAATCTGCTAATTTTTTCATCTAGATTTATCCTTCTGACAATCACACCATGGTCATACCGAAGCCTTGGGGCGAAGGCTGGTTGGACGCTCTCCTTGAAGAGTGTGAACATCACTCTTCCCTTGTTGTCACATACTTTTCGGGTAGCTAGTTTGTAGTATGCTGCAATTGATTCAATCAGCTCTGGGCATTTGTGGACAGGAGGGCATAAGAACCAGTATAGGTTCGATTTATACGCAACCCCGAGGTGGTGTGAGGATGAAACCTTGTCAGCCCACTTCGCAATACTTGATTGTAGCTTGGTGAGGCTGATAGAAAATTTGCCATATTTGTACCCGACCAACTGATTGACGGGTGGTGGCAGAGTTTGCCCTTGACTTCTCTTCGTCCAGGTTTTCTTTCTCTACTCCTGCGACACTTTTCTCTCATGAGCACTTGATTTAGTCTGTTCCTTAGCTTCGTACCCTTTGTCACTGGATTGCACCTATACAGGTGCTTTCCCCTTGTCCATATTCTCTGTTAGAATGGGCAGAGATAGGAATTACGAATTCTGAATTCTTAGTTCTTGCTTTACATTCTCGGAGTCAGCTTAACACTCTAAATTTTTTGAGTGTGCTAGGGCCCTTTTTCTAGGTAAAGATTGTAGCATTAATGGCACTAGGGAGGAAGTTAATGTGGTTAGCTCAAAGTTGGTGGAAGCGTTATGATACTTTAGCGGTCATGCAAGGGTTTAATTTTGAAAAGTGCACCCTAGTTGCAGTTGGTCCAAATGCGCCTTGCTTTCTTAATGACGTGGTTCTTGAAAGTCGTGCAATCATTAAAAATTCTTTTGACCTCATGCTTTTGATGATGTCATAGCCACCGTTTGGGCACACCTTTCAAGGGAGAATTTTTGGCCCATGACCCAAATTCGCACCATGTCATACTGCGCTTTGGTCCCACACAGAATTTTTTATGTTTTTCGTGATAGGTCATTCAGGGTGCACCCAAAATTGAGGGCGCACTCAGACTTCACCCAAAAAATGAGTGCACTTCGACTTTGCCTAGATTTTGCTACGCAGTCAGACTTCTCTCCAAAAAGTTGCACAGTCTAATTTGACACTTAGCCATTTTTTCTTCATGTTCCCCGACTGCACTCCCAAGATGGTGCACAACCCAACTTCGTTGTGAAGTCGGGTTGTGCACCCAGAATTCGCTGTGAAGTCAGGTTGTGCACCCAGAAATAGTCATTTTTGCCCCTCTTGTCAGCTACTTTCTCTCAAACTTTGCCCGATCCAAGGAGCGATACCCGACTTCGCTACGAAGTTGGGGTTTGCTTTAAGGTTTTTCTCGGGCTCTTGAAAACTAAAAACTGAAAGCTAAAATAAATATATACATTCTAAAAAACTAAAAATGTGGAAATGAAAACTGTACAAAGAAGGACCCATTGGGTGCCTTCAACGGTGATAAATTTTGAGGTGGAACCCATTGATGGGAATGGGGAGAAGTTGTCTGTCCATGTCCTGGGGCACGAATACGTTAAATTGGTTCACCTGGGTAATATGATATGGACCCTCCCAGAGGGCATCAAATTTGTTGTGGTTGCCTAGCTTTACCTTCAGTGTGTCCCACTTCAGCACCAGGTCCCCAATTTTGAAAACTCAGATGGTGGTGCCTTTTGCAAACTAGCCTTGGGTCACTTCAGCGTGTTTAGTGAAGGCCTGATATGCTTTCTCTCTTTCTTCTTATAACTGCAGCAGCTAGCATAGTCTAGCATCCACTGGATCCCTATTGCCTCTCTCTTCATCCAGCATCCAAAGGGCAGGAATTTCTATGTGGGTTGGCAAGACTGCCTCCTTGTCGTATACAAGCACATAGGGGGATGTCTTGATGGACTTCTTGAATGATATTTTGTCCACCCACAGTGCCCGATTCAGGAGTAGGTGCCAAGTCCTCTTGTTCTTCTCTACTGTCCTTCTGATGATATTCAATAGATTATTGTTGGTGGACTCAGCTAGGCCATTCTCCTACGGGTAGTAGTTAGAAGACATCTTGTGATAAATGGTGTACTTGCTAGTGTACTTCGTAAGTACAGTGTTTGCGAACCCCAGACCATTGTCTGTCACTATTGAATTTGGGACCCCAAAACAGGTGATGAGGCTCTCGAGGAACCTAATGACTATCTCCTGGTCCACATTATTCATGGGGATCGCCTCTGCCCATCGGGTGAATTAATCAGTGGCGGTAAGAATAAACTTATGCCCCACTATAGAGTTAGGCGTAATGACCCCGATGAAGTCTAGACCCCATTGTTGAAATGGAGTCTCGACCTGGATTGGTTAAAGTGGCAGGGGTACTTTTCTATTTTTGCTAGAAAATCTCTGGCATTTATCACATTTTACATAGACTGCATGTGCATATGTGAATAGAGTGGGCCAGTAGTACCTAGCTCAGATGATTCTCAAGGCTGTAGGCCTTCCAGAATGGTGTCCCCCAGGCATCCCAAAGTGAAATTATCCAAGGACCCTGGGTTGGTCAGTATTCTTGATGCACCGTAATAGGATGTCATCAATGTTCTTGAAGTAAAGCCCCTCGGGGTGTAGAGTGTATTTCAAGGCATTTAGCCAACACCTCCTTCTTTGTGAGGCATTCAGGTGATATGGGCATATCCTAGTGCTGAAATACTGCACTAGGTCATCTTTCTAGTCACTCTCCTCTAATAAGGAGTTGGCTAGGTTGGTGGTTACTATCATATATTCCCACTTACAGGCAGATATCTCAGCTGTAGCGCTTCAGTCCAGCTCCTAGAACAAGGCTCGGCCTCTGATAAGCTTTGTTGGTCATACCTTGATGTTGAACTCCTGGATCTTGGCAATCCATCATGCTCTCTTGTGACCTGGCTCCCCTCGTATGATGAAGTTTTGGACGTTTAGGTGTATCACAAAGATAGTTGTCCGGCTCTAGGAGACGAAGTGCCTAACATTTTAGAGAGACTTCATGACTGCGTGAACCTGTCACTCAATAAAATTATACTTTTCCTCGTGTGACTGAATCACCTAGCTTAATAATGCTATGGGGCGCTCTTCGTCATCATCTCCCTTCTATGTCAGGACTGCGACATAACTCTTGGGTTCTCCCACCACGTACAAGATGAAGTCCTTGGAATAATTTGGGTTTATCAACACCAGAGCTTGTGCAATTCTAGCCTTGATATCCTTGAAGGCCTGCCTTATCTCGTCAGTCCATAGGAATTCTACATTCTTTTTCAATAGTTTAGCAATGGGTTTGATCACTTGTGAGAAGTTTGGTATGAACTTCCTCATGAAATTGATCTAGCCGAAGAATTACTGTAGCCCCTTCTTGTCGACTGGGGTGAGCAAGCAGAGGAGGGCTTCAGCTCTGTCAAGATCCACTATGAGGCCTTTCTCGGAGATGACATGTCCCAGTAGCTTACCTTATTTTACCATGAAGACATATTTCTTCGGGTTGATGGAAATGCCGAATTCATGACATCTCTCAAATAGCTACCGTAGGTGGGAAGCATGGTCCTCTCACCTATGAGAGAATATAGTCATGTCATCCAAGTAGATGAAAATGATCTTGTTAAGAAACTCTTGGAAGGCCAGGTCCATGGCTCATTGGAATGTGGCACGCTGAAGGGCATGCAATGATAGGCGAACGTTCCCCATTTGGTGGTGAACATTGTCTTATGCTTGTCCTCATATTTGACCTAGATCTGGTTGTACCCAAAAAATCTATCTAAGAGGGAGAATCTCTGCACTCCAGCAACTATGTGGAGGATCTGATCAATTTGGGGAAGCGGATAATGGTCCTTTAGTGAGGCCTAATTTAGATTTCTAAAATCTACACAGAGACGAGTGTCTCCGTTCTTCTTTCTCATAGGAACCAGATTTGTAACCTAGTATGAATGCTTGATGGGGTAGATTATCTTGGCTTCCAACATTTTCATGAGCTTAGATTTCATCAAGGCTTCAATCTTCAGGTTTATAGCGCTCTATTTATGTCAAAATTATTTTGCACCATCTTCTAGTTCAATGGTATGCTGCATTATCTATCTGTCATATCCCTTCAAGTCCTGGTAGCACCAGGCTACTATATCGAGGAACTCTTCGCACAATGATCTAATATGTTCGAGTTCCTCTTTGGTGCAATCCATTTTGACCTTGTTTGTCTTTCCAGGTCGACGTACTTCTTGGGGTCTACTTTGATCCTGTGTGATATCACTATGTAATTTTGATCAAAGAGACTTTCTAGTGTAATCAGTCCTTTCAGGGCATGATTATTTTTTAACTGTATCAACCCCTCATATTGCTCGTCATCAGGGTCTATACCTTAGATTGTACATGCTTCGATAACCAAAAATGTGACGATTTCCTTGTCACAGTCAAACACCTGCCAGTGGGTGTCTTTATCAGGCATAGAAGGCCTATAGATGGTATGAACCGGCTTTGGCTTTTGGACAGTGTCATCAGCCAAAATGTACCTGGCTCCAACAGATGCCAGAATGTTAGCATGCTTGTTTTTCTCATGCGATATGGCTTTGAAATTCAATGAGTCGAATGACTCGATCAGGTCCCAGACCTGATTATGGTATGCCTTGAGGTAATGCTTCTTGGAGGTGCACTGGTTCGTAATCTGGTTGCAGACTAGCTTTGAGTCACCAAAGATATGCATATGCTTTATCCCCAGTCTCTCTACTTTTCTCAAACCCAAGCATAGGGCTTTGTACTCCATCGCATTATTGGTACAGCTCCAAGCCAGCCTGTAGGTGTAGTCCTTCTGGATCTCGATCGGGGAAACCAAGAATATGCCTGCATCGACACCATTTTTGCATCGGGCACCATCAAAGAAGAGATTCCATAGCTTTTTTGGTGTAGGTCCTACTTCTTTCTTGGCTGACTGGTTAGTCATCTCAGGCTAAATGACGATGTAGCAGCATTGCTCAGTCTTGATCATGGCATTGAAATCGAGCAAGGAGAACTCATCCTCCATTTGCAATAGCTCACGAGCTTACTCTGTCATGTCTACCACCACCAGTTCTTCCTCTATCCGCTGAACAATGTAGTCCTACGATTCTTCTCTGGGTATCTTCTCCACTATAAATGTGGAAGTCTTCTCATTGTAGATCTTCAGTCTCCTTCCTTTGAAGGGCACTTCCATATGCGAGTAATCTAGAGATAGATACCCACCAAGATTGGTAGTGAACTCCCTAGAGAGACACATGTCGAAGTAGGGTTCTAAGTCGACAACCATGACTTCTTGAATGACCACTATGTCAAGAGCTTTGTGCAGTCAGATCGGGATATCTTTAATGACATCGACTATCTTGACAGGGGTGCCATCTAGTTGTAGCACAACTTGGTTGCTCCTTGTGTATTCCATCCTAATTTTGTCATAGATGGATCTTGGCATAATAGTTATGGAGGTACCAGAATCCACCATACATTTGTGTATGATATACCCTTGCATTCGTAATGACATATAGAAGGGAGTTGGTTTGTTCTTCCCAGTGGTTGAGACTATCAGGGGTTGAACTAGAATAGTAGGCTATATCTACTTGCCATGCTTTATGCTCTTCAGATATTCCTGTAGCAGATCAAATTGCCCTAAGGGTAGAAGAATGTCATAAATTTTTATCCTTGTGAGAGTCCTCTTCAGCTCATCCACTATGTTGTAGCCTGAAGTGCTAGCTCCCTCCATTTCTTTCATAGGTTCATACTTGGTGGGGTATTTCTGCATGGCTTCGACCTTTTGTCTATTTGTCAGAGATGGGTATCTCAGCTTCTCCTGAGCCTGTTCTTTGGTCTCAACTAGAGGCTGAGCCACAAGAGCTTTTGCTATGGGAGTTCTTGCTATAGGATGCTTGGCTACAAGTAATTTGTCTTTTGCCGTGTAAGGCCACAACCTCTTGTCAGGTGGCAGCCCAACATGATGCACCTTTTCTCTCTTGGCGTATACCTTTAATGGCTTTGCAGTAGTTTCAACAGGCTTTCTGTCTTCTTTGGAAGGGGGCAACATCAGGTCTTCCTCTAGGATGATGAAGTTGCCTTCATCGTCTAGAATCATGTAAAGTTCTTCGTCCTCTATGGCGCTGCCCGACATAGTCTAGAGGTAATGCTGGTGTAGTGTGCAATATTCTTCTGAATGTGGGTCGTTGCACATGGAGCACCAGTTATCCTGGTCATAAGTGCCAAGTTGGTCCTCGATGGTAGCATTTCTTGTAAGAGGGTGCCTCTGATCTCGCCATTCTATGAATTGATATTTTTTCAATACCAGAGGAGGGTATGGCCTCCTTGGAACAAGGTCCATCTGAGGGGGAGCTAGGAGTTCTGGATAATGTGAAGGAGGTGATAGGTTAGGATAATAAATTTGTGGTGGGCCGTAGGGGTTTACAACCGACACTGAATTCCATTTATGCTAGGGATGTTGTCCTAAAGTTGACGACATCACACTAGAAGCAGATGGCTGTACCCTATGCAGGAGCTTGCCTATGCATATGATATCCATTTTAGCTTGTTGTATAGTGTTGTGGTTGATCCACAACACACCCCAAAATTGGGGACCCACATTTTTGCAGGTTTTCACAGACAATCTCAGTGACCCAGATGCTAAAAATCAATAAAAAGGGGCAAAATTGCACAAGGATGAAAAGTGTCGCGAAATCGCGACATGTCGCAAAATCGTGGCCAAAAATGAAAAAGTGTCGCAAAATAGTGACATGTCGCGAAATCGTGACATGTCGCAAAATCACGATCAAAAATGAAAAAGTGTCGCGAAATCGCGATAGGTTGCTCCGTCGCTGCCAGAAAATGAAAAGTGTCGCGAAATCGCGACATGTGGCAAAATCGCGATCAAACCGGTCAAACGGGGCAGGAGGCAGAAAGGTGTCGCGAAATCACGACATGTCACAAAATCATGGTCAAACCGGTCAAACGGGGCAGGAGGCAGAAAGGTGTCACAAAATCATGACATGTCACAAAATCGTGGTCAAACCGATCAAACGGGGCAGGAGGCAGAAAGGTGTCACGAAATTGCGACATGTCGCAAAATCGCGGTCAACGTAGTCAACGACAGCAGGTGGGAGAAAAGCGTAGCGAAATCGTGACGTGTTTGATTTTAGCGGCCCAGAGAGGAGAGAGAAAGACGAAGCAAAAAAGTGTCACAATACCGTGACATGTCGCAAAATCGTGGGTCAAACCAGTCAAACAGGGCAAAGCATAAAAGCATCACGAAATCACGACAAGAAACGGCAAAGGAGCATGAAGAGGAAATATGTCATGAAATCGCGACATGTCACGTTTTCGCGGCTCCAAATGACGAAGTTATATGGAACGAAAAGTGCATAGAAAAATCACGACATGTTGCAAAATCATGGTCAACGCAGTCAACGGCAGCAGCTAAGCAGCCCGAAGTGGAAAAACATCGCGATTTTGTGACAAGAAAGCAGCGAAGGTGCATGAAACAAAAAAACGTCGCGAAATCGCGACAGAATCGGGTGAAAAGGCATGAAATGAAAAACGTCGTGAAATCGTGACAGAAACGAGCCGAGTTGTACGGAAAGCAAAATATGTCGCGAAATCGTGACATGTCACGTTTTCACGGCCAGAAGCAGCAAGGGAGCCCGAGATAGAAAAACATCGTGAAATCATGACAGCATGCAATGAAGGTGCTCGAAGTGGAAAAACGTTGTGATTTCGTGACAGGTTGCAGGAAAATTGTACGGAACAGAAAAGTGTCACGATTTCGCGACAAAAAATAGCGAAGCAACACAAAAGAGAAAATTATCGTGATTTCGCGACATAAAGCCGCCCAAGTGTACGAAACGAAAAAGTGTCACGATTTTACGACATGTCATGATTTCGTGACATGTCGCGTTTTCACTGGGCGTGAAGGCAAGAAAGGCTATCAACAGGGAAATGTCATGATTTCGTGACATGTCGCGTTTTCACGGCCAGGAAGGCGGACAAGGTTGCATGCTATTTTTTGGTCACGATTTTTATGGAACCGTTACGAAATGTGTAGAAAATTGCGGGACACGTGGCATACAGGCTGCAAAAGCATTACAAAGAAGATCGAACATCTTAATGTTAAGCATAAAGCCAAAACACACGCAGTCACTGGAAGATGAAACGAACCGTCGTGGAAGGGGAATCAATTCAACAACAAGTATAAATGTAGAAGCACAGATTGGCACAAGGGTCGGAAACCGCTGGAGCAGAGTTGCAGTGCTAGAGGCCAGAGGGCCATTCTGGGCCTGCTTGGGGCTGTTTTCTTCCTTTTTATGGTTTTGAGAAAACCAGAAGATCTGCCGTTGTAACATGATCCATTAGCATTTTGTTCAGAAAATGTAACATGATCTGTTTAATGCAGAGTGTTCAAAAATTTGCATTTTGTGGGCAAGAAAGAATGAGATCTTCTGTGCATGCTAATGGATCTAATTTTTATTCTGTTGTTTTCAGATTTTAGATTTATAGATAATGTTAAATGCCACTTTTGTGGGTTGCATTAGGCGAATATTTGAAATTTGAATTTTTATTTCAAACCCTAGGAGACTAGCACTTAGCTTATTGGGATTGTGCGTGTTTGCAGGTCCAGTAAGTTAGGTTGCATGCATGGAAATCTCACAGCTTCGGTTTTGCGAGGACGGGATAGCATCAGACTGGATGCAAATTTAATTTCTTTTTCTATTGCATTTTACTTTCTTTTTGCTGCATTTTATTTTCAGAAGTTCCAATTTTATTTTCAAGCTTTAAAATAAAATAAAAAAATAAAAAAACTTCAAAACCTAAAATAATTCCATTCATGTTATGGAATTTCATTAAATGTTATTTTGAAGTTACAGCAGGGTCATACAAAGATCACATCACATTTGCTTTATTCAGGTTCAATGAACAATCATTTACAGTTTCACAGTAAAATAAACCACAGTGCCCCTTGTTTTCAGTTACTTGCAACCACTAAGGTGTTCCAAGCATTTAAAATGAATATCTTCATTTAAGAGTATTAATACACAGATGCAGAATGCATAACAGGAACCTTGGAGAAATTGTTTCTTTGCAAGCAGAGGATTTAGAACCCAAATCCTATCGGAGAGTGTGTTTTCACAATCGGGTGAAAATACCACTCAACAGATTGGCGCTAGAAGGAGGGCCTGAAATGTTTATTTTATCATGATTTTTAGATGCTACGGGTTTTTAATTACTTAAGAGCTTTACATTGTTAAATATTTTAAGTACATTTTATTAGCATCTTCGGCCTCTAACACCACTCAACGGATTGGTGCTGGGACGGCCGAAAGGGTTTATTTTAGTGGCATTTAAATTTAATTTTTTTATGTTTTAATTCTCTAACATTCAGTAGGCTATAAAAGGATAGCCTGAATTGGTTTATTTTATTCTATTATAAGCAATTCAGGTATCTTTGTAATATTTTTCTGATTGTTCATACAGAATTAAGGTGATTTGATTTAATTTTTTTAGAATTTTGGTCTCATGCAATTACTTTTCATTTGATTTTAATGAGTACATCTCTTAGTTGATGCTAACTTGATTTTTTATTTTTTTATTGCAGGTTGAATATTCAACAGATTTGGTTCTAAAGTTACATTTTAAGTTTCACTAATGGCAACACTTGAGGAACAAATGGTATCCCTGAGAGCTGAAATAACATCTCTAAGAGAAAGAATGGTATCAATGATAGAGGATCATTATGAGGGTTTATCTATACCTGTGGTATCCTACCAAATTCCTACAATGTTATTGGATTTTTTACGGTGTTTTAATCAAGAGGTACCACTAGGATACTTGCAAAAACTGCATGTTTACAAGGATGCATTATGTAAATTCTAGATTTTTTATGAGGAGATAGCTTGTAAGTTATTTGCATACATTTTGGATGATAGACCATTCTTTTGGTATAGCCAACTACCCATGGATGTTAGGAATTCTTGGATACAATTAGAAGTAGCCTATCTTCATCATTTTGGTAATCAGGCTGACTTAAAAATATTGAAAAATCAATTTACCTCCATATGTAAAGAGTCTAATGAATCCTTGAGTCAATTCAATGGAAAATTTCGTGAGTTGCACTCCCAAATATGGGAAAATTTTAACACATTGGAAGAGGAAGCAATGGAAGTATACCTAGGAGCCATACACCCCACACTTGTTGCACTCATTCAGGAAAAACTAAGTGGTTTGTCCCTAGAGAGAATCCATGAGGTCTTAGAAGAGATAGAACGACAAGGTCTTGAAGAAGAAAAGGCACAACATGTTCATATGATAGATTGTTATTTTGATGCCAACCTACACCAACCATCAAACATAGCACCCTCCACTCCAATGTTATCTAAGGTAAATGATCAAGGGGATGAACCTAAATATCCAAATCTTACAACCACCTTAGATGTAGTCCAAGGAGAGATGCAAAGTGCTAAGCCAACATTCACTAGTGAGGATTATGCAGAAATGATCTCATTCATAGAGATACACGATTATCCGGATGAAGGGGTTCTAAATTCAACAATGTTTGATATATGTGATAATACGGAACCCACCATAGAATTAAATGAAGTGGTTGAAAGTGAAATTGGAAGAAAACCAATAAATGAATTTGAAGATATGATAGAATTTCACCACTTGTTCTTGGAAGATATTATTGATGAGATGTGTAAAATTAAGGATCAAGAAATTCTTCACCCTCAAAATTATGATAATGAATCATGGGTTACTAATTTGGACAATGATAGCCTTATAAATTTGAATTCAAGAAATAACCCACTTTTGGAAATAATTGAACCATCTAAGGAAGGTGAAGATGAATTTGATGAGAAACACATTGATGATTTGGAAGATGTTGAAGAAATAGTTGAACGTCACCACTTGATTTTGGAAGATGATTATTATGATGCTTGGAAGAAGTGGGAAGAATACACTCAATCCAAAGCTACTAATGAAACTTGTGTGCCAATTGATATGCAAGATGACATAATTGCCTACTCAAAGGAAGACCTTACAACTCCTGTACAATTTGAGGATGTTTTGGAAGAGGGTTTCAAATCTCATCAAATTTTGGAAGATTATAATGATCCTATTGCCAAGAACAAATAAAGAAGAGAATCTATGAATGAATCAAAAGATCATGTCACAAACGCCATGGAGTTTCATCCCACAAGTTTGGAAGATAATTTTTATAATGGTTGGGGAAGATATGATAATGCATTCTTTTCTCACATCTCCATAAATGAAACTCATATTTCACTTGACATGCAGGATGGTGAACCTTCTACATCATACGAAGATCTCATATTCACAAGATTTGAAAAGGGGACAAAATATAAATTCATTGAAAGTGTGGATGCAAGTTTGCATGATGATTTGGAGGATTCAAATGAAGAGATACCATGGATAGTGAACAAAGAATTGGAACCAAAGGACAAAGAGAGTGATAAATTGGAAGAAACTCAAATGAAGGATCATCAAGATGAGTCATGGGACATACACTTTGACCAAAAACATTTGAGGGTTGAAAATTTGCATGACCATGTTTTAAATTTGATTGATAGTTGTGATGAAATGTCATTAAAGGTAAATGAAAAACAAGGTATAATTTTTAATCACACCTTTAATAACATTGTTTTAATGAATGGAAAAGAAGTTGATGCACTTGAATTTTTGAATCAAATTCATCTACAATTGCTAATCGAATCTAGGATAAAAAGTTTTTATGATCCTAATTTAGTAAATATCTTAGATGCTTGTAAATTGTTGCACAAATTTGATTGGCCTATAAATTTGGAAAATGATTTGGCTTTGAAATTTGTAGAAATAGGCTACTACTTACAAAATTGCATATTTGAAAAGAATAGCCTAATTCTAAATCAAGGAGGGAATTATGAAATTCAGATTTTAAAGAATAGACATGATAAGATTGAAAATCATTTATTGTCTAATCATTTTAGTAGTTTGATGCTCACCTATGGGAGTATTATTGGAACTAAATCAAATTGGTATGGTGAGCATGGCAAGT
This sequence comes from Wollemia nobilis, assembly GCA_028583015.1. Lineage (NCBI taxonomy): Eukaryota > Viridiplantae > Streptophyta > Pinopsida > Araucariales > Araucariaceae > Wollemia > Wollemia nobilis. The sequence goes on from JAQPPZ010002952.1 coordinate 1,526,200, forward strand.
GGAAGTTTGTTGAATTGTTTGGTCTTGTCTTGCTTTTGTGGGATTCCCACTACATTCGGTATGCGTATCATGTTATATTTTTGTTTTTGTTGAAATGTTCTAACCATGTGTGGGATCCAGGAAAGTGATAAGCCAAGCTTTGCATCATCTTGTATTATAGTGTACATTTGTATATAGGTTTTGGTTTTTTTTTTTTTTTTTTGTTTGTGTTTTCAAATTTTCATTTTTGGGATTGCAGTTTGGTTTTGGATTAAATAAGATTTGGATTTAAAGTTGTGTGTTTATTTGACATGTTTTGTTTGTCTATATAAAAAAAAAATGATGAAGAAATTGCCTTGAGATGCTAACTTATGTTCTAGATCGGAGAAATATGGAACATTGGAATTGTGTTGTAGAAGCTCCACAAGTAACACAAACAATTTAATAATATCATTTGAAACTTGTGATGCATGAAGTAGTCAGTTTTATATGGCAATATTTCATCTGCATTTCAAGGACAATGCATTCATATTACATCTCACTTTGCACATGCATGCCATCTTAGTTGCATATGCATCTTAGGTGCAAATCATTAAAGTATGTCAAATCCTCTTAGGGTTGTGTTATAACATAAATGTAAGTAAATCCTAAGGTTGGAAACTGAGTCTTGAGATATCTAGAACCAAGAACGTCTCATACATTAAAAATGATCTTGAGAAAAATGATCAAAACCTAACTTGGAAGAAAAGGTTGGGCAAAAGAAGTTTTTCATGTCTATCCTATTATGCAACATGATCCTTAAAACAGTGGTTTTGACCACTTCCATAGAGCTTAAAACCTAAAATCAGAGTAGTAAGGATAGGGTTAAATCCTCATCGAACTTAGGTTGAGGATCCAATTCCCCAAAGCTTTGATTTGACCCGCATGGAGTAGTAAGGATAGGGCATAAATTCTCATCTCGCTTAGGTTGAGAATCTGATTCCCCAAAACTCTTATGTCTCACTTCATAATAAGTCTTGGATTGTAAGGATCGTACTATTTGTCCTCTGCAAAGGATGGGTAGTCATCCCCAAGGTCTAAGTAATAAATTAATATTTTCCATTTTTATCCAAGTCTTGTATTGTAAGGATAGTACTACATGTCCCTGACAAGGATGGGTAGTCATCCCCAAGGTCCAAGAAGTAAAAAATTAATGTTTCCCATCTCATATTTATTTTGGATTGGAAGGATCGTACTATTTGTCCTCTGCAAAGGATGGGTAGTCATCCCCAAGGTCCAAAGAAATGAAGATAAGTTTTGGATTGTGGGGTTAAGTATGCCCATGCATGGCATCATGTCTTGTCTCAAAAACAAGACCATTGATTGTCCAAAGGGTTAGACTAGCATGACCATTTCTTCCATAATTGGTTAGATTATTTTGCTCAAAGTGAGGTAATGAATTCTAAATCAGAATAGTAAGGATAGGGTTAAACTTTCATCTCGGTTGGTTGGGAGTCTGATTCCCCAAAGTTCTGATTTCACATTCACTTGCACATGGGTTCAAGATAGTAGGGACTCATAACCAACTTTGGGATATAATAAAACAATTCATTAGTGGATCCTAAGAGGGTTTGGCAGTCTTGAATGTTTGTACATAATACTAGAAGAGTGACTATGCATTTTATAAAAGCAAAATCTCCTAGCATATTCATTAGGGTACACAAATCATTCACAATCTCACATATGCATTCATGCAAAACTGACAATGGAATGTTGATCAATTTCAAATGATGGGGAAAAAAATTCACTGCACACACTGATCTAATACTTGATGATTCTAATGATTCATGTACTTTTGATCTTTGGGCATTTGTTTATATTGCTTATGTGCTAACACATGTTTTTGAGTTTGTGATATGTTTCAGATTGGGTTCTCACTAAAATGCTCAAGAGCATTTGACAGCAGAGTCGCCATTTGTTGTGGTTGATCCACAACACACCCCAAAATTGGGGACCCACATTTTTGCAGGTTTTCACAGACAATCTCAATGACCCAGATGCTAAAAATCAAGAAAAAGGGGCAAAATTGCACAAGGATGAAAAGTGTCACAAAATTGCAACATGTTGCAAAATCGCGGCCGAAAATGAAAAAGTGTCGCGAAATCGCGACATGTCGTGAAATCGTGGCCAAAAATGAAAAAGTGTCACGAAATCACGACAGGTTGCTCCGTCGCTGCCAAAAAATGAAAAGTGTCGCAAAATCGTGACATGTCGCAAAATCGCGACATGTCGCAAAATCGCGACATGTCGCAAAATCGCGACATGTCGCAAAATCACGGTCAAACCGGTCAAACGGGGCAGGAGGCAGAAAGGTGTCGCGAAATTGCGACATGTCGCAAAATCGCAGTCAAACCGGTCAAACGGGGCAGGAGGCAGAAAGGTGTTGCGAAATCGTGACATGTCGCAAAATCACGGTCAAACCGGTCAAACGGGGCAGGAGGCAGAAAGGTGTCACGAATCGCGACATGTCACAAAATCGCGGTCAACGTAGTCAACGACAGCAGGTGGGAGAAAAGCGTAGTGAAATCGTGACGTGTTTGATTTTCGCGGCCCAGATAGGAGAGAGAAATACGAAGTAGAAAAGTGTCGCGATATCGCGACATGTCACAAAATCGTGGGTCAAACCAGTCAAATAGGGCAAAGCAGAAAAGCGTCGCGAAATCATGACAAGAAATGGCAAAGGAGCATGAAGAGGAAATATGTTGCGAAATCGTGACATGTCACGTTTTTGCGGCTCCAAACGATGAAGTTGTACGGAACAAAAAGTGCGTAGCAAAATCGTGACATGTCACAAAATCACGGTCAACGCAGTCAACGACGGCAGCTAAGCAGCCCGAAGTGGAAAAACATCGTAATTTCGCAACAAGAAAGCAGCGAAGGTTCATGAAACGAAAAAACGTCACGAAATCGTGACAAAATCGGGTGAAGAGGCATGAAACGAAAAGCGTCACGAAATCACGACAGAAACGAGCCGAGTTGTACAAAAAGCAAAATATGTCGCGAAATCGCGACATGTCACGTTTTCACGGCCAGAAGCAGCAAGGGAGCCCGAGATAGAAAAACGTCGCGAAATCACGACAGCCTGCAGCGAAGGTGCCCGAAGTGAAAAAATGTCACGATTTCGTGACAGGTTGCGGGCAAATTGTACGAAACAGAAAAGTGTCACGATTTCACAACAGAAAACAGTGAAGCAGCATGAAAGAGAAAATTGTCGCGATTTCGCGACATAAATCCGCCCAGGTGTACGAAACAAAAAAGAGTCACAATTTCGCAACATGTCACGATTTCGTGACATGTCGCATTTTTGCTGGGCATGAAGGCAAGAAAGGCTGTCATAGGGAAACGTCGCGATATCGCCACATGTCACGATTTCGCGACATGTCACGTTTTCGCGGCCAAGAAGACGGACAAGGCTGCATGCTATTTTTTGGTCACGATTTTCATGAAACCGTTATGGAACGTGCAAAAAAGTGCGGGACACATGGCTTATAGGTTGCAGAAGCATTACAGAGAAGATAAAACGTCTTAATGTCAAGCATAAATCCAAAACACATGCAGTCACTGGAAGATGAAACGAACCGTCATGGAAGGGGAATCAATTCAACAGCAAGTATAAATGCAGAAGCACAGATTGGAACAAGGGTCGAAAACCGCTGGAGTAGAGTTGCAGTGCTAGAGGCCAGAGGGCCATTATGGGCCTGCTTAGGGCTGTTTTCTTCCTTTTGTTGGTTTTGAGAAAACCAGAAGATCTGTCGTTGTAACATGATCCATTAGCATTTTGTTCAGAAAATGTAACATGATCTGTTTAATGCAGAGTGTTCAGAAATTTGCATTTTGTGGGTAAGAAAGAAGGAGATCTTTTGTGCATGCTAATGGATCTAATGTTTATTCTGTTGTTTTCAGATTTTAGATTTATAGATAATGTTAAATGCCACTTTTGTGGGTTGCATTAGGCAAATATTTGAAATCTAAATTTTTATTTCAAACCCTAGGAGACTAGCACTTAGCTTATCGGGATTGTGTGTGTTTGCAGGTCCAGTAAGTTAGGTTGCATGCATGGAAACCTCACAGCTTCGGTTTTCCAGGACGGGATAGCATCAGACTGGATGCAAATTTAATTTCTTTTTCTGTTGCATTTTACTTTCTTTTTGCTGCATTTTATTTTCAGAAGTTCCAATTTTATTTTCAAGCTTTAAAATAAAATAAAAAATTAAAAAACTTCAAAACCTAAAATAATTCCATTCATGTTATGGCATTTCATTAAATGTTATTTTGAAGTTACAGCAGGGTCATACAAAGATCACATCACATTTGCTTTATTCGGGTTCAATGAACAATCATTTACAGTTTCACAGTAAAATAAACCACAGTGCCCCTTGTTTTCAGTTACTTGCAACCACTAAGGTGTTCCAAGCATTTAAAATGAATATCTTCATTTAAGAGTATTAATACACAGATGCAGAATGCATAAAAGGAACCTTGGAGAAATTGTTTCTTTGCAAGCAGAGGATTTAGAACCCAAATCCTATCGGAGAGTGTGTTTTGACAACTGGGTGAAAATACCACTCAACAGGTAGCCTTGTATAGGGTAGGGAATGAGTCAATTCAAGCTATCTTCAGCAGCAGGTAGATGTTTGAGTTGAAATATCTTAGGTAGTAATGCGCAACCTGACCTGCTGAAGGTCACAGTTCATGAGGTACTCGTTTCCAAGACCTCACAAACCATATGTTGAAGTCTGACACCTCCTCTTGGGGTGTCACTGGATGCTTTGGAACTGATGTAACAAAGAAGAGGGATCAACGAACTCGTTGCATCCTTTCACGAGCCTACTAGCCAAATTTCACCATCCCGTGATAGATCTCTCCGACAGTGATCTCCACCAGTAGAGAAGCTTTCCCATTAGGGAAAGGGCCAGCAGACGGATCTTCACACTCTCATCTGTAATGGAATGTAGCGTAGCTAGGGCCAAAATGTCCTGGATGTGTTCGTACGCCATCTTGCCATAGCCATAATAGGTAGGTATGTACTTTAAGGAAACAAGGGGCACAAATTGTTGTTCAGCTAGGGCCAAGGGCCCTGTGGAGTCTATTGTCAAGAAGAGATCATCATCATTCTGATGGGCAACCATTTCTTCTTCTCCTATGGTAGTGTACTCGATATCGGTATCGTCTGAAGATGTAGATTTTTCTTCAATATTAGCCTCTTTGATTTAGATTTTAGGTTCTTCTACACGATCTTGATGATCAACTACCCTAACATGCCCTCCTAGAGTGGTAATGTCGATTTCGTAAAGGTCAGGCTGGTTTCTCAGGTTCCATGCTCTCCACCTTCTTGTTTGCATGAAGGCATTCAAACCGGTCTTCATGGACTTAGAGAATATTCAGGTACTTGCAGAGTTGCCAAGTGTTCAAATTCTAATAGTAATGAAGTGAACACCAGTGCTTTGATTCTATTTTTGGGTGGGAAACTTCCATGTCCCATCGGGCGTGCCAGAGAAATTGTTGGTTACAAATCTACCATGAGGAAAGTATTTGGTATAATGTGCCCCAGATTCACTCACCAGATTGAAAGGCTAGAAGGAAGGAATGCCTTCCATGCTAATCTCCAGAGAAGGTCGGATTCCTATGGTTTTTTAGTGTTTAAGGTAAGAGTGTGGGAAACAGATAAATTGCAGAAAGAGAATCCAAATGTGATTGGAGTTGGGTGGGGGGAGTAAGCAACATGACAATGATCAATCACCACTACTAACAGTAGTCCTATACAGAACACATAATGAAACTACATCTATCATGCATCTTATGTATCCTCTATCTATGCATTCTAGGAATACTTAATCACCAAATACTGGAGTACAGAGTTCAATACAATAGTAAGCAATGAAATAAGAAACATGAGGCAAAAATGACAAGGAGCTGCAGCATACAAGATGATGACAGTAAGCAGAGCCAAGTATGTGTCTTGCATTTAGAAGCAAACGTATAGCTACAATGGTTCCCTAGCAGTATATTCCCCTTCCACCCTATTACAATGAAATTGTATGGCTATTTATAGCCCAAGTTCTCCCCGATTACAATTATGGGTACAAAGTCCCCGAATAGACAATAGCTGACAAAAGCGGCAAAAGAGTTGTTTATGTTGAATCCTATCAGTGAGGACTGTACTTGCAATAATGTCTCCCTGAAAGCTATACAGCTATGTGGCAGCGCATTGGGTGAAACTTCCAATCAGTGATAATGCGGGTAGCTATGGTAGGTGGAACTTTATATCAGCTTAAATAGGGGTAGTTGGCATAGGTAGTGCGGTCCATGCTTGTCCTTGTTATCATCACATCTTGGCTCAAATATTAGGGCTTGGACACTTGTCAGATTCTGATGAGTGACACATGTCTGCCTTTAAAGGCAGTTTGTCCAACTTCACCCATAATCAGAGCGTTGTCGGGTAGCGCAGGTGAAAAACAACACATTTTGGGAGGCCTCCGTGCCTTAGCCAATTTTTGGCTTGCTTGATGAATTTTTCCCAACTGCACACCGGTCAAAGGGCACAGCCCGACTTCTCTACAAATTCAGGTTGTGCACTGGTAATTAAGTTGATTTTACCATTGTTTGGAGTGTGCACATAAAGAGGAGCGCACCTCGACTTCGCTACAAAGTCGGGTTGCGCTCCAACACTTAGATGATTATCTAAACACTGCTTTCCCAAGTGTGCACAGGAAGAAGAGTGCACCCTGACTTTACTGTGAAGTCAGGTTGCGTTCTAGCATTGTAGACACCAAAACAACACCAATCCGATTATGTGGCTACAAAAACTGATCGAATTGGCATACACAACCCCTAGGGCAGCCCCAAGAGGTTAAAAAATGGTCCTAACCACTCCCACAATATTTTTGAAAGGTCAGAGGTCAATTTGGCACCTTTCAGGCACTCTATTCCCTACTTGTTCCACCCTGGGACAATTACAAACTGGTATTTGTCCCACCCCGGGACAATTAGCAACATTCTCTCCAAGATGGGGCGAATAGCAGGTTTGATGGGCAAAAGGTCAAACCTTGACAAATGGTAGCTCAGATCCACCACTCAAATCCACCTTCAATGCATGGGAGTGTGAGTGAGCATTTTTGAGCTCAAATGGGAAGTCATAGAGGCAGTCATGGAACCCTTAATCAGGGAGAAATCTTCTCCCCCCTGACAAGGCATGATGGCAAAGTGGCGCCTCTGCATGCTCATTCACAAGATACCCTCAGGTCTATAAAATGGTGAGTCTTCTCACCCCAAAAAGGATAGAGCAGGAGCATTTGGAGCAATGGAGTGTTGTCGAATTACATCCTCACCCATCACTTGTGCTTCTTACATCCTTGATCTCTCTTTTGGAAGGGAGGTTATTGGGTGATCATTGGAAGCACAATCCAAACCCAAAAACTAAACATTTGGCCACAATATCCCACCCAATTTGTTGACACAACCCCCTAGGAGGTTTTGGACCCATCCCAAGTGGATTGGTGCCAAAACCAAGCTCCAAACGATGGGCATCTTGCCCCCGGGTGCCCCCCGCACTGCTACAGTCCTAATCGTCCCACCCCAAAGCGATTAGAAATTTGTAGTAGATTTTTTTACTCTTTCATTTGCATTTAATTTTAGGTCACTCATATAGGCTGCCATTCAAATTTCATGTCATTCTGATGAATATTGGTTGTGTTTTTAGTGTTTTTTGTTTCCATTAACATATAGGGAGCATCATCAGATACAGGGTGATCGAGGCAAAATTTGTGAAATCCGAACTTTTGGGTCATCAAAAAATGCCCCAGTTTTCCTAACCCCAGCTTTGTATGTGTTTTGGAGGCCTCTAGATGGGACATTTAGGAGGTTACTTTCTGACGTCTTGTGACAGTCCTAATCATCCCACCCCGAAGTGATTAGAAATCCGTGGTAGATTTCTTGACTATTACTTTTGTAGTGTGTTCTTGGTAATGTTTTCATACCTCTGTCAAAATTTCAGCTCATTCTAATATGTTTTGATTATAGTTTTAATTATTTTATGAATGCATTAACCGGAGGCCTTGGGGTTCGCATGTTTCCCTCCATCCGTAGGTGCTTTTAATCATTTCCCATTTTTTTGAATGTAGGATCTTGACACCGTAGGGGTAGCAAGGAATCATAGATGCATTCATGTAAGTGGTGGCGATGTTTGGGTCACCCATTTCACATGTGGGCATGCGAAAGAAAGCGTACCATTCGTGGTGTGACAAAACTATGTTTAACGCTCCTATCCCCTGAAAATGGAGGAGACGTATTGTAACATGATCTCAAGAAAATTAATAAAATAAAGGGCTGAACTTTACATTTTCTTTACATCTCATTTCATTTCTCTTGTTTTCCCCTTTTCATGCTTTTTCGTTCGTAGGACTTAGCGTTACGTTTTGCTTTTGTTTGCATCACACCCTATACTCCATTTTGCTTCTGTATCCTCATGATTTCAGTGGAGATCACGGTGGGACACTGTCCCTTAATTTTGAGATCAAATTTATGATCAAAAATATGTGTTTTTGCTTTCAGGTGTTAATCCTTCAAGCGCTGGACTGCTGCTCGTGCCACCCTGTGATGAATACAGACTAGAATTCATGTCATCCTGAGACGAATAAGGCATTTATCCCACCCTGTGATGAATGCAGATCTGCTATTTGTACCACCCCAATATGATTAGCTCTCTATGTAGTTTTTGATCAAAAACTTAGGAGCATTTGGTGTGGGTAGAGAAGAGGTAGGTTGTCTGAACACTCTTTGTCATTTTATGTTTTGTCTCTGTAATTTTTAGTTTGTTTGCTTGCGTAAAAAGTTTTACTGAATGTTTTCTTTCTTTGTGCATGTAAAAATAACCCCACACACCATGTGGTAATTTAAACATCAAGGATTTGGTCGTAAAACCCCAACATTTGATCAAGACCAACGATGGATTTCATCACCACCTTGGCTTGAATTGTTGCATACATAACCCCGATCGCTACTGTTGCTAGATGTAAATCTTGACGAAAGCTGACCAAGTGTAGCTGGGGTGATTCCCAGTGCATGAGGATAAGTCTTCTATGGTAGGTTTCAAAAATAGGGTGATTCCCCTTTCGTACCGCCTATGTTCCACATATTGTTCTGCTCTCGTGTACCAATAGTTTCCCTCATGTAAGGGCGGGTATATTGAGAGGTTCGGTATAATGACCTGGTAGTGGTATATTGAAGGGGCGACCATTTTGGGAGACATAAGAGCCCTCATATTGCATATAAAACAAAATTTTCTTTACAAAGCTTTCAAAACAAAATTCAAAACACACTAAACTAGATCTAGGGCACACCTTTAATCTATAAATGAGATAATCACTTCTTTTTGTGTGGCTCTTGTTTGTTTAGTGTAGCATAAAAAGTTGTAAAGAAGATAAAAACCTACATATGTTGTAGAGAGACACCACCATGGTGTAAACCCGTATCCAAGCCCAATCATGGGTAGAAGCTATGGAAAGTGTACAAGGGGGCACAAGTTGCCTCCTCTATAGCCCTAAGGACTTGTTCATACCACCTTGGTGGCCTGACCCACAAAATAGTCCACATCATACCATGACGGAATGGGACTATAGAGGCACCCCTTCAAGGGGCACTCCCATTCAAAATAGACCCTTTCAGGAGGAGTCCTTACACATGACACTAAACTTAAATGGGAAGGCTCCCTTAGACACTCGTTATGAGTTGCAACCACGCAGTGAAGTGCTAGAACAGCATAGGGTCCATAAGGAGGGGCCACATGATTACATCATCATGCATTTGCCTCTTATTATTGTCAAAAACAATAGGCCAAATCTAGAGCACAAGGCTCTTCAGATAGGGCGAGCCAAATCTACCCGCACCTTTAACATATATGAAAGGGAGAACGAGGAAGACCACTACATTCCTCAATAGAAATACACAATGCGGGAAACAATGCGCTTTAGCACCTACTATTTATCAGGATCACCTACTAAGGCCATAGCCTCGGGTGAATATCATTAATCTCGATAGAGGGAAGCGGCCTATAGAGATCTTGGATAGCCATGACCGAGATAGATGTGTAGGAGAGGCATCTAGGCCTCCTAGAATCAATACGGTGGAACATATCGACTTGGAAATTCCCAAACATGCCACCCGCAAAGCATAAATTATGCATCTTGAGCAAGATCAAAAATAGTTAGAGCACCTGTATCACCTTAGCAAAGAGCGCATTAGGCGTCAGACATATGAGTTGCTCCAGAAAACTATGCCTGAGAGGGTCCCAATCCCTCGCACGCATAGGACAAAGTTGTATGAGAGGCACAACCCCTTAGTGCGAGATAGGTTTCCGTGACATTATCAAATGTTGCCTCCAAGACCTCCTAGACCTGAGTGGGAGACCACCCCTAGAGCCAATGATGGGCACCCTCCACGGGCACCCACACATGTTTATAGGTCACACCCAAGAAATCCTCAAGAAGCCTATGAGGAATTTTAGAAAGAAGAAGAGCGGGTTGAAACACCCTACTAAGGCAGAGGGGGTGCTATTCGGATACCCCTCCATAGGCCTCAAGTTCCCCATAATTCGCTAGGGGAATAAACCAAGGAGGAAGAGATAAAATATTTCGATGCATACAAAGCGCTGCTAGATCGCTTAGAGTCTATGGAGACCAAGACTTCTAGGCCCTAAAAGCCCTACACCAGCTCTGTAGTCACCTTGTGCATCCTTCAGTGCCTACACCCCCATACCCTAAACACTTTAAAATGCCTCAATTGGCAATATTTAGAGGGGAGGAGGATGCCCAAGAGCACATGACAATATTCCTGAGCCAATGCTTTGGCATTCAGGACAACGATGCTTTACTTCTAAGAACATTTATAACCACATTTGCAGGCCCTACCTCAGACTAGTTTACCCAGTTGCCGAAGCATAGCATCAGTAACTTGGACCAGTTAGTGGACACGTTCCTCAAACATTTCACCTTCAATACCAAGAAGAAGGCATCATTAAGTGACCTAGCTAGCCTCAGGTAGTATGAGGAAGAGACCATGGCGGCTTATGGAAATCGATGGAGAACGTTGCTTTCAAAGCTACCTTACCTCCCTCCCATGGCCGACATGACCCAAATGTTCTCGAAAAGTTGTTTGAGGTCGATCTCTGTGCTATTACAGCTACAACAATATGCCACTCTCAAGGAAACCTTGGCACAACCCAGAATCATTGAGGAGATCAAGATACATGATGGCGAGATTGCCAAGACATGCAAGAAAGAGTGGCCCAAAAATGCCAAAACAGGGACCACGCAATCGAAACCCACTACGGTCAATCAAGTTGCTATCAACGCACCAAATCCTGCATAAGCAACATAGCCCCAAAAGGCTAATTATCAGGCAGTGCCTCTTGATAGCTATGAAAGAGAAAATCATAGGCAAGAGCAAAATTAGTAGCGTCACCCTAGGCAACAATTCACACCATTCATAGAGTCTAAAGACTCCTTGTTTGACCGCTTGTCCACGGTAAACTTGATAAATCTTCCAAAGAGTCGACACGTAGACCCCAATGTGCCAAAACACAAGGGCTATAGGGAAGACTTGTATTGTAGGTTTCATCAGAAGAAAGGACATGACCTTTACACATGTTGGAAATTCAAAATATTAGTGCAAGACCTAATAGGCAACAAGACGCTAGCGGTAGATAATCCTGTTGTGCCAAACAACCAATAGATGGAGGTCTTCAAAGACCCCCTGCCTACCCATGATGTACAGGCAAAGACCCTTCAAGTCAATGAGGTGACACAGAACTATCCCATGCAGGGGTATGTAGGGATGATAAGCATAGTGACTTGGAACAAGAGGTACCCAAGCACAACTGCCCCCATGGCGGCTATAGGAGAGGTTCCATCAATGTCACAACCTCAATAGCACCCTACACAACCTCCCTCACCTAGACCAATGGCCATGATTCGGACTAAACTTACCCAAAGTTTAAGGACCACGTCTTCTCACCCCAAAAAAGGATAGGGTAGGAGCATTTGGAGCAATGGAGTGCTGCCAAATTACATCGTCACCCATCGCGTGTGCTTCTTACATCCTTGATATCTCTTTTGGAAGGGAGGTTATTGGGTGATCATTGGAAGCACAATTCAGACCCAAAACATGAATATTTGGCCACAATATCACATACAATTTGCTGACACAACCCCATAGGAGGTTTTGGACCCATCCCAAGTGGATTGGTGCCAAAACCAAGCCCCAAACGATGGGCGTCCTTCCCCCGGGCGCCCCCTGCACTGCTACAGTCCTAATCGCCCCACCCCGGAGTGATTAGAAATATATAGTAGATTTCTTTATTGTTTCATTTTCATTTCATTTTAGGTCACTCATTTAGGCTACCATTCAAATTTCATGTCATTCTGATGAATATTAGCTATGTTTGCAGTGTTTTTCGTTTTCATTAACTTACAAGGAGCATCATTAGATAGAGGGCAAGCGATGCAGAATTTGCAAAATCTGACCTTTTGGGTTGTCTCAAAATGCCCCATTTTTCCTAACCCCAACTTTGTAGGTGTTCTCAAGACCCCTGGATGGGACATTTAAGAGGTCACTTTCTGACATCTTGTGACAATCCTAATCGTCCCATCCCAAAGCGATTAGAAATCCAGGGCAGATTTCTTGACTGTTCCTTTTGCAATGTGTTCTTGGTAATGTTTTCATGCCTTTGTCCAAATTTCAGCTCATTCTGATATGTTTTTATTATAGTTTTAATTATTTTATGCATGCATTAACCGGAGGCCTTAGGGATCGCATGTTTCCCTCCATCCGTAGGTGCTTTTAATTGTTTGCTATTTTTTTGAACATAGGATCTCAACACCGGAGGGGCAACAAGGAAGCAAAGATGCATTCACACAAGCGGCGGTGACATTTGGCCCGCCCATTTCACATGTGGGCATGCGGAAGAAAGCGTACCATCCATGGTGTGACAAAACTATGTTTAATGCTCCTAGCCCCTGAAAATGGAGGAGACATATTGTAACCTGATATCAAGCAAATTAATAAAATAAAGGGCTGCACTTTACATTTGCTTTACATCTCGTTTCATTTCCCTCGTTTTTGCATTTTCATGCATTTTTGTTCATAGGACTTAGCGTTACGTTTTGCTTTTGTTTGCATCACACCTGGTACGCCATTTTGCTTTTGTAATCTCATTATTTTAGCGGCGATCATGGTGGGACTTTGTCCCTTAATTTTGGGATCAAATTTTTGATCAAAATTGTGTGTTTTTTCTTTCAGGTGTTAATCCTTCAAGCGCTGGACTGTTGCTCGTGCCACCCTAAGATGAATACAGACTAGAATTCGTGCCACCCTGGGATGAATAAGGCATTCATCCCACCCTGTGATGAATACAGATCTACTATTCATCCCACCTCGGGATGATTAGATCTTTGTGTATTTTTTGAGAAAAAAATCAGGGGCATCTGGTTTGGGCAGAGAAGAGGTAGGTTGTCTGAACACTCTCTGTCATTTTATGTTGTTTCTGTAATTTTTAGTTTCTTTGCTTGCATAAAAAAGTTTTACTACATGTTTTCTTTCTTTGTGCAAGTAAAAATAACCCCACACACCACGTGGTAATTTAAACATCAAGGAGTTGGTCATAAAACCCCAACACTTGATCAAGACCAACGATGGATTTCATCACCACCTTGGCTTGAATTTTTGCATACATAACCCCGATCGCTATTGTTGCTAGATGTAAATCCTGATGAAATTTGACCAAGTGTAGTTGGGTTCATTCCCAACGCATGAGGATATGTCTTCTATGGTAGGTGTCAAAAATACGGTGATTCCATTTCCATACCGCCTATGTTCCACGTACTGTTCTACTCTCGCATACCAATAGTTTCCCTCACGTAATGGCGGGTATATTGAGAGGTTCGGTATAATGGCCTGGAAGAGGTATATTGAAGGGGCAACCATTTTGGGAGACATAAGAACCCTCATATTGCATATACAATGAAATTTTCTTTACAAAGCTTTCAAAACAAAAATCAAAACACACTAAACTAGATCTAGGGCACACCTTTAATCTATAAATGAGATAATCACTTATTTTTGTGTGGCTCCTATTTGTTTAGTGTAGCATAAAAAATTGTAAAGAAGATAAAAACCTACATATCTTCTAGAGAGACACCACCATGGTGTACACCCATAGCCAAGACCAATCATGGGTAGAAGTTGCAAAAACTATACAAGGGGGCACAAGTCGCCTCCACTATAGCCCCAAGGACTTGGTCATACCACCTTGGCACCCTGACACACAAAATATTCCACATCATACCATGATAGAATGGGACTATAGAGGCACCCATTTGAGGGGAACTCCCATTCAACATAGACCCTTTCAAGAAGAGTCCTTACACGTGACACTCAACATAAACGAGAAGGCTCCCTTAGACACTCGTTATGAGTGGCCATCGTGTAGTGAAGCGCTAGAACAAAATAGGGTCCATAAGGAGGGGCCACATGATTACATCATCCCTCCTCTAACCCTTATTACTATTAGAAATAATAGGCCAAATATAGAGCACCAAGCTCTTCAGACAGGGCGAGCCAACTTTGCCCGCCCCTTTCACATATATGAAAGGGAGCACGAGGAATACCACTACATTCCTCAAGAGAAATACACAGCATGGGAACAATGCACTTCCACACCTGCTATTTATCAAGATCACCTATTGATGCTAGAGCCTCGGGTGAATTCCGCTAACCTTGATAGAGAAAAACAACCTTTAGAGATCTCGGATCACCACGACCAAGATAGATGTTTAGGGGAAGCATCTAGGCCTCCTAGACTCAAGACAGTGGAAGAGATTGACTTGCCATTTGCCAAACATGCCACCTATCAAGCATAAATCATGTAGCTTGAGCAAGATCAATAATAGTTAGAGCACCTGTATCACCTTAGCAAATAGCACATTAGGCATCAGACAGATGAGCTACTCCAGAACACTGTGCTTGAGAGGGTCCCAACCCCTCGCACGCATAGGACAGAGTTGTATGAGAGGCACAACCCCTTGGTGCGAGACAGGTCTCCGTGACCTTATCAAATGTTGCCTCTAAGACCTCATAGACCTGAGCGGGAGACCACCCCTAGATCTAATTATGGGCACTCTTTGTGGGCACCCACCCATGTTTATAGGTCACGCACAAGAACTCCTCAAGAAGCCTATGAGTAATTTGAGCAAGAAGTAGAGCAGGATGAAATGCCCTACCAAGGTAGGGGGGGCACTACCCGATTACCCCTCCATAGGCATCAAGTTCCCCGTAATTCACAATGGGAACAAACCAAGGAGGAAGAGATCAAATCTTTCGATGCATACAAAGTGCTGCTAGAGTGCTTAGAGTCTATGGAGACCAAGACTTTTGGGCCCCAAAAGCCCACTTTACGCCAGCTCCGTAGTCACCCTGTGCATCCTTCAGTGCCTACACCCCCATACCCTGAACACTTTAAAATACCTTAGTTGGAAATATTTAGAGGGGAGGAGGATGCCCAAGAGCACGTGACAAGATTCCTGAGCCAATGCTTTGGCATTTAGGACAACGATGCATTTCTTCTAAGAAAATTTATAACAACGTTTGCAGGACCTACCTCATACTGGTTTACCCAGTTGCCAAAGCATAGCATCAGTAACATTTACCAGCTAGTGGACATGTCCCTCGAACGTTTCACCTTCAATACCAAGAAGAAGGCATCATTAAGTGACCTAGCTAGCCTTAGACAGTATGAGGAAGAGACCATGGCAGCTTATGGAAATCGATGGAGGACGTTGCTTTCAAAGCTACCTTACCTCCCTCCCATGGCCGACCTAACCCAAATGTTCTCGAAAAGTTGTTTGAGATCGAAATCCATGCTATTGTAGCTACAGTAATATGTCACTCTCGAGGAAGCCCTGGCACAAGCCAGAATCATTGAGGAGATCAAGATACAGGATGGCGATATTGCCAAGCCACAAAAGAAAGATTGACCCAAAAACACCAAAATAGGTACCACGCAACTGAAACCCGCTACGGTCAATCAGGTTGCTATCAACGCACCAAAGCCTACACAAGCAACACAACCCCCAAAGGCTAATTATCAGGCAGTGCCTCTTGACAACTATGAAAGAGAAAATCATAGGCAAGAGCAAAATCAACAGCGTCGCCCTAGGTGACAATTCACACCATTCACAGAGTCTAAAGACTCCTTGTTTGACCGCTTGTCAATGGTAAACTTGATAAATATTCCAGAGAGTCAACCCATAGACCCCAACACACCAAAACCCAAGGGCTATAGGGAAGTCTTGTACTGTAGGTTTCACCAACAAAAATGACATGATCTTTACACATGTTGGAAATTCAAAAGCTTAATGCAAGACCTAATAGACAACAAGATGCTAGCAGTGGATAATCCCATTGCATCAAACAACCAATAGATGGAGGTCTTCAAATACCCCCTCCCTGCCCATGATGTGCAAGCAAAGACCCTTCAAGTCAATGAGGTGACATAGAACTAACCCATGTAGGGGTATGTAGGGATGATAAGCATAGTGACTCAAAACAAGAGGTACCCAAGAACAACTACCCTTGCAGCGGCTATAGGAGAGGTTCCATCAATGTCACAACCTCAATAGCACCCTACACAACCTCCCCCACCTAGACCAGTGGCCATGATTTGGACTAAACTTACCCAAAGTTTAAGGACCACATTGGCTAGGCTCTCCATCTACGACCTCATCCAACAATCATCACCCCATCATGAGGCTCTAATGGAGATATTAAAAGCCATCGAGTTGCAGCCCCATGAAGCAAACTCTTTCAACAAATTTGTGGGACATGTAAAATGATATGGCAGATCCACCCCTACATGTCATTGCGTGGGTCAACAGGACTCCATATAAGAGGGTGTTGGTGGACACTGGCTCGTCCAGTAATATAATCACAACAATAGATTAGAAGCACCTAAAGTTGCCAACATCTCACATTGTGGCCTCCACATATACTCTTAGAGCATTCAATGACGTGATATGCTCGATGGTTGGCACAATTATCCTACCTATCCAAGTGGGACAAAAGACTATTCCTACATTGTGCCACATCTTGGAAGGTGATATGGCCTATAATATGTTGTTAGGCTGGTCTTGGATCAGGGACATGAAGTGTGTCCCTTTGATAACTCATCAATGCCTAAAGTACACATTCAAATGGCAGGTGCATGTAGTCCCGGCAGACTTAGAGCCCTTCAAGTATTTCAATGTAGTGCAACTGATGCTACAATCGACCCTTCCATTGACACATTTGGATTTTTAGTTGAATCCATCTAAATAGGGTCTGATTTCGCATGCATCCCTGCTATTAAGTCCCTCAAATCCCCATCTGGGTCCATCTTCATCGTCTGGTCCTTCACCAACAATGCCACCTACAGTGGCCACACCGAAGGACAATGGGAAGAAACCCCTAGAAGAAGCACTGCCATTAGTCTCAACCATCTCTATCGAGGAGATGCCTAGCCGAATGGAAGTCAAGATGCCTAGTTCACCCGATATGGAGTGGACTCAGGAAGAACTCCTATTCCCTCCTCCTCAATCGCCAACGATCAACGTTGAGATGGTACTTAGTGCAAAACATTGTAGCAACACCCGCACTTGAGTCCATGCAGGACATGGGGAGACCTCGCCTCCCCATCGACACTATTTTCCCTTTGGGATACCCACCAAATCATACAAATTTTGTATATGGGGGCCTCAACAACGACATTGAACCTTACCTGCAAGAGGAAGAAGATGAAGAATCCTTTGCTGAGGACACCAACTATTTGTCCAATATAGACTTCGCTTTGAGATATCTTGGCCAATGTAATTGGCATGGATATGGGTTAGGCAAATATGAACAAGGAGTGCGCGTTCTTTGCCAACCAAGATATTAGATGTCGTACGACAAATCAAGAGTAGGGTTCAACCACCCTTTTCCCCTTGACATCTTGGTAGAGAACATGCAAGGCCTAGGGATAGGCAACAAGGATGGGTTGGCACAAGACCCATATGCCAATCCTAACACAACATATACATTGAGGGATTATATCCCATTGTTGACAACACACCAAGACCCTTTCGAATCTGATAGTAATCATTCGCAAGTTACCCCCATGGATGACTATCAATAAATCTTATTGGCAACGTTCCCCTTGAATTCTCCAATCGAGCAAATGCCACCTCAAGAGAATCAGGTCATCCCACAGAGAGTAGAACAACCCCAATGGGACCAAATCAATTTGCTCAAGCAAGATGAGCCTCACATGTCCCAAAAAGTTGTCGAAGCCAACGAAGGCCTATGGATCTCTGATAGTGATTATGAATATGAAATTGAGATGGCATATCTCAATCATATGTGGTAGCAACAATATTCCATGGATATTAATGACATGTTTTAACAACTAAAAATAGGGCCAAGGCATAGGTGGCACCTAAACCAAGCATAGTTGGACCAACTGCTTCACCCGCCACTTCAGGTATACAGAGAGCACCTTCCGCCTAGAGACCCCATAGAGCCATCAGTGCCAAGGGCAGACCCCGTCCTATTATCCGCACATAGGGCTGATCCATTTGTGCCAATACCCACAGAGCCATATCCGGAGCACAAAGATCACCAAGGAAGTACGAGTCACTACACTTGTAGCACCCTAAAATTGGTGCAGTAAAATCTTAAATAATTATAATTACTCTAGTAAATATTCAAATTCAAATTTCAACCCCAAAAACCGCTCCCAAATCACCGTTTAACCCGTTTCCTCCTTTCTCACGCCATTTTTAGAGTTTTTTTTGACCGTTTGATGATATCGTCATCGATCAGACGATATTGCCTCAGATCGAATGATTTCTTCTGGTCTAGGACGTCCAAATGATCTTGTCCCAAAATTAATTTTTCACAATTAGCCTTTGTTCCAACAACATCTCTAATCTAGGTAGAAGCGTGTCTGTGTCGTTAGAGACCCTCCCCGTTGGAGATCTCCCAAATTGGGATTATCTCCAACCTCCTAACCCCCCTCCTAAGCCTATTTAAACTTAGGACTCCCTCTTGGCATCCCCCTGGCTGAAATTTCCTGTAACACAAGTTCTACGTGCATTAGACCGTCTTAAATTATTATTTGCCTCCATATTTGTCCAAATTTATTTGTAGGAACCTTAGTATTTTTTATCCGGAGCAAGCTCAGTTCATCATGGACGATCCTGTTCAATTTGAGATGATTTCACACCAATTTGAGATGATCTCGACTGCAGTCTGTATTAGGGGAAATCAGTGCCCAAAGTTTGCATTTCCTCATTATTTTTTGATGCATTATTCTGTATTTAGTTAATCTTATGATTATTCTTTATTATTTTGCATCTGGAGTTCACCCATGTAGTTTAATTGCATAATAAGGTCATAATTAGCTATTAAAGTGTTGCAACTTATTTGCATTTCTATTCGGTATTATCTGTTAACATCCTTATTGTCATTTTACATCATTATACTCTATTAGCATTGCTACATTTTTTGTATTTTGTGTCTATTTCTCTGTTTGCAGGTCTCTGACGAATTTGTCAGATCTCAGACTATCCTGCAGTTCGGAGACGATCCCGTCAAATTCCAGACGATCTTGTCTGCTTCAAGAATCAGAACCTCCATCAGACATCTATATCAGTTATGGCTCTTTAATTTAGCTTTTTCTCTCTATTTCTGCTCAAATATGTTTGCTGTATTTCATTTAGCCTGCATTTTCATAATAGAACAACTTAGATTCATGTGGCCAAACCTAGGACTCGAATGTTTAAAGATAAAATTGAACACATTAAACACATTCCCAACCTAGGCGTGGAAACTGCCATTCAAACGTTTCCTGGTGAACCCACCATCCATCGAAAAATCACCATAATACACCTCCCCCGAGTTTCGGGACCTTCGCAAGGCCTCTCAGTCCGAGGTACCACGTCATCCTTTTCCCATCCTCCTTCCAAGCACAGATCCTATAGCTTGAAGGTAAGGATGCCAAAAATTTGGAGCGATACATTTTGGTGAACCCGACGTGAATGCATTTAAAACCTTTTGAAAAAAAAACAAAAAAAAAAACAAAAACATAGATGCATTTAAAATCATTAGAAAATACTAAGTTGCATATCATGTCTATATGGTAGCTCCTAAGAAAATACTAGCAGTTACTATAAATGTTGAAAACCAATTAGCAGCCATAGAAATCAATTCTGTGATTAGTGTGCCTGAAACAGATAGAAATCAACTTTTGTGGGACGAACTTGATAGAAGACTAGGTGTCATTTCATCTAGGTCAACAAAACTTAAACAAATCAAAATGCTTGTCCTAGATAGAATCCTGGATCCTCATCAACTCATTTTTTATCATGAACTTCAGAGAGCCTGCCATAGATGGTTAGCTTATAGGAGAGCTCTTGTGTCTTCTAGATTGTTCACCTCCGAGGAATACCTCAAGAACGTAGCTGTGGTACGCCAATTTCTAGTTCATATAGAAGTCCAAGAAACTGATCTTATGATAAGAAAAATATGGAATAGAGTTCCTCGAGCTATGTTATATCGCGAATATTATCATGAGAATTATTATTATCAACCAGAATCTGAAATACATGGTATTTCCATAGCCCTTTTCATTAAATTCTTGAAAGAAAATTTTCAATTTGAAGAAGAACACTTCATGACTCTTGAAGAACTTGAGCCCATTAATGATATTTATAAATTGTTTATAGAAAACTAGATCATTGTTTTCATTATTATTATTTCTTGTGTTTTGTGTGTTGTTTGTTATCTTTATAATATTGTTATTAAAACCAAAAAAAAAAAAAAACAACAAAAACTAAAAAACATAACAAAAACCAAAACATTTCATTTTAAATATTGTAGTAGGTATATAATTAATATATACCTCTTAAGCTTGTTGCATATATATATATATATATATATATATATATATATATATATATATATATATATATTTCTGAAATCTAAGTTAAGCACAATGCCTAGACTTAGGAATGGTAAACAAACTGAAGGAGAAGAAGAAGATTGGTTAGGAGACAAAACAAGAAACCCAAATGTCCTTCCTGAGGATCCAATCCCGGAAGAAGAAACTCTAGACCAACAAGACGATGAGCTTGCTATAGATGAACAAGAAGAAAATGTTAAAGAGGATGGATCCTCATCCCCTAGAATAACTCCAGATGGAACTATTGCTTTTGATAACTTAGATCATTTTTGGAAATTTTTCAATAATAACATTGGCACTCTTAATATGGTAGTTCGTATTGATAAAGGACAAATTAGTGACACTCAAGCAGCCATGGAAGATGTGTTTAACATACACACTAATCCCTTGTCCTTTGTTGATCAAGAAAGTGATAAAGTTGGACCATCCAATAGAGATATGGTCACTATGATTTAGAACATGCAAAAACAATAGGTTACCCAACCTCCTAAAGAACCTGTTATTGAGCCTAAAATCATTCCCACACAAAATAAAACTTCCTTCACTGCTTTACTTCGCCAAACTATTGATCAATATGCTTCAAATCAACAAAAACCTAAAATGAAGCCACACACCAATTTTCAACAATCTGGAATACAACATAATATAACTTCAAAACTTCTTCATAACACCCTTCCTACTAACAGATTACACAATAGCAATATAGCATCTAATATTCATGTCCCTCCATCATATGCTCACAAATCCCATATTAATGCCCTACCGAACCAATATGGTGGGCAAACCAGTAATCTGGAAGCCATGGTGAAGCAGTTAGCTTCCCGCATGGACCAGATAGATCCCTATCGTCCCTCATACAATTATTGAGAGATGTTTAGTCAACCTTTGGATCCCATAGTTGTAGCACAACCGTACCCTAAGCATTTTCCCATGCTCGTCCTGCCTATATATAAAGGAACTGAAGATCCCATAGAGCATCTTCGCATGTTTAGGATAGCATGTCATGATATATCACATGATGACTTGCTATTACTAAAAATGTTCCCGAAAAGTTTAGGAGGAATGGCATTAGAGTGGTACTATCAACTACCCACTCATTATTTGAGAAACTTTGAAGAAATAGATGAATCTTTTGTCCATCAATTTAGTGCCTACATTGAGAGGCATGTAACCATTAAATATTTGTACAACTTAAAACAAGACAAAGATGAATGTTTTGCTGATTTCTTAGCTAGATGGAGGCAGTTGATAGGAAAAATGCACTTTGTGCTACCTTATAGGGAAATTTTGGACATTTTTATTAATAATTTGCAAGAACAAATATCTTATGAGTTATCAACTGCTACTTTAAATACCTTCGATCAGGCTATAGATTTAGCTCGAAGAGTAGAAGATGCCCTCATTAGGAGAGGTAGGAGAGGCCAACTTAGGAAGAAAGATGATGAGAAAACATCCAAAAATCAATATAAAAACAAACAAGTCGTAGGTGACGGAGTCATCGACAGTAGAAATGTTGCTAATATCAATGCAACAAAGACAACGAAAAAATTTATATTGAAACCTCCTAATAAACCTCCTCGAGAATTTACTAGATTGAATCAACCATTATCAACTATTTTACCTCAATTACTCGAAAGAGGTTTGATTCAATTACCAGCTATCCGGGAACCTGATCCAACCATACCCGAATATAGATCTGACTTACACTGTGATTTCCATAGAGGACCTGGACACTCTACCAACGCTTGTAAAAGGTTAAAGCATAAAATACAATATCTGATTGATAATAATGAAATGGAGGTGCAAGCCTTCCAACCTAAACAAAATGCTCCTAATAATGCTCAAAATAACATTCCCCAAAATCAAAATCAAAATGCTAATCAATCATTAGACATATTTCAACATCCTTTACCAAGACATGGTAAAGAGGTGGCCAACCAAATTGAGAATCATAATGTTCCTTCTCCTACCCCATATGTAGGAACTATTAGTGGACATTTACCTAATCATGATTTACAAAAATTTGACACTATTTTATCCATGGTCACAACCAGGCCCCTACATAATACTCAAACTCTAGATCCTAGTGATATAGAATCAGATATTGAAAGTGACATGGAAATCACTTCAAACCAATAGAATAGTTCTGAAAATGAATCAGATCCTATTCAACCTATTACAGATGCTATTATTCTAGAAGAACCATTTCCTAGAAGAGTTACTACTCGACCCTCTTCCAATCAATTCCTCCCTAATGAACAAGCCATAAACGCTCAACTGAGACCAGTTCAGCATCTTCAATATAACATTGTAGGTACCATCGAAGTCGTTACCAGACAACAAGCTCAAAATTCTCAACAAGAACCAAACCAGAATGATGGATTAGCTCCATTTGTTTTGAAAAATCCCAATAAATTGAATCATGCTCCTAATGTTCAACCTAAACCTCCTTACAATATTAATGAGCAATTATCCAATACTACAGCCAGAATTTCTCTTTTGGACCTTGTTGTGGTTGATCCACAACACACCCCAAAATTGGGGACCCACCTTTTTTGCAGGCTCACAGGGAAGGATCTCAGTGACCCAGATGCCAGAATTGAAAAAAAAGAGAAAATGCACAAGTGTAGAAAGGGGTCGCGAAATCGCGATAGGTAGCGAAATCACGACATGTTGCGAAATCGTGACATGTCGCGAAATCGCGACCGAAACCGAATAATTGTCGCAAAATCGTGACATGTCAGAAAATTGCGGTCAGCGCGGTCAACAGCAATGAAACAGAAAAATTGTCGTGAAATCGCGACGTGTCAGTGACCAGGAAGAAAAAGGTGTCGCGAAATCGCGACGTGTCGGTGACCAGGGAAAAAAAGGTGTTGCAAAATCACGACGTGTCGGTAACCAGAAAGAAAAAGGTGTCGCGAAATCACGACGTGTCGGTGACCAGGATGAAAAGGATGTCGCGAAATCGTGACATGTCGCTAAGGAGAAAAGAAAAGGTGTCACGAAATCGCGACATGCTGCTCGGAAGAAAATAAAATGGTCACGATTTCGCGACGTGTTTTACCGAAGCGTATAGGTGATGAAAAGTGTCGCGATTTCGCGACGTGTTTTGGAAAGGTGTACGGAAGCGAAAAAACGTCGCGATATCGCGATAGGAAATAGCTAAAGGACTCGATGAGGAAAGATGTCGCGATTTCGCGACCGATTGCAGCAAAGGTGTACGGATGGAAAAATGGTCACGATTTCGTGACGGGTTTTGATAGACTGTACGGAACAGAAAAATGGTCACGATTTCGCGACGTGTTTTGCCGAAGCGTACGGAACAGAAAAATGGTCGCGATTTCGCGATAGAAAGCTGCATGAAGGTCCGAAAGGGAAAAACATCGCGATTTCGCGACGAGTTTTGCAGAAGCGTACGGATGATGAAAGGTGTCGCGATTTCGTGACGCATTTTGGCAAAGTTGTACGGTCAAGGAAGATGTCACGAAATCACGACGAAAATGAAAATCAGGCTCAAAGCAGGGAAGTGTCGCGATTTCACGACGTGTTTTGGCAAACAGTATGGATGGAGAAAATGGTCACGATTTCACGACAGAAAGTTGCATGAAGGTCCGAGGGAAAAACGTCGCGATATCGCGACAAGTTTTGCCAAGGCGTACGGAAGATAAAAATGGTAGCGATATCGCGACGGTTTGTCGAAGGAAGGCAAGAGGATGATAATGGTCGTGATGTCGCGACGTAAAGTTGTTAAGGAGGCCAGACAGGGAGACGGTAGCGATTTCGCTACGCCTTACGAAAAGGAAGCTCGAGGCCAGAACGGTAGCGATATCGCTACGAAAAGCCGTTGGACGCGTACGATAGGAAAGCATGTTGTGATTTCACGGCCGGGAAGACGAACGGGCAGACTTGTAGTTTTGTCATTTTTTTCGTAGTAAGAGTTACACAGGGCACATGAAAAGCACGACACGTGGCGCACAGGTGTCAAACTTGCAGGGACGTTACATGCAGAGGCGAATTTCGAGGCGTTTCCAAATTTGAGCGAAAATCAAATCAGGAAAAAGCAAGAATTTGAAGGGTCGCCAACAGGAAGAGGAAATGAAGCGACATAGGAAATCGAAGAGCCATAACATTGCTATAAAGCCAGAAATGCAAATTGAAGAGGGGTTGGAAATTGCCGAATACGGAGTTGCAGAGACGAAGGCTTTGTGCTATTCTGGGCCCGTACTTGGGCAATTTCCTTCTTTTTATTCTGGGATTTTCTTTCACACCCGGAACATTTTTGAATGTAATTGAGATATCATTTAAATACAAATATAGAGAGTTGGCATCTTATTGGATGAGAAAGAAGGAGTAACTTTTGCATGCATGATTTAATGTCTATATTTCCCTTCCAGATTTCTTAGGTTTTTAGGTGAAGTTAATGCAAGATCTCTTGGTTGCTTCATGCAAATGCCTCGTTTTCCGGAATTACCACAGAAACCCTCGAGACTCGCACCTGGCCTATTTGGATTGTGTGGATGTGCAGGTTCATTAGGTTAGGTTGCATGTAGAAAGCCTCAGTATCTTCGGTTTCATCAGATTAGTGACAACTTTTTTACTGTAATCTATTTTTATTGTTACTTTTGTTTACTTTTGTCTTTGCTTTTCAAACCCATATTTTATTTTCAGCGAGTTTAATTCATCGTGTTTGAATAAATCATCGAAAATCCATCAGAATTAAAGGTTAAAGCAGATTTTATTCATTTTGAGTCCATTGAAAGTTCAAAATTAATAAACCATAGTGCCCCTTGTTAACATCCACTTGCAAACCCTAAGGTGTTCTTAGCATTTCATTTTAAGCAGCATCCTTGATAATTAATAATCAGCATAATAAGAACCTTGGAGAAATAGTTTTTCTTTGCAAGCAGAGGATTTAGGATTCGGATCCTACAGGAGAGTATGTTTTCACAATCGGGTTAAAACACCACTCAATAGATTGGCGCTAGAAGGAGGGCGACCGGTTTATTTATTTTAATTTTTATATCTGAATATTTTGTTTTAATTTAATTTTGAAATAATTTACGGCTAAACTGCAACACTATTTTTTTTGTTTGTTGCAGGTTTTCTTTGAACTAGCCGAGGGTTTCCTCAGGCAGGCTGGACCCACCATGCCGTATTGTGACCAGGTCTCAAACAACCGGAGAAACCATTTTTCACGACCTTACTGGTACTCCCAAGGGTAAATTCAAGCAAGTCGTAAGCACTCCAGTTGCAAAAGGCCTATTTTCTCCAGGAACGTCGAGTGAACCTACGCTAGTAGTATCTGTTGCCCCTAGTGTGCCTATAGTTTGTAACATTTCTTCTGCTATTGTAGGTCTGTCTACATCAATTCTGAGTCAAATGGCTCAAGCTCCAGTAGCTCCTTGGTATGGAGCTAACAATACTCCTTTGAATATTGCTAGGGATATCCATGAAATCCCCAAGAACATTGAAAGATTTCTGCCTAAATACAAGCCAGATGGCCTAAGAACAGCAGAAGAACATATCCAAGCCTATAGAGATGTTTTAATTAGACTGCAAGTTCAACATGAAGATGTAGCCTGCAGACTTTTCCCCATGAGCTTGGATCCAATAGCATATGAATGGTATATATGCTTGCCAACTGGTTCAATCACCTCTTGGACACAAATGGAAAATGCATTTGTCAATCAATTTAGGTCTCCCTTAGATCCCGCAACTATTTAAAATCAGTTTATTACGTGCAAACGGGGCCAAGGGGAACCAATCCGAATGTTTAATCAGATATTCCAAAATAACTATAACAGAGCAATTAGACATTTTGCCATCGATCCTGCAGTAGCTTTGCAGATATATTTTGGGGCATTGGACCCCATGACAACCATGTTTGCAAGGCATAATCCTCAGGTCACCATGCTTGCTTTGGCCTATAATGAAGCCATGACTATTGAGCAGCAGTTGACACCGCAAGGCTACGGGTTTACCCAAATGCCTATGTTGGGACAGGGTGCTCTATATGGTCAAATTCCCTAGGCAAATCAGCTCATGGCACCACAAATGCCAAATATGAATGCATTCCCATATCCGCAGCCGTATCCATCAGCACCCGCATATGCACCCATTCCAATCCAACCAATCGCAGCCATTCCACCTGTTCCTGCATTTTTGCAGAACAGTCAATCAACTACGCAGGAAACTAGTCAAGTCAATCCTCAAGCCATAGTTCCTATTCCGAATCCAATCCCAATTCAAGGTATCAATCCATTTGGGAATCCAATTCCTCATAACCCCACCCAAATGTGGAATCAAGACCCCATCAATTATGCAAATCCAATGGGGGTTAATAACAATGTGGTTCCACCGAAGGATGTCTTTTCGGAAGTCGAAGAGCTCAAGAAACTAGTGCATAAACTAAGTAATGACAGAGTTCAACAAAAAAAGCATGAGTCCCGTGCCCCTCACCCAAGTCAGAATTTTAACAATAGAGGGAGGCAATGGAACACTAAGCCAAACAATGGGGGAGTTCCTGCTCCCATTGCTAATCAATTAGATGCTTCGCAGCCCCACCAATCCAATTCTCTTTTGAATCTTTCGGATTTGGCATGGGAAAGAGGGTGCGAGTTACATAACACAAAAGAACACAATGAAAGGAATTGTCCTGAGATAGCTAGATACACTCATTGTCTTCAGGCACAAGTTGACGATTTGGAACCGGTATCAAATGAGGATCCATCGTATCAGCAAGATGAAAATATTATGGTGATGGAAACAGTATATCACCAAGAGGGTGAGAGCGAGGAGGAAGAAGATGAAGTATTGAAGCAGGAGGTGCAAGCTTTTTGAGATTTTAGAAAGGGGACTCATGGGTACCATTTGAGGAGTAAGTCTAAAACCCATAAAACCTCATCAACACCTCCAAACAGTTCTATTCTTCCTCCAGATACAAACGAAAGTAACAACCCTCCCCCTCCACTCAGAAGAGAAATGTCTAATGACGTCCGGAAGACAGTCAAATTCAAAAAACCAAATTATGACGTAGTGGAGGATATGAAGAAGTCCAAATCTAGTCTTTCATTCCTGGACGCAGCTAAATTGCCTGGTCAAAAGGAGGCGTTGATAAGAGCTTTGAACTCACCCGATCCGATGTGGAAGGAAAAAATAGTTGAATCCCACCTGATTTTGCGAAAGGAAAGAAGGGATGTCCCGCCATTCTTATTAACTCTGAGAATTGCGGGTAAGAACTTGCATAACTGTTTGGTAGACACGGGAGCCACTAGAAACCTCATGCCTACGGAGATATGTCAAATGCTGGGTCTACAACCGGTTTCATCCAAGTGCACGGTCTTGCAATTGGACCGTTCAGAGGTAAATGTAGTAGGGACCTTATATGATGTCAAGATTCAATTAAATTCTGAACCCAGGGTCCAACAGGTTGTAGATATTTTGGTGGTTAACATCCCGAGTAGGTATGGAATGTTACTTGCGAGAGATTGGATGAAAATGCTGAATGGCTATTTTGCAACAGACTGCTCACATATGTGGCTGCCATGGAAGGGCATTGCTAACCAAATCAGAGTGGAAAACGAACCGAGGCTTAAGGAGATTATAACAGATTTTAACAAGCCGAATGAGGTTTAGTTTTCTGAGCAGACCTAGGGGTCTATGCTCTTGATGTTGAGAAAGCTGCTGATGAACTTAAAGAAGAAGTGTGTCATGGTGGTTCTTCTAAGGAAAAATATCACACGTGGTTGCTCAAGTTTGATGGATCAAAATCTAGACAGGAGCAGAGAGCCGGAGTCGAGCTCACCGGTCCAGGAGGTAAACCATTATTGGCTGCCTACTGCATCGCAATTTCCTTGCACAAACAATGTGGCAGAATACGAAGCATTGATTTACGGTTTATGTCTAGCATTGAGCAAACATGTTAAATGCTTGAAGGTTTTGGGTGATTCTAAATTGGTTGTCAAGAAAATCAAAGGACAGTATACATGCCGCGACAAAATACTGAGCCTTTATAGGACTAGGGTTATGGATCTCATGGAGGAGTTTGATGCATTCAACATAGCCCTTCTTTCTAGGAGAGGGAATCGAATAGCAGACTCTCTTGCAGTCGTTGCGGGCATGTTAAACCCGATGGATATAAAAAGATGTAAAATTTTTTCCATTGAGCTGGTTCCTTGTCCATCAATACCTGATAATGTGAAGAATTTCCAGGTTTTTGAGTGTGACAGCACATCTTCAAGTTTGTCACAAACTCGGGTATTTTTGAAAATCAAGTGATCGATGAGGAACAAAGGTGGCAGGATGAAACAGAAGAAAGTGAAACTGCGTATCAATCCAACAAAATTCCTAAAGACGTGGTTTCATTAGAAAAAATGTTCGACATGGAATGCAAGAACAAGAAAAGAAAAAGAGTCCCGCTCCCCAAAGATGCATGCGATTTAATTAATTTGGGGAGTGCAGACAATCCAAAGGAGGTGTACATAGCAAAGGCATGTACAGAGGAAGAAAGGAGCAATATAATACAGGCTTTGAAGCACTACATAGATTGTATTGCTTGGAACTACAATGAGCTAAAGACTTATAATCAGAACATTATCATGCATACCATACCTTTGAAGCCAGACTCCAAGCCTTTTAGGCAAAGACAACGAGTTGTTAACCCGCTATTGGAGCCTTTGATCGAAAAGGAGGTTAAAAGACTGTTGGAGGCAAAAATCATTTTTCCCGTTAGGCACTCAACCTGGGTGGCTAACCTCGTTCCAGTGAGAAAAAAGAGTGGAGAGATTAGGCTGTGCATTGATTTTCGAAATCTTAATAAGGCCTCCCAGAAAGATAATTATCCATTGCCATCAATCGATGAAATCTTGCAAATGGTAAATGGATCAGAAATGATGTCCTTTCTCGATGGATATTCTGGGTACAACCAAGTTCTTATACATCCAGATGACAGGATGAAAACAACCTTCACTACCAAGTGGGGGATATTTGCATATAAGAGAATGTCATTCGGACTATTAAATGCTGGTGCAACTTTTCAACTTGCCATGGATTACGCATTCAAAGGACTAATAGGCAAATGCATCATCGTGTATGTGGATGATATCCCATTTTTCTCAAAGAAGAGAGAGGATCATGTTAAAGACTTAAAGAAGGTGCTTCAAAGGTGCAAGGAACATGGAATTTCATTAAATCCCAAGAAATGCATTTTTGGAGTGACAGAAGGGAAACTGCTAGGTCACATTATTTCAAAGGAGGGAATATCCATCGACCCAGAAAGGATACAAGCTATCCAAGACCTACCTCTCCCGAAGCAAGTAAAAAGAATTGAGGTCTTTCTTTGGGCAAGTCAATTTTGTGAGAAAGTTCATTTCTAGCTTTGCTGAGATAGCTAAACCTCTAAACCAGATGCTCAAGAAATATGTGGATGTAAGATAGAATGAGGAAAGTAGAGTGGCTTTCCAGAATATCAAAGACGCCATTTCCAAAGCCCCAGTATTGATAAGCCCAGACTATTCCAAGCCTTTTTACATTTATGCTTTTGCATCGGAGCACTCCTTGGCGAGTGTATTAACCCAAAAAGGCGAAGATAATGCCGAAAAGCCCATTGTGTTTTTAAGTGCCCCCTTAAAATATGCCCAATTAAGGTATTCAATCCTTGATAAGCAAATGTACGCACTTTTAAAAACTGTGAAAAAATTTAGGCATTACATCGTACACAGTAAAATTATTGCCATTGTACCCGATTCTGCTGTCAAGACCATGTTTTTACAGAATGAACTAGGTGAAAAGAGAGGAAAGTGTATTGCAACCATCCAAGAATTTGATCTCGAGATCCAACCAATGAAACTAGTTCGAGGACAAGGACTGGCAAAGGCGATCGCAGAAAATGATCCGCAAATAACAGGTCAATGCTCAAATACAGAATACATGGCTAAGGAGGACTGGTATGTTGATATTGTGCAATTTTTATTGACTGGAAAAATCACGAAGGTATCTACCTGAGATGCTTGAGCAAAGACGAAGCTACCAGGGTGTTGCAATAATTTCATGGTAAGCACAGAACTGGTCATGGTGCAGCCAATGCTACAGCACACCAAATCCTGCGAGCAGGATATTACTGGCCTCATATATTCAATGATGCGCATGCTC
The DNA here is from genome assembly GCA_028583015.1 of Wollemia nobilis. Lineage (NCBI taxonomy): Eukaryota > Viridiplantae > Streptophyta > Pinopsida > Araucariales > Araucariaceae > Wollemia > Wollemia nobilis. The sequence continues at coordinate 1,557,392 of JAQPPZ010002952.1, forward strand.
ATGTGCGATCTTGTCACATCTGTCAAGTGGCTGCAAATAGAGAAAGAAATGCAGCCATGCCATTGCAGCCTGTAGTTGAAATGAGACCGTTTGCACAGTGGGGACTGGATTTTATCGGGGTTATTAACCCAAATTCTTTTGATTCTCACAAATTTATTTTGACAGCTATAGACTACTGTACAAGGTGGACAGAAGCGATTCCCACTAAACACGCCACCACAGACATTGTGATTAAATTCCTTGAGGATCAAATTATCACAAGATATGGAATGCCCGATTCTATTGTCAGTGACAATGGTAAAGCTTTCATTTCCACACAATTTGCAGAGTGGGCATATGATAATAAAGTGAGCTTAAAGTTTGCATCCAATTACTATCCTCAAGGAAATGGGTTGGTCGAATATTCAAATAAGAATTTGTTGAATACTATTAAGAAGTTGCTGGAAAAGAATCCTCGGGACTGGCATAGTCAATTAAAGTTTGCCCTGTGGGCAGATAGGACCAGAGTGAAAGAAGTTATAGGGAATACTCCCTATAATTTGGTCTATAGGCAAGACCCGATATTTCTAGAAAATTTGGAGCTGCAGACCTTACATTTCATACAAGAGTACATGGGGACAAATGATCAAGTTGAAGCTAAATTGAGCCGGTTATTGCAACTGGATGAAAAGAGAGAAGAAGCCATGAATCACATGAACAAAAACCAGGAAGTCATCAAGATATGGTTTGATAGAAGGGCCAAAGTTAAATCATTCGGAATTTCAGATTTGGTGTTACTATGGGACAAAAGACATGAGGAAAAAGGAAACCATCAAAAGTTTGATTGTCTCTGGTTAGGCCCATATCAGATTTCAAAAATTCTTGGGAAGAACACCTTCAGGCTAAAAACCTTAGAAGGGAAATATTTCATGTCGCCGCTTAATGGGCAGATTCTAAAGCATTATTTTAGCCCTTAGGTTGTGAGACTTTGATATTATTCTGTTGGTGTTGGTGAAGGATTTTCAGATTTTGTTTTTATTGTTTAGGATTGTTAGTTTAGTTAGGATTTTGATTATGGATTTGATTTCAATTGACATGTGTGTTAATTTAAAAAAAATAAAAATAAATAAATAAATAAATAAATAAAATAAAATAATAATAGAAAATTGAGATGTCAACTTATGCTTAGGATTAGGAGAATATGAAATATTGGAATTGTCTTGTAAAAGCTCCACAAGTTGCACAAAACTTTTTAAGTTATATTGTTTGACTTTGTTATATATGAAAGAATCAGTTTTGCATGATAAATCATTTCATTCACAATTCAAGAAGTAATGCATTCATATTCCATCTCACCTCACATACATTTCATTTTAGTTGCATATGCATCTTATGTACAAGCCATGAAAGTATGTCAAATCCTCTTAGGGTTGTGTTATAACATATATGTAAGTAGCTCCTAAGGTTGGAAACTGAGTCTTGAGATATCTAGAACTAAGCACGTATCATAAATTAAAAAAGATCTTGAGTAAAATGATTAAACCTAGCTTGGAAGAAAAGGTTGAGCAAAAGTGGTTTTCATGTCTATCCTATTATGCAACATGATCCTTAAAACAGTGGTTTTAACCACTTCCATAAAGCTTAAAGCTTAAAATCAGAGTAGTAAGGATAGGGTTAAATCCTCATCAAACTTAGGTTGAGGATCCAATTCCCCAAAGCTTTGATTTGACCCACATGGAGTAGTAAGGATAGGGCATAAATTCTCATCTTGGTTGGTTGAGAATTTGATTCCCCAAAGATCTTATGTCTCATTTCATAGTAAGTCTTGGATTGTAAGGATCATACTATTTGTCCTCTGCAAAGGATGGGTAGTCATCCCCAAGGTTTAAGCAATAGAATTAATGATTTATATCTAAGGTTTGGATTGTAAGGATCGTACTACTTGTCCCTAACCAGGATGGGTAGTCATCCCCAAGGTCCAAGAAATAAATAAATAAATAAATGTTTCCCATCTCATCTTTATTTTGGATTGTAAGGATCGTACTACTTGTCCTCTGCAAGGGATGGGTAGTCATCCCCAAGGTCCAAAGAAATAGAGATAAGGTTTTGGATTGTGGGGTTAGATATGCCCATGCATGGCATCATGTCTTGCCAAAAAAAAAAAAAAAAGCAAGACCACTGATTGTTTAGAGGGTTAGACTAGCATGACCATTTCTTCCATAACTGGTTTAATTATTTTTCTTAAAGTGAGGTAATGAGCCCTAAATCAGAATAGTAAGGATAAGGTTAAGCTCTCATCTCGGTTGGGTGGTCCCCAAAGTTCTGATTTCACATTCACTTGCACATGGGTTTTAGATAGTAGGGACTCATAACCAACTTTGGGATACAATAAGGAAATGAACTTGTGGGTCCTAAGAGGGTTTGGCAATCTTGAATGCTTGTACATAATAGTAGAAGAATGATCATGCTTATTAGGAAAAGCAAAATCTCCTAGCTCATTCATTTAGGGTCACAAATCATTCACCATCCCATATATGCATTCATGCAAAACTGATAATGGAATGTTGATCAATTTCAAACGATAGGGAATGAAAACACATTGCACACACTGAGCTAATACTTGATGATTTTGATGATTCATATACTTCTGATCTTTGGGCATTTTTTATTTTGCTTATGTGCTAACATGTATTTACGAGTTTGTGATATGTTTCAGGTTGGGTTCTTACTAAAATGCTCAAGAGCATTTGACAGCAGAGTCGCCATTAGTTGTGGTTGATCCACAACACACCCCAAAATTGGGGACCCACATTTTTTACAGGCTCACAGGGAAGGATATCAGTGACCCAGATGCCAGAATTAAAAAAAAAAAGAAAATGCACAAGTGTAGAAAGGGGTCACGAAATCGCGACAGGTAGCGAAATCACGACATGTCGCGAAATCGCGACCGAAATCGGATAATTGTCGCGAAATCGTGACATGTCAGAAAATTGCGGTCAGCACGGTCAACAGCAACGAAACAGAAAAATTGTCATGAAATCGCGACGTGTCGGTGACCAGGAAGAAAAAGGTGTCGCGAAATCGTGACATGTCGGTGACCAGGGAAAAAAAGGTGTCACGAAATTACGACGTGTCGGTAACCAGAAAGAAAAAGGTGTCACGAAATCGCGACGTGTCGGTGACCAGGATGAAAAGGATGTCGCAAAATCGTGACATGTCGCTGAGGAGAAAAGAAAAGGTGTCGCGAAATCGCGACATGCTGCTCGAAAGAAAATAAAATGGTCGCGATTTCGCGACGTGTTTTGCCGAAGCGTACAGGTGATGAAAAGTGTCGCGATTTCGCGACGTGTTTTGGAAAGGTGTACGGAAGCGGAAAAACATCGCGATATCGCGACAGGAAACAGCTAAAGGACTCGATGAGGAAAGACGTCGTGATTTCGCGACCGATTGCAGCAAAGGTGTACGGACGGAAAAATGGTCGCGATTTCGCGACGGGTTTTGACAGACTGTACGGAACAGAAAAATGGTCGCGATTTCGCGACGTGTTTTGCCGAAGCGTACGGAACAGAAAAATGGTCGCGATTTCGCGATAGAAAGCTGCATGAAGGTCCGAAAGGGAAAAGCGTACGGATGATGAAAGGTGTCACGATTTCGCGACGCATTTTGGCAAAGTTGTACGGTCAAGGAAGATGTCGCGAAATCACGACGGAAATGAAAATTAGGCTCAAAGCAGGGAAGTGTCGCGATTTCGCGACGTGTTTTGGCAAACAGTACGGACGGAGAAAATGGTCGCGATTTCGCAACAGAAAGTTGCATGAAGGTCCGAGGGAAAAAACGTTGCGATATCACGACAAGTTTTGCCAAGGCGTACGAAAGATAAAAACGGTAGCGATATCACGACGGTTTGTCGAAGGAAGGCAAGACGATGATAATTGTCGCGATGTCACGACGTAAAGTTGCTAAGGAGGCCAGACAGGGAGATGATAGCGATTTCGCTACGCCTTACGAAAATGAAGCTCGAGGCCAGAACGGTAGCGATATTGCTACGAAAAACCGTTGGATGCGTACGGTAGGAAAGCATGTCGCGAAATCGCGACATGTCGCGATGCGTACGGCAGGAAAGCATGTCGCGATTTCGCGGCCGGGAAGACGAACGGGCAGACTTGCAGTTTTGTCATTTTTTTCGTAGTAAGCGTTACACAAGGCACAGGAAAAGCACGACACGTGGCGCACAGGTGTCAAACTTGTAGGGACGTTACATGCAGAAGCAAATTTTGAGGTGTTTCCAAATTTGAGCAAAAATAAAAGCTGGAAAAAGTAGGAATTTGAAGGGTCGCCCATAGGAAGAGGAAATGAAGCGACATAGGAAATCGAAGAGCCATAACATTGCTATAAAGCCAAAAATGCAGATTGAAGAGGGGTTGGAAATTGCCGAATACGGAGTTGCAGAGACGAAGGCTTTATGCTATTCTGGGCCCATACTTGGGCAATTTCCTTCTTTTTATTCTGGGATTTTCTTTCACACCCGAAACATTTTTGATTGTAATTGAGATATCATTTAAATACAAATACAGAGAGTTGGCATCTTATTGGATGAGAAAGAAGGAGTAAATTTTGCATGCATGATTTAATGTCTATATTTCCCTTCCAGATTTCTTAGGTTTTTAGGTGAAGTTAATGCAAGATCTCTTGGTTGCTTCATGTGAATGCCTATTTTTTGGAATTACCACAGAAACCCTCGAGACTCGCACCTGGCCTATTTGGATTGTGTGGATGTGCGGGTTCATTAGGTTAGGTTGCATGTAGAAAGCCTCAGTATCTTCGGTTTCATCAGATTAGTGACAACTTTCTGACTGTAATCTATTTTTATTGTTACTTTTGTTTACTTTTGTCTTTGCTTTTCAAACCCATATTTTATTTTTAGCAGTTTAATTACTGTGTTTGAATAAATCACTGAAAATCCATTAGAATTAAAGGTTAAAGCAGATTTTATTCATTTTGAGTCCATTGAAAGTTCAAAATTAATAAACCACAGTGCCCCTTGTTAACATCCACTTGCAAACCCTAAGGTGTTCTTAGCATTTCATTTTAAGCAGCATCCTTGATAATTAATAATCAGCATAATAAGAACCTTGGAGAAATAGTTTTTCTTTGCAAGCAGAGGATTTAGGATTCGGATCCTACAGGAGAGTATGTTTTCACAATCGGGTTAAAACACCACTCAACAGACCTATTAAGATCTTCTCCTACCCATAGAGATGAATTAATTCTTACATTAAGCCAAATGATGGTACCACAAAACATTCAACCTAAAGCCATGGCCAATACTATCATCACTAGAGAAGTCAATTGTATTGACTTTCGGGATAAAGATATACCGCAACACAGTTTACATAAGGATAACCCCTTATATATTACTACCCTAATTGGAGATGTAGTCGTTAAAAGAGTTTTGATTGATAATGGTTCATCTCTAAATATTTGCACTTTTGATTTTTACCAACGATTTGGGTTTAGAAGTGATGAAATGAAGAAAACTGACATCATTATCAAAGCTTTCAATGACGAAACACAAGAAACATGTGGAGTTATTACCATCCCATTACAAGTTGGTCCTAGAACCTTAGATACGATTGTGTTTATTGTACATTGCCCCGCATCGTACAATATACTCTTGGGTCAGTCCTTGGATCAATGCAATGCGGGCCGTCCCATCAACTTTACACTAATGTGTTAAATTTGAATTTAAAAATCAGTTGGTCACTATCCATGGTGATCCTAGACCCTTTGATATTTGTGCTTTGGCGGAACTCTGTTGGAGTTCAATTTTGCCCTGCTCTGTCATCCACACATCCTAATTCTTATTTTTCATCTAAAACTATGAAACACACTCCCATAGCTTCATCTATTTCTCCTCCATTAATTTCACCCTCATATATAGATCAACAATCTTCTAAAAAAATTACTCTAGAACCTCAAAAGGATCTTCAATCCATAACCAATCCTTCATGTTCCATCCCTATAATTTCAAAACCTATAGACCCATTCATTAACACCTCCACATTATCAACATTTATCATACCTTCCACATCTAAAGATATAGGGAATGATACTTCTACATCTTATGCTCTTTCTGATGAACTTTTACCAGATTTATCCACAATCTTAATATCAGAAAAAACAAATGCTTCTATGCAAAATTCTATTATCTTAAAAAACTTGCCGCCATCTCCTCACACTTTGGGCCTCCCACAACCCATGGGAAGTACTTACCAAGTCGGGAGTTGTGCCTTCATTTATAAAGGATATGACTGGGGAAGAATACCTCGAAATATCAAAACTCATCATGATGGATATGCTCGGTGTTATTTTACTAATGAGTATATTAAAGCTAAACCTATAATGCTTAAAATGGGATATAAAGGGAAAGGCTTGGGACATTTCCAAAATGGTATGAAAAAACCTTTCGAGGTAGAACCGTGGCCTGCCCGTTGTGGTGTGGGCCTATTTCCTAGTAAGGGTCAACCCTTTCCTTTTGAATATGATGATCAACTCATATGTTATCAAGATTATTTGGATAGGCGTGATGATTTGCCTCTAAAAAATTAGCCATTTACATGTAACATGCTATCTATAGCTTACCATAAAATGATCGCTGAATCCGATGACGAGTTGGAAGGAGATATTTTCCATGATGTCTCCGTTGAAGAGATGTTACACCATGGGTTTTATTTTGATGGTTCTATACCTACTATAGCCCAGCTTGAGGACACTAATCCTCAAGATGAATTATCCAAGCTAACCTTAAAAGAATTACAAGAATTGGGCGTTTCACCTGCCCCACATAATTTTGAAAGAGATCTACACATGGAAGTAGAAAACATCATTAAATTTAATATTGGAACTAAGGATAATCCCAACATAATCAATATTGGATCAGAATTAAGTCAAAAAAAACAAGAGCAATACATTGCATTCCTTAAAGAATATGAAGATGTCTTCGCTTGGACATATGAAGATATGCTAGGTCTGGACCCTTTTGTAGTCATGCATCATCTAGTAGTCCATCCGGATGCTAAACCTGTTAAACAAAAACTTAGAAAAATGCATCCCAAAGTGGCATTACTAGTCAAAGGGGAGTTAGAAAAACTCCTGAATGTTGTTTTTATACAAGCTATTGATTATGCTTGAATGGATCTCAAATGTAGTTCCAGTCACCAAGAAAGAAGCTACCAAAGTTAGGGTTTGCATAGATTTTAGAGATATTAACGTTGCATGCCCTAAAGATGATTTTCCTCTTCCAAACATGGACCAAATCATTGATTTTACTATCTGGGAGTGGGATGATGTCCTTAATGGATGGATTCTCCGGTTATAATCGGATCAGGATAGCTCATGAAGATCAGGATAAAATAGCCTTTATTACCCCCTGGGGTACCTTTTGTTGGAAAGTGATGCCATTCGGCTTAAAGAATGCAGGTGCAACCTATCAATGAGCTATGACTTATATTTTTCATGATATGATGCATGATATCCTACATGATTATGTAGATTATATTATAGCTCGCTCTATTAATGAAGATAACCATTTAGATGATTTGAGAAAAGTTCTTATTCGGTTAAGAGAATATCTTATTCGATTAAATCCAATCAAATGCATATTCGGAGTTAGGTCTGGTAAACTATTAGGGGTTATAGTTTCTTTATGTGGCATCGAAATTGACCCGCTCAAGATTGCGGCTATCACTGATATGCCCACACCTACCAATATATCTGAATTACAAAGTTTACAAGATAAACTTCAAGCTATCCGTCGCTTCATCGATAAGTTGGTGGACAAAACCGGTCCCTTTCTTAAGCTCCTTAAGAAGGATGTCCCTTTTAATTGGGATGATGAATGTAAAGAAGCTTTTGAACTTCTCAAACAATACCTCCTTAACCCACCTGTGCTTTCTATGCCTAGACCTGATCGTCCATTTATCCTATATATTTTAGCTTCAGATTCTGCCTTAGGAGCTATGTTAGCTCAACTTGATGATGAGAAGAGAGAACATGCTAATTATTATATTAGCCAAACTCTAATTAGTTATGAAACCCGTTACACAACATTATAAAAACTATGTCTAGCAGTCATGTTTGCTACGCAAAAATTACGCCATTATATGCTTAGTCAGAAAACTTATGTCATTGCTAAATATGATCCCTTGAGGTATCTCATGAGTCGACCTTATTTATCGGGTCGCACAGCCAAGTGGGTTCTTGCTCTAAGTGAGTTTGAACTCGTGTTCATTGGATAGAAGTTTGTTAAGGGTCAAATCATAGCAGACCAATTAGCTGCTACACCCTTAGAGTCTACTCATCCCCTCATCATTGAGTTTCCTGATGAATGCCTTCAATTAGAGGCCGACCATATTGAACAATGGTCATTATACTTTGATGGAGCCCGATGCATGAGTGGGGTTGGTGCAGGTATTATCTTAATATCTCCACAAAAGCACATTATACCTTTGTCCTTTAAATTAACATTTGCTTGCACTAATAATACTGTTGAATATGAAGCTCTAATCCTCAGATTACGAGCTGCCTTGGCGCTAAAAATTAAACATCTGTTAGTTTTTGGTGATTATCAACTTGTTATAAATCAAATTAATGAAGTTGATCAGACCAGAGATGATAAATTGCACCCATATAAAGCATATGTTTTGTAATTGTTATCCCTATTTGATCCAGTTACCTTGGAAGCTATTCCTCGAACTAGCAACCGTGCGGCTGACGCTATGACCATAGCTACATCTCTTCTGCCCTTGGAGTTAGATGACGAATATTCCACCATCATTATTCGTCGACTCCAAGAACTTGCTTCAAATAAGTCATGCTTAGAACCTTTGGATGTGTTTCTAATCAATGAAACTACTCTTGAGCCTTGGTATACAAATATATTTGATTTTCTCCAAAATGGGACTTTCCCTGCCAATTCTAATAGAAACCAGCATCGATTATTACGTAGACGAGCAATTTGATTTGTAATAATTGGCAATACTTTATATAGGAGATCTTTTGAAGGTATCCTATTAAGATGTTTGAATTTAGAAGAATCCAAATTAGCCTTGAGTGAAGCCCACGATGGATCTTATGGAGGACACTTCAGTGGTAGTGTCAATGCTAAAAATATCCTTAGGATAGGATACTTTTGGCCTACCATGGAGAATGATGCACATGATTATGTGTGCCATTGCGACAAGTGCCAGAAACATGCTCGACCTTGTCCATGCCCCTACACAAGAACTACAGGCTATTTCATCTCCTTGGCCCTTTTCAAAATGGGGCTTAGAAATTATTGGCAAAATTAATCATGTGTCATCTGATGGACACAAATTCATCATAACCGCCATCGAGTATTTCACGAAGTGGGTTGAAGCTATGCCTTTAGCTTCCTGCATTGGAACACAAGTTTCTAAATTTATTTTTAATCAAATCATTTGTAGGTTCAAAATTCCTGCAAACCTCATCTCAGACAATGGAACTTGTTTAAAAAATAAAGATGTTAAGAAATTATGCCAAAAATATAAGATTCAACATCACTGGTCCACTCCCTATTATCCTCAGGGTAATGGTCAAGCAGAAGCATCTAACAAAACCTTAATCAAAATTCTCAAAATATTGGTCAATAAATTTGGCCGTGACTGGCACATTCAATTATATCCAGCCTTGTGGGCCTATCGAACTAGTGTTCGAACCCCCACTGGAACTTCACCTTTTGTTTTGGTTTATGGTCCTGAAGTCATTTTTCCCTTTGAATTAGAAGTTCCTTCTTTGGCTCTACTACTTCAGGATACCGAAGTAGGAGATGAATATTGAGTCGGTGGACTCGATCAGTTGGAACTCCTAGATGAAAAATGCATCAATGCTTTGGAGCATCTTCGTGCCTACCAAAACAAGCTTAAAAGATCATATGCTAAAAAAGTTCGTCATCGATCCTTTGAGATCGACGACCTTGTTTTAAAAGAAAATAAAAAAAATACTAATGCAACTAAAGACCTTAAAGGTAAATTTGAGCCCAACTGGCTTGGACCATACATTATCACTGCTAAATTTGAATCGGGATCATACAAATTAGCTACCGTAGATGGTAAAGATTTAAAAGAACCTATGAATATTATGCATCTTAGGTGATATTACGCATAAAATTTTGTCATTTCATCATTTGTACATATTTTGCATGTTGTCTTATTTTAAAAATATATTAAACTGTTTACACAAAAACAAAAACAAACAAAAATAAAAATAAAAATAAAAACAACAATATTCTTGACTCTTTCGAAACCAAAACAAAATAAAGAAGAAAGAGAGAGTCAACATTCTCAAACTTCTCAAAAATTATTTGTATATATTTCTTCTTACAAATGTTGCAGTAATATATTTCAAATTATTTTGGATAAATTAGCATTTATTTGGAATCCTTCACTTTCACAAACACAAAATAAATATCTTGATTTTTATCTGGCATGATTACTAATCTCTCTTATATCAAAGTCAACAAAATTCAATTAAATAAAGTTTGAGCACAAAGAATTGATCTTGTTATTTACTTAAACCAAGCACATCCTTTCACAATAAAATGATTATATTTGTAATGTCCATGCTATGCTACATAGTAGAAGTGGTTTCTTGAGCGAAAAGTTTCCCCTGCTATCTTATCATGCACATGGTCTAGAATCTTTGAGAATTGGAAAAAGGACAAGATCACCCCTACCCAGAATAAAAATCCCTTTCTTTACAGCTAATCCGAACAAGTATCCCTAGCATAGGAAGAAAAGCAAAGTTAAAAAAAAAAGAGAAAAAGAAAAATGTTTTTTTATATCATTACAACAATGTTTCAAGCATTATCTCAAAAATCGAGCAAAAGAAAGCAAAAGCAAAAGCAATAAAATCCCTTTCCCTACCCATTGAAAATAAAATAAGGGTTGATGAGCTTGAATCCCTGGAATTCTCAAATTATTCAAAAACTATGAGGTAAGCCCCATAACAGGTGGTTTGTGCAACCTGCTTGGCCTTGGGTAACTCCTAGCGTGGTGATATGTCTGTCACATTAGCGACCTTCTTTTGTACAGACCTATGTCTGCTTATGGATTAGCTAGCTCTTGATAATCCGACTTACATAGTAGTCTGGTATGGTTATATGCATCTAAATCATGGTTAACGAACACTTATTTGGTTAATTCAAATCACTTGTATCATAGTATCTTGCTCAAACTGGTAAATGAACAATGCAATTGCACACACATTTTGTATTTGAGAGATTTTGTGTATCATTATGATAAATCAAGATTGGAAATGAACTCACATATGCACATGGGATTCCTTATAAATCTAACTTTTGTCTTCGAGATACTTTGAAATATCTTTGCAAATTGTCTGGAATAATTTCATTTTTCCTTTCTCGCATAAAGACAACTACATGCATAATCAAAAATCAAAATTTCTTTCAAACCATACAATAAAAACACACACACACACACACACACACATATATATATATATATATATATATATATATATATATATTGTTGACTTTCGCAACGATGGTATAGTTCCAGAACTTAAATGGGAGTCTTATGCCTAGTGCAAGTCCTCCTCTTCATATTTTCTTTTTATTTTCAACAATTAAAAATCAACCATACAATAAAACTATTATATCAACTTTTTATTTGGATTTCTCGATGATGGTATAAGTCTATACCTACATATTCTATGCCTAGCACAAACCATTGTACCAATTTTTATTCCCTATTTATTTAAAATCATAAAAACATATGACTTAAATCATTCTGTTATACAATTATGTTTAAAAAAAAAAACATGCACATTATCACTATTTCATGTCATTATGTCAATATGCAAATTTGCAATGATGGTATAATTCCTATGGAATTATCTAAAAAATTTATCACACTTAGGAATTTATGCCTAACAAAAGTCATTTAAAAATATTTCATGCATAATATTTTCATGAAAAGTCTGAAAAAAAAATCATCATCATCATCATTTGCATCATCACACCAAAGTCTTAAGATAGTCTCTTAAGCACTCTTTTACTTTTTAACAATATTTCTATACTGGGATTAGCTTGACGACCGAGTGAGCGGCGACTCCATGAAATGGTCTATAACAGCGACAATGTCCTTTGAAATTATTGTTAAAGGTCCCTTTTATTTTTTATCAAATTATCATCACAACAAACAATTTGTTAAATCAGATTATTTCATTTAAATTTTTAAAGCATGACATTTAAACCATAATATTTTCCAATGACATAATTACATGAATCATCAAATCAATCACACCAAAACATTAAAAGCATCATACAAAAGCATAAGACAAGTCATATGATAAAAAAATATCTCATCTATATATATATATATATATATGAAATATATGTACATCATATCAAAAATAGATTGGTATGCCACAATCTACATCTTGGCATACTCAATCCTCTCAATCAAATATACAATCTCTATGTAGTGCAGTAGCCTCACCTTGAGAACCCCTCGAGCTCTCAGCATCATCTCCTCCCCTGCCATGATGTGGAGGAGGTGGCCCCATCGTAGTCCGTGTGGTGCCATGAGTCCTGGATGCCGATCGTGATGATGTCCTAGATGACCCCATCATGACAGGCTCTGCAATATGAGATGGTAATGGCATCCTCTACTCTACTGGCATCACCTGGTAATATAGAGCCTGATAGAATGTAACCTGGGCAATAGCACATGCTAAATATCGAGTGCTCGCTCCTCCACCCCGAGCTCTAAGCTATGTAGCCTCATCCTACAATGTTTGCACCTGAGCCCGCAGGCAGGAAACCTCAGCTCGGAGAGTCACTGTCTCGCTGCTCTCCCTAGTGTCAACACCCTTGCCCTTATCAGGTGATGGTGGCCTTTCTCTCTATGGAGAAGGGGGTCTTTCCTCCCTCCTATCCTGCTGTCGCAGCCTCTACGAAGCCTATGGTCTCCTCTGCTCTCTCTCGTGATGACCATGTGAGGCCTCAATGGCTGCCTGGTGCCGCCTCCCCATCCGATGCACAACTGCATGAATCTAACCCTGAGACCTCATCATTCAAGGAGGGTGAATGCCTGTGTACCAGGCATCATAGTCGTCAGCTACCCCAACGTCGTCCCCATCCACTGGCTGAATGGGGGCATCATCTATGTCCTGACCCCAGAAGCGCTGCATATCTAGAGCCCCATTAATTGTAGTGTTATCTCGGACAGTCCAATAAAACTCGTAGTCTCTGAGGGATGGGATCCCCTACTGTAGACCGAACTACCTCAAAACTTGGTCATAGCGATGGAGCTCCACCTCTCCCCTCTCCATCCTTAGCCAGCAGACTCGCTTGATGTGAGCCAGCTCCTGTCCATCCTCGGCCCACCCTGGATGATCTCTCCAAGGCCTCCAGGTGATCTGGTCGGTGATAAGGTCATCTAGTAGTCTCCGAGATGCTGGTAGATCTATCCGTCGTTGTGCCCCTCTTCAGAGCCACTAGTAGAAAACTCGGGGCCTCTCCCTGTTAATCCCTATTAGTGGAAGCCCTATCGGCCTCTGCACTGTGATGTGCTCCCAGCACCAAACTTGTAGTAGAGATGTCATAACCAGACATCGGTCGCCCTTGTATACGACCCCATGAAGGATCCTATACAACTGATAGAGTACAAAGCTCCCCCAAGCAAACCTATACCCGTGGTCTCTCATGTCATAGACCACATCTGTCAATAGCCATGGTACCTTGCATCCTCTCTGGTGGCACAGCAAAATTCCACCTACCACCCCAGCCAAAACCCGTGTGAGTCTAGATGCCCCAGGAATCTGGCGCAACAACTCGATATTCACTCTGCCCTTCTCCAGGGTGAAGCTCGGATTGCCACACAGTCGCATCATCGCGTGGCCCTAATTGGCCATGGGAGTGATCAGCCATCCTTGTATGGGGATCCTCAAAATCCTCCATAAATCCTCCAGTGTGGGAGTCATCTCTCCTATCGATAACCAAAAATAGGAAGAACCCGGATACCACCTCTCTGCTAGGGCTGTCAATAGCCCCATATCTATAGAAACCTGTGGCATCTCTGCCACATGCTGCAAGCCGACTCGAGCCAGCTGATCTCTCTCTGCCTGAGATAGAGCGGCCAAGTCATCCTTCAACCCGCCATATTTCCATTCTCTACTCTTTAGTAATCCTCTCTGCAACATAAACAAAATCAACAATAAAAATCATTAATAAATCATTAATTAAAAATGCAAGTCAAAATAAGTTCAATTTTAATAAATGATGATATCGTCCACAATTGGACGATATCGTCCCCAATTTGAGAAAATTCATCTCCGATTTCGCATGAGGAAATCATCCCCCTATTTTCGATTTCACCCTTAGACAAAATCAACGATATCGAGATGATTTTGGCGAAATCGAGATGATTTCGTCTCGACGACGTCGACGGCCCAAAAATGGCCGCGATGCTAAAAAATCAATCAAATCTAATTTAAAAAGCATGAAATTCTAAAGTAAAGCATTCTAAATTTAGTTTAGACCCTTACCCATAGCCCGCGTCGGACCTCTGTTGATCTGTGCGCTGTCTCGACCATCTTGTCTCTAGAGCTCTAAAAACTAGGAAAATGAACAGTAACAATGAATTAGGGTTTTACCCTATTTTTCTTAATTTTATTCAAAAAAAATTAAAAACATTTTAAAATTTTGCTTTTCCACATTTTTACCTCAAACGTTCGATTTGGGTAAAAACACGGAGGGGGCACCATAGTAAGTTGTCGTACGATTCGACCTAGAATCGTCGCCTAAAAATGGGAATAATTTTTGCTTTCTCGTAGATCGAGAAGAACTCATCTTTAACACATTTTATTCAAAAAATTTGCTAAAGAGGGGGCAAAATGTAGCACCCTAAAATTGGCGTAGTAAAATCTTAAATAATTACAATTACTCTAGTAAATATTCAAATTCAAATTTCAACCCCCAAAACCGCTCCCAAACTGTAGAAGCATGTTTGCACCATTAGAGACCCTCCCCGTTGGAGATCTCCAAAATTGGGATGATCTCCAACCTCCTAACCTCCCTCCTAAGCCTATTTAAACTTAGGACTCCCCCTTGGCATCCCCCTAGCTGAAATTTCCTGTAACACAAGTTCTACGTGCATTAGACCATCTTAAATTATTATTTGCCTCCATATTTATCCAAATTTATTTGCAAGAACCTTAGTATTTTTCAGCCGGAGCAAGATCATTTCGTTGTGGACGATCCTATTCAATTCGAGATGATTTCGCACCAATTCGAGATGATCTCGACTGCAGTCTACATTGGGGGCAATCAATGCCAAAAGTTTGCATTTCCTCATTATTTTTTGATGCATTATTCTGTATTTAGTTAATCTTATGATTATTCTTTATTATTTTGCATCTTGGAGTTCACCCATGTAGTTTAATTGCATAATAAGGTCATGATTAGCTATTAAAGTGTTGCAACTTATTTGCATTTCTATTCGAGATTATCTGTTAACATCCTTATTATCATTTTACATCATTATCCTCTATTAGCATTGTTGCATTTTTTATATTTTGTGTCTATTTCTCTATTTGTAGGTATCTGACGAATTCATCTGACGAATTCGTCAGATCTCAGATGATACTGCAGGTCAGAGACGATCCTGTCAAATTCCAGACGATCTTGTCTGCTTCAAGAATCAGAACCTCCATCAGACATCCGGATCAGGTATGGCTCTTTAATTTAGCTTTTTCTCTCTGTTTCTGCTCAAATTTGTTTGTTGTATTTCATTTAGCCTATATTTTCATAATAGAACAACATAGATTCATTTGGCCAAACCTAGGACTCGAATGTTTAAAGATAAAACTGAACACATTAAACACATTCCCAACCTAGGCGTGGAAACTGCCATTCAAAAATTTCCTGGTGAACCCACCATCCGTCGAAAAATCACCATAATACACCTCCCTCAAGAGGCGGGACCTTTGCAAGGCCTCTCAGTCTGAGGTACTACGCCATACTTTTTCCATCCTCCTTCCGGGCATGGATCCTATAGCCTGAAGGTAAGGATGCAAAAAATTTAGAGCGATACAACACTCGTGGTAATGGATACCAAAATCATTTCATCAACATGATCTCCATTGACTTAACCACCCCCATCCGCAATCCAGTTGATCTAACATGGCCATTGTATCTAGACTTAGATGCTATAGAATGGAATCGTGCTGACTCACCACCATCCCCCTCAGAGTATTGGACTTGTGGTGAGATGCTTCATTTCACCCCAGGGCCAACTCAGGATGTATGCCACGTTGAAGAGGAACCTGACATTCCAAACATAGATCTAAATTCAACGAATGATATCCACCTGATCCCAACTCCACACTAGTTGGAGGACGGGTCCCACTTGTCAGTCAAAGAGATGAATGATGTAGACATAGGCTCTGATCCAATGAATTCATAAATCATCAAGCTAGGGGTAAGTCTATCCCCCGAAGAGCAAGCCGATTACATTGCCCTTCTCAAAGAGAAGAATGAGGTTTTTGCATGGTCCTACAAAGACATGTCGGGGCTAGACCCATAGCTAGTCATGCATAATATAATGCTTGATCCGATAGTCAAACCAATCAAGCAAAAACTATGTAAGATGCACCCAACAATAGCCTTAATGGTCAAAGACAAGCTACAAAAGCTATTGGATGCATAGTTTGTCATCTGCGTGGATTACCCACCATGGCTGTCCAACATGGTACCCATCAAGAAGCTCGATGGGAGGATTCACATATGCACCGATTTTTGAGATCTAAAAAAAGTGAATCCCAAGTATGATTTCCCCTTGCCTAGCATCGACGCATTGGTAGATGCTACAATAGGCCATGAAATGCTTTCGCTCATGGATGGTTTCTCAGGATACAATCAGATTCATATCAGTATCGACGATCAACTCAAAACGGTGTTCACAATGCCTTAGGGGATATTTTTTTATAAGATCATGCCCTTTGGCCTTAAAAATGCTTGCGCCACCTACCAACATGCTATGACATACATCTTCCATGATCACATGCATAAAAATTTGGAAGATTATATGGATGATCTATTGGCCAAATATCTTTTGTGCCTAGATCATCTCGATGACCTAAGCAAGATCCTCGATCGCCTCATCGAACATAAAGTCAAACTAAACCCCAAGAAGTGCATATTTGGTGTCACATCTAGAAAACTCTTGGGTTTCATAGTATCAAAATGAGGAATCAAGGTAGATCCAAACAAAGTCAAGGAAATACTTGAAATGCTTCCCCCAACCACCATTAAGCAGCTCATAAGCCTACAAGGAAAGGTCGTATCAATCAAGCGCTTCATATTGTAGCTATCTAACAAGTGCCGACCCATGAATAAATTATTACACAAGGGGGTAGCATTTCACTGGGATGATGAGTGCTAGTCAGCATTCGATGACATTAAACAATACTTGGCTTTGCCGTCAGTATTGGCACCACCTAGACCAGGAGTGTCATTCTACTTATACATATCAGCTATTGAGGTGGCACTAGATGCCATGCTAGCCCGGAAGAATGAACTACATAAAGAACAGGATAATTACTATATTATCCGCACCTTGGTCAGTTATGAACTTAACTATGCATACATTGAGAAGCTATGCTTAGCAGTGGTATTTGCTACCAAAAAGCTATGCCACTACATGTTGAGTAATACGACGTATGTTGTGTCTAAGGAGAATCCATTGCAATACATGATGAGTTGTACTTATCACAGTAGCCGCACAAAAAAATGGATCATGTTGTTGATGGAGTTTGATAGCGAATTCATTGGATAGAAGTCCATCAAAGGCCAAGTCATCATCGATCAACTAGTAGAGGCTACTCTTGAAGACAATCAACCTCTAACCGTAGAGCTACCCGATGATGGGGTCTTCCATGTCTCAGAATCATTAGATTTTGATGTGCCTGAGTCACAGGCCGACATAACCCTATTTTTTGATGGTTCTAAATGTGAGCAAGGGGGTGGCACAGGAATCATATTCTTCACATCACAAGGGGCTCCAATGCCTCTATCATTTAAACTAGATTTCCCGTGCACCAAAAATAATGCAGAATATGAAGCCTTGCTCATAGGTCTTCAAACAACAATCACCATGAACATCAAATGCTTGAACATCTTTGGTGATTCACTATTAATTATCAACCAAGTACAATGGGTATTCTAATGTAAATGCCTAGTTCTGCAGGCCTACAAAACCCTTGTGGACAAACTCCTGGAAAATCTTGAATTATACGACATCGAGGCACTCCCTCGATCATCGAATCATTTTACGGACACTATGGACTCCTTGGGGTCACTAATCCAACAAGACCCTTCTAGTGAGATGACAACTATTCGAGTCAAAATACTATCACAATCCGTTATGGAGCGTGTAAGCTCTGACCTAATTCCAGGAATCCACCTGATCTAGATTGAACCATCTCAGGATAAGTTCTCTCAAATCCATGATAGTTTGAATCATGCCAACGAGGGGTCCTTGTTCTCTCTGACCCATCTTAATAGCAACACAATGCTATTCTTATAGGTCTGTTCCTGCTCAGCTTTTTTTAGGGATGAACATCAAGAGGGATTGGAAGTTCATACCATTGAGGTTTCTGATCAGCAGGATTGGTACACACCCATAAGAGACTACCTCAAGCTTGGTGACCTCCCACTTGGATTGACGCATGCCACAAAAATATCATTTAAATAGAAAGCGACAAAACATGTCTTGCTAGGAGATATTTTTTACCATCAAAACTACAAAGGGATCCTCCTCTGTTGCTTTGACCAGTAGGAGTCCTCTTGGGTGATCACCCAAGCGCACAATGGTACCTGTAGTGGCCACTTCAACGGTATGGCCATCGCAAAGTGCATTCTCCGCATGGGCTATTATTGGCCATCTTTAGAGTGAGATTGTTGTGCGTATGTAAAGAAGTGTGTGAAGTGTCAACACCATGCCAATTTGACACATGTACCTTCTCAAGCCTTGCATCCGATCCAATCGACTTGGCCATTTTTGCAGTGGGGCTTAGATCTAATCAAAAGATCTCCCCTGCATCTTCATGTTGTCACACATTTATCATAATGGCCATAGAGTACTTCACCAAGTGGGTGGAAGCAATTTCGCTTACCTCTACGACTAGTCCTCGCATTGTAGAGTTTATTTTACATAACATCATATGTCATTTTGGTATTCCATCCAAGATCATATCAGATAATGGGACGTCATTCAAGAACAAAGACATGCGTGCTTTGACCACAAAGTACAAAATTTAGCACAGTTTTTCAACACCCTATTATCCGTAGGCAAATGGGCAAGCAGAGGCGTCAAACAAAATGCTAGTTGCCATCCTTAAAAAGATGGTCACAGATATTCATAAGGATTTGCACATTCAAATCTTGCTTGCTCTTGAAGAACACAAGCTTATACTGAGAGGGGGGGTGAATAGTATAAGACCACTTTTTACTTTTTCCTTCAATTCAACTTTCAATTCAATATTATGCAGTGTATAGAAAGCAGTATCAAGCAGAAATCAAAGCAATGCAAAAAACACGATCCACAATAGAGACACAATAATTTACGTGGTTCACCCAAAGTGGGCTACTCCACGAATAAAATTTTCACTAAAATTTTATCAACCAAATCTGGGAAACCTTTTTTATTACAAATTTTATGGTTACCAACCCAAAGGAGACACCAATCCCCTAACTCTGTTCTAGCTGGTGATCCTCTAGAAGACCTTTGCCTCCCCTGCCCTTAGCAAATGGAACTCTATCCATAGAAGACACCAATCTTCCCTACTCTAGCTGGAGACCTCTGTCCTCAACTCTATCACCTCAAAGTTGGTCCTAAAATTTGCACTAAACACAGTCCTTCGATCTAGCACAAATGTCCTCGATCTCTTCCTCTAATATGCACCAAACACAGTCCTTCGGTCTGGCACAAATGTCCTCGAAATTGCACCTCTGTGCAATCACAACAACACTCGATCAAACATCAACTTATGCACCTCTACGCAATCATAGCAGCATGATCTTCGCACACTCTGCTTCCTTGCAATATCTCTCACTTAGAAGATTCAATGAAATGCACTCTGTACACTACAATCGAATTTGCACTCTACTTCTCGACGATCGAACTTCTCCCCACAATCTGTCTGTGAAAGTTGCACTTCGAACGCACACATCGATCGATACCAAATCTCTTCAAACAGCCCTCCTTTTATACTAACATAATCAAGATCTAAACCTTGGTCTTAGTTGGCTATTACCCTTAAACTATGTCGATTGCAAAACCCTAAGCTGCATCGGCCCAGATTTAACTTTATCGGCTTCAACCGCCTCTGTAGTTCTATAGCTTTTCTCGTGAAACTACAACATGTCGCGATATCATGACATATTTTGCAATCGTACACTTTTGTTTGTCTATTGTCATGATATCGTGACACTTTTGCCTTTGTCTGCCTTGACTACGTTCTTGTCGAGATATCGCGACACTTCTGTCTTTGCTGACGTCATCTTCACTCCTGTCGTGAAATTGTGACACTTTAGTCTTCTTGGTATTCTTCTAGGATTGCACTAGCGAAAATGAAACATGTCGCGAAATTGCGACACTTTCGCTGCCTTGAGCTTCTCTCTGCCTTATACCAAAAAAAATGGAACATGTCACAAAATAGCGACACTTTCACTGCCTTGAGCTTCTCTCTGCCTTACACCCGTGAAACTGGAACATGTCACAAAATCGCGATGCTTTCGCATTCGAGCTCTTCCTTCTTGAATTCATCATGAAATCATGATGCTTCTTCTGTTGAAGACTTGCTAACTATTTTTGTCATGAAATCGTGACACTTTCAACAACTGAATGCTGCCATCTCAACCTGTCACGAAATCATGACACTTTCTGCATTCGCAAGCTTTCTCTTCAACCTATTGCAAAATCGTGACACTTTTTGCATCCGTACGACTTCTTTGTAGCCTATCGCGAAATCGCGACGCTTATCATTTCAGACTCTTCCCTTTGTTGTATGTCACAAAATCGTGATAGTTCTCACTTCGAGCTTTTTAACATGTCATGAAATCATGACTGTCCTCACTTCGTCTTTTGCAGCATGTCGCGAAATCGTGACACTTTTTGAGATACTTTATCTCTCTTCAAACTTGTCATGAAATCACGACAGTTCATACTGCAGACTCTCCCTTCTGCATCATGTCGTGAAATCACGACACTTTTTTGCCCGTACAAAATTCCTTGCATTATGTCGTGAAAATGCGATATGTCACGAAATCGTGACACTTTTCCAACTTACTTTCTTTCGAACCTGTCAAGCCGAACCTTCAACAAAACACATTATTTTTACATCAAATCAAATTATTTCAAAAGCTTCTTGACATCAATGACAACTTATTCACTTGAGCAAATGCAATGTACTCAAGGTACCCAAAATTGCCAACAATCTCCCCCTTTGTCATTGATGGCAACCCTTTACTAAAAACACGTCTCAGAAGCTAAAATTGAAACCAACTGTGCTAACAGCTGAAAATATCCTATTGAAGTTTTGCTCCCCCTGACTTGAAGCTTTCCTCTTTACATTGAAGCTCTCCCCCTTACTCATATCTCTCCCCCTTTGTCATCAATGGCAAAGGGTCACCTTTGGGGCTTGGGACTAAGAATGAGCCTCTTAGCTTAGTCCCTCCCCCACCTCCTCATGAGGAGATTAAAACTGGGGTGGGAGTAAAACTCCCATTAGGCACTGATCATCATCAGTGTTTATAATTTCCTTGCCTGGACTTTTCTTGAACTTTATGCCCTCATTCCTATTTTTGTCACTGTTCTTGTTCTTGTTCTCATCCCTATCCTTTTTCATGCCTTGATCCTTGGACTTGATCATGCCACTGTTCCTGTTCCTGTACCTTGGAAGATCAGCTCTACACTGTCCAGCTGTGTGGCCTTCATTGTTGCACTTATAACAAGTAACAATGTTATTTATTTTAGGTATACTTGTTCTTTGAATCCTCCTATTTTGACTAACCCTGTTCCAGTTATTAGCCTTGCAAAAAATTGCCTTATGCCCAAACTATTTACACGAGTAGCAATACCCTTGAAAGAAATTACCACCTCTGAAACTGTCATTTATCTTCCTTACTTGAGCCATGCAATGTGCAGCCATGTGACCAAACCTGTAACACGCAAAACATCTGTTGTGTAATTTTCCTTTATACGACCTCTTGGGTCCTAAAAACTTCTTCTTCGCATTCTAAATTTCATTTTCTATTTCTGCACATCGATTACTCACGGACTCATGTTCTGAAGTACTTTCTTCATAAGAACTCTCTTCCTTTTAGAATCTCTTGCTAGATTCTCCAACCTGTTCTTTTTGCGGCTTAACAAAACCAAGACCTGTTTGATCTGTTGGATTTCTTTGACCTTTGATGAGAGACTTAACCCTTTTGGAGCTATCTTGAAACCTGTACAGATTATCCTTGTACTCTTTAGCTTCCACTTCCAAAGAAGCCATTTTCTGTTCCAACTCATTATACTCAAGAATCTTAGACTCTAACTCATCCTTGAGTTCCTGTGTCTTAGCTATAGAGAAGTCAAGACTTTCTATAAGATCGTCTCTCTCCATAAAACATTCATCTAACTTATCCTTGAGTCTATCATTCTTATTTCTTTCCTTTTTCAAAACACTAAGAGCATTATTAAGTTCACTTTCAAGATCTTTTATTTGTTTGCTTTCTGAATCCTCATGGCCTTTTCCAGATTTCTTATCACTAGAGGTGCTACCTTTTTCAAAAACCATACAAGCATCTTCTTGATAGTTTTTTGAAGCATCCTTATACATACTAGAAACCAAATCATTATTTGTACAGTCATCCTCAAGGTGACCAAAATTTCCACATCTAAGACATTTCATAATAATGAATCTATGTTTCGGTTCTTCCTCTTTTTATGATATGAACAAAATCTCATTTTCCTCATCACTTGAAGAGATTTCACTATCACTGCTAGAACACTTACTTGCTTTGTCTAGGTAGAAACTCTTCTTGTTCTTGTGTGAATACCTCTTTCCTTGATTGTTGTGTTCATCTTTGTTCTTTCTGTAATACCTGTGCTTTTCAGAATCCTTGCTCTTAACATCCTGTTTCTCTTCATCACTTTCATTCTTGGAAATAGTACAGTCAGTAGCATAATGACCAAACTTTCCATAATTGAAGCATCTTATATTTTTCATGCTTTTGTGCTTTATAGATAACTTACCTTTCTTGCTTTTCACTAGAAGACTCATCACTCTCTTGAAGCTGTTTACCCTTAGATTTCTTGGTAGCCTTGAAAGCTGCCTCTTTCTTGACATCAACCTTCACCTGAGTTCTCAACTCAAATGCTTTGAAATGTCTCAACTTGGCCTTTATGACATTCGCATCACCTGTATGAACCACCTGCAACTGTTTCCACATTTCACTAGCTGTCTTACAATGAATTACTTTGGTGAGATCTACTTTCTGTAAGCCTTTCAGGATTGCATTCATTGATTTTGAATTGCTATGATGAAGGAGCCTATCTTCTTTAGTATATGGACCATTTACAGGAATAGTGTACCCATCTTCAATCACTTCCCATACTTCATTACCAAGAGCCATTAGATGAACCTTCATTTTTGCACCCCAAAGACCAAAGTCTGATCCATCAAGAATAGGTTATGCATTGCCACTTGAATAATCCATTGTGTTCTTTATTTGCTTTTCCTTCAAGTTGTTAAGCTTTCTGAAGGCACCTTTTTCTGATACCAATTGAAGAACACAAACTTATACTAAGAGGGGGGGTGAACAGTATAAGACCACTTTTTACTTTTTCCTTCAATTCAACTTTCAATTCAATATTATGTAGTGTATAGAAAGCAGTATCAAGTAGAAATCAAAGCAATGCAGAAAACACCATCCACAATAGAGACACAACAATTTGCATGGTTAACCCAAAGTGGGCTACTCCATGGATAAAATTTTCACTAAAATTTTATCAACCAAATCTGGGAAACCTTTCTCGATTACAAAGTTTATGGGTACCAACCCAAAGGAGACACCAATCCCCTAACTCTGCTCTGGCTGGTGATCCTCTAGAAGACCTCTGCCTCCTCTGCCCTTAGCAAATGGAACTCTATCCACAGAAGACACCTGTCTTCCCTACTCTAGCTGGAGACCTCTGTCCTTAACTCTATCACCTCAAAGTTGGTCCTCGAATTTGCACTAAACACAGTCCTTCAGTCTAGCACAAATTTCCTCGATCTCTTCCTCTAATATGCACCAAACACAGTCCTTCGGTCTGGCACAAATGTCCTCAAAATTGCACCTATATGCAATCACAACACTCGATCAAACATCAACTTATGCACCTCTGTGCAATTACAGTAGCATGATCTTCGCACACTCTGCTTCCTTGTAATCTCTCTCACTTAGAAGATTCGATGAAATGCACTCTATACACTACAATCGAATTTGCACTCTGCTTCTCGGTGATCGAACTTCTCCCCGCACTTTATCTATGAAAGTTGCACTTCGAACGCACACATCGATCGATACCAAATCTCTTCAAATAGCCCTTCTTTTATACTAACATAATCAAGATCTAAACCTTGGTCTTAGTTTGCTGTTACCCTTAAACTACATCGACTGCAAAACCCTAAGCTGCATCGGCCCAGATTTAACTCTGTTGGCTTCAACCGCCTCTATAGTTCTGTAGATTTTCTCGTGAAACTACAACATGTCACGATATCGTGACATCTTTTGCAACCATACACTTTCGTTTGTCTATTGTCATGATATCACGACACTTTTGCCTTTGTTTGCCTTGACTACGTTCTTGTCATGATATCACGACACTTCTATCTTTGCTGACGTCATCTTCACTCCTGTCGTGAAATTGTGACACTTTAGTCTTCTTGGTATTCTTCTAGGATTGCACTAGCGAAAATGAAACATGTCGCGAAATTGTGACACTTTCGCTGCCTTGAGCTTCTCTCTGCCTTATACCAACAAAACTGGAACATGTCACAAAATAGCGACACTTTCGCTGCCTTGAGCTTCTCTCTGCCTTACACCCGTGAAACTGGAACATGTCGCAAAATCGCGATGCTTTCGCATTCGAGCTCTTCCTTCTTGAATTCATCATGAAATCATGACGCTTCTTCTGTTGAAGACTTGCTAACTATTTTTGTCATGAAATCGTGACACTTTCAACAACTGAATGCTGCCATCTCAACCTGTCACGAAATCGTGAAACTTTCTGCATTCGCAAGCTTTCTCTTCAACCTATAGCAAAATCGTGACACTTTTTGCATCCATACGACTTCTTTGTAGCCTATCGCGAAAGCACGATGCTTATCATTTCAGACTCTTCCCTTTGCTGTATGTCACAAAATCATGATAGTTCTCACTTTGAGCTTTTCAGCATGTCGTGAAATCATGATAGTCCTCACTTTATCTTTTGCAACATGTCACGAAATCGTGACACTTTTTGAGATACTCTATCTCTCTTCGAACTTGTCGCAAAATCATGACAGTTCATACTACGGACTCTCCCTTCTGCATCATGTCACGAAATCGTGACACTTTTTCATCCGTACAACCTTCCTTGCATTATGCCGCGAAAATGCGATATGTCATGAAATCGCGACACTTTTCCAACTTACTTTCTTTCGAACCTGTCAAGCCAAACCTTCAACAAAACACATTATTTTTACATCAAATCAAATTCTTTCAAAAGCTTCTTAACATCAATGACAACTTATTCACTTGAGAAAATGCAATGTACTCAAGGTACCCAAAATTGCCAACAGCTCTTTGGGCTTATCGCACTAGCATTCAGATGCCCACTGGGGCAACTTCATTTTTGTTGGTGTATGGCTCTGAGGCAGTCATGCCTCTCAAGTTGGAAAT
Organism: Wollemia nobilis; assembly: GCA_028583015.1. Lineage (NCBI taxonomy): Eukaryota > Viridiplantae > Streptophyta > Pinopsida > Araucariales > Araucariaceae > Wollemia > Wollemia nobilis. Next base: position 1,583,388 of record JAQPPZ010002952.1, read on the forward strand.
ACCTTCCCTACACATATCAATGCAAGAGTTCATCGATGATGACACTATGCGATAGGCCTGATTAGACCAGCTTACATTGCTCGACGAACGATGTGTCAATGCTCTCGAGCATCTGCGTATCTACCAAGAGCGACTTAAGAAAGCATACAACATGAAAGTTCACCTGAGATAATTTTAGGTTGGTGACTTGGTCTTAAAAGAGAACCAACAAAATTCTAACTTGCCTCCCCATCTAAGGGACAAGTTCACGAAAAACTAGTTAGGTCCCTATGTAATTGATAGTAAAATAGGACCTGGAACATACCGGCTAGTCTCTCTTGATGGAATAAAGGAACTAGAACCCTTGAACATCAGTAACTTGAGGCTATTCCACATTTAATAGAGCCATAGCCCACCTCAAAAATGCTCCAAGGATTCCCACAATCGCTTGGTCACCCCAAAATGCCCCAAAGGTATCTATAAACCCTTTGGTCAAACCAAAATCTCCAAGGATTCTTGCAATCGCTTGGTCACCCCAAAATGCCCCAAGGGTATCTATAAATTCTTTGGTCATCCCAAAAGCTCCAAGGATTCCCACCATCACTTGGTCAACTCATAAACGCTCCAAGGATTCCCATAATTGCTTCGTCAAACCCTAAAATGCCCCAAAGGTGCCCATAATGCCTTTGGTCAAACCAAAAGCACCAAGGATTCCCACAATCACTTGGTCAACCCCCAAACACCCCAAAGGTGTCCATAAACCCTTTGGTCAAACCAAAAGCTCCAAGGGTTCCCACAATCGCTTGGTCAAAAAAAAATATTAAAAAATAAACAAAAACAAAAGATAATTAAAAATAACAAAAAAATTGCATCTCACTTCCATGCATACTCTTAAAAATCAAAAATATAATAAACTGCATTAGGCATCTTATCCATACATGGCATATTTGTTTGTCATACACGTCATAAGCACCATAGACTGTAATTGTTAGGCAATTCCATCATTTTTGGCATTCAATACTTTTTGTACACACATCCATCCAAATTACCACCATCCACACTTTTTTATCATAGTCAGTTGTCTCCTAATGTATTTAGGGTTTTCGTCATTCAACTGTCTTTAGATTTCTAGTGAAAAAATGTACAAAGTCAGACATATTTTACAAAGGTAGAGTTTTAATTGGATCACACCTTGTTATGTAGAATCCCCATACAAGTTAAAACACATAAAAAAATCCCAAGTTGTGTGAACGTAAGAAAAACCTACAAAGCAGTCTAGGGTACAATAGGTGAAAGGTTAGCCTGATCATCCCCCTATGCGAATGGTGCGAGAATGCTGAGAATTGACAAAAGGATAAGCTCTTCTCCATCCAATTACCATAATAAACAATGGTCTTTACCACTAAAAAAAATCCCAATCACTTTTGGTCCCTAAAGTCGTAAGGATTCGTACTACACACCCTTGACAAGGATGGGTAGTCATCCCCAAGGCCTACAAGATCAATGCCATTACATAATCATATCCCCAATCACCTTTGATCCCCAAATTTGTAAGGATTCATACTACATGTCCTTGACAAGGATGGGTAGTCATCCCCAAGGCTTAAAAGATCAATGCCATTACATAATCATATCCCCAATCACCTTTGATCCCCAAATTCATAAGGATTCATACTACATACCCCTAAAAAGGATGGGTAGTCATACCCAAGGCCTAAAATATCAATGCCATTACATAGTAACATCCCCAATCACATTTGGTCCCCAAATTCATAAGGATTCGTACTACACATCCCTAAACATGATAAGTAGTCATCCCCAAAGCCAACAAGGATCAATTCCATTTGCAAGCCAAAAACCCATGAGCTCAACTTTGAAACCTAAAAATGCAAAATCAAATAACAGTGGTTATCACCACTATTCAAACCCCTTGCTCAAAAAGAAAAATAAAAGAGAAAAATAAATAGTGATTTTTATCACTATGTATGAGAGCAAGTATCCCAACAAGTCGAGCAACCAAAATACGCTTGAGCTTGAATCCTTGGAATTCTTAGCATTCGAAAAACCATCTAGGTGATCCTCATTACAGGTTTGGTGGACAACCTACCTAGTAATGGCGGTATCCTAAACGCATGATGATATGTCTATCACATTAGATTTGCGTGTGAGTAGACCAATGTTTGCATGTGGATGAGCTAGCTTATGGTACCTTAGATTGTCCTGTGGATTAATCTTACTAAATACAACAAAGGAGTTAGTGGAGCTAATTAGGTGATACTCAGTACAGGTTTTATGGACAGCCTATCTGGCACTAGTGGCATCCTGACAAATACCACATAAACGAACTCAATTGCACACACAGAGATGTGAAATAACTTGGTAAAACTCAAGTCTGATTAATACCTTGTTCAAAAATCTTGTAAGATAAATGTTCAGTCTTGGCTAGTTAGTTGAAGCATTTTAATCTCAAAAAAACCTTAACTACATTTTTAGCACAACTGTAGCACACTCCATTATTACATCACCATCAGAAAATACAAAAAAACATTTATCATATGAAAAGTCGTTCCACAAAGCAATCACATAGTATAGAGAGCTAGTGAATCCTGTACAGTCTATGGTGCCACCGACAAGTTATCAACAAATCATTCCATCCATTCCATATGCATACATCATATAATTAGAAACATTGCATTCATAATAACACATGCATACATCAACTAACTAAAATATGCATAAAATTAAACCATAACAAGTGTATAAAAACAAAGAAAGTCATGTATATATATTGTCAAAAAGGCCCTCAGGCTACAATAAAATGGTCCTCTGACCTCACGAACAAAATCAAAAACTCAAAAACCCCCAAGCCTAGGACGTCGACCACCATGATCACGTAGGATCGGTACGACTGGAACTACCCCCAGTGGTGTGGGTCCTATGGGACCTCTCAGTACGGCTGTTGCTAGCCCCTGCATCATGCCCACTAGTGCTACCCTCACCCACCCGCCTATGACGAGAGGAAGCAGACTGCTCAGTCTCATTGTCTCTTGTTCGGTGAAAAGATCCACCTCCAGTGAGCTCAAGTAACTGCCCACCGAGGTAGATAATATTTGCCTCCAACTCCATTTGGTGTCGGACCAAATCCATCTCCCATCAACGGTACACAACCAATGCGTCATCGCGCTATGCCAACTGAGTCTGCAGGAGATACCTCACACTAGATGAGTCGGGAAGTAGAATGTTGGAGATGAGGGTCATGAGCAGTGCATGCCTCACTCCCAACATGCCCTTCTCCAGCCACCATCGTACCAAAATCCTGCCAATCAGGCAGTCCCCCTCTACCCTCTCCACTGAACTATCCACCCCCATCTCCACCCCATGCCCAAAGCACCATGTTAGCATCGTCGTCTGCTGATCACGAGGAGTAGTCCAAATGGGCAATCCATCTATTGGAATCCATAGAATCTGATAGACGTCCTCTAGAGTCATTGTCATCTCCCTTGTTGGGAGATGAAATGTGTTGGTGCGGGTATCACACAAATTTATCAGGGTAGTCAGATATGCTCGATCCCCCACCATAGGCTCTAACCAAGTCACCTGCTTGAGCCCAAGGGCATCAAGTCACTCCTAGTCCACCATAGTCAGCACCTACTGTGCATCCGAAAACACCGTTGGCACACGGTATCGGCTCTTCACCACCTGCAAAACAAAAACAACACAAAAACATTAAAAACATGACAACAAAAAAAATGTACAACAAAAACATTTAACAAATGTACAACTAAAACATTTAACAAATGTACAGCAAAAACATTTAACAAATGTACAGCAAAAACATTTAACAAATGTACAACTAAAACATTTAACAAATGTACAGCATAAACATTTAACAAATGTACAACAAACACATTTAACAAATGTACAACAAAAACATTTAACAAACGTACAGCTAAAACATTTAACAAATAAAACAAAACATAAAAAAAAAAACAAAAAACAAAAAGAAGCACAATTAACAAATTTTGACCTAGGGTTTTTAACCTTAGTTTAAAAAAAAAAAAAAAAAAAACAAAATAACAACAAATTTACAGTTACCTAGGGTTTTTAACCTTAAGTTAAAACTGATAAAAAACAAAAAAAATACAAAATACACAAATTTTTAACCTAGGGTTTCTTAATCTTAGTTTAACCAAAAAAAAAAAATCAGTTAAAAAAAAAACAAAATACACAAATTTTTTAACTAGGGTTTCTTAATATTAGTTTAAACAAAACAAAAAAACACAAAATACACAAATTTTTCAACTAGGGTTTCTTAATCCTCGTTTAAACAAAAACAAAAATAAAAATAAAACTTTAAACTAGGGTTTAATCTTAGTTTAAACGCAAAATACAAAAAAAAAATAAGATTTTAAACTAGGGTTTACTTTTAGTTTAAAATGCATAATACAAAAAACCAAACAAAATAAAACAATTTAACCTAGGGTTTTCATCCTAGTCTAAACGAACAAAATACAAAAACAAAGTAAAATAGTTTAACCTAGGGTTTTCATCCTAGTCTAAACGAACAAAATACAAAAACAAAATAAAATAGTTTAACCTAGGGTTTTCATCCTAGTCTAAATGAACAAAATACAAAAACAAAGTAAAACAGTTTAACCTAGGGTTTTCATTCTAGTCTAAACGAAAAAACAAAATATCAAGTAAATTACGGCTTTTGAAAATAAAAACAAGCAAAATAAAGAGAAGGAGCACTCACGGGTCTCACCTTGGCTCTGCCACTGGATGATCCAGTCCGTGAACTCATTGTGTCCACAAAAATTCGACAGTGCTCTGCTACGTGAACTCGACCTCCTCCTCCTCACAGCTCCAAATCACTAGAAAAAACAAATGCAAATGAGCCCAACACCTAGTTTTGGCCCTTAAATAGGCTTTTAGGCCTGTAATTGTTCCACCCTAGGATGAGCACTCTAGTTAGCGCTTGTACCACCCTGGGACGATTACTAAACTGGTATTCATCCCACCTTGGGATGATTACAGAGCAAGAAAATCAAAAATAGAAAAAATTGCATCTAAAATACACCAAAAACAATAATAAAATTATTGAGCAAAGGCACCTTTGCGCCTGTGCTTCAAGGCATCCAAAACTGACGTCGAGGTCACAAATACTCACTATACTACTCCCTAAGAAGGCTACTTTTAGACACCAAAACGACACCAATCCGATTATGTGATTGCAAACACTAATCGCTTTGACAAACACAACCCCCAGGGCAGCCCTCAGAGGTCAAACAGTGGTCCTAACCACTTTCATAGCAATTTTGTAAGGTCAAGAAGCAATTTGGCACATTCAGGCACTTTGTCCAGTATTCGTCTCACCCAGGGACGAATTCTGAAATCGTCTCTGGTCAGGACGAATTCCAGGTTTAACGGGCAAAAAGAAAAATGTCGCCAAGTGGCAGCCAAGGACAGTCAATTATTGCCTCCTACCATGCATGCGTGTGCAGGTGGGTAGGTTGGTAGTTAGTGGACTGTCACAAGGGCAGTCATGGAAGCCCAAGTCAAGGAGGAGTCTCCTCCCTCTTGGGAAGGCATCGCTGCCACATGGCATCCCTGCATGCCCCTCCAAAGAGACCCCATGGGTCTATAAAATGGTGGACTTTCCCACCCAAAGGAGGAGAGATTGGAGGCGATTTCAAGCAACGAAGTGCTACCCAATTGAACACCCATTTGCATATTTTTGATTCACCTTCTCACATCCATTAATCTCTTTCGCAAGGGAGGTTATTGGGTGGCTTTTGGAATCGTGGATCTAACCCAAATCCAACATTTGACCACCTCAAACCACCAATTTGCCGACACCCCAATCGAAGAGATTTTGAGCCCATCCCTAGTGGATTGGTGTCAAAATCAAGTCCTAACGGTGGGCGGCCCATTTGGGCACCCCACACTTTTCTTTTAAGTTTCATTTTAATTATCATTTATGCATCTCTATTCTATGCTATGTTGTTTAAGTAGTCTCTAATTTCGATTTCATAGAATCTTGATCACACATTATCATGCTTTGTCGATTGTATAGCTCTCACTAACTTGCAGGTGGCAATATCGAATTCCTGAGGATAGAGGTCAAATTGGGAGAATCCGACCATCTGGTCATCCCAAAATGGCCCCAATTACTTAACCCCCCTGTCTGCAGGTGTTTTGGAGACCTCGAGGTGTGACATTGGAGCGGTAGAACTCGGCTTTCCTAACACAGTAGAATTCGTCCCACCCGGGGACGAATAGCAGTCGAAATTCGTCTTGCCTAGGGACGAATTCCAGTTGAGAGTAGATGGGTCGATTGTTTCAATGGCAGTAGCCCTATGGTAATGTCTTCTGTCCTCTATCAGGTTTTCAGCTTATTTAGATTCACTTTACTCACTGTTTTAGACAAATGTTTATATGCATCTTTTGGCAATTTCAAAGGACGAACTTTATTTTTGTCACAGGTGCTACTAACGCCTTGTTTGTTTCTTTGATTGCATGAGGAGCAACAAGAAGTAAGGATTCATCAGCATAAGCGGTGGCAACACTCAGGCCCGCCCATTTCAAACGTGGGCATGCGGAAGAGGGATCATTGATCATGATTGTAACCAAATCTATTTAACGCTCCTAACCCTTAAAAAGGGAGGAGGCAATTTTGTAACCGAGGTTAAAGAGTTTAATAAAAAGGGCTGTGACTTCTCTAAATTCTTGTAACTGATTTCAATCAATTTGCCTCTTTCGTTTAATGCACTTCATATTCTAGGACTTAAGCGTTATTTTGATTTGAATGCATCGAAGTAGTTTTCCTTTCTAAAAAGCTTCCGAAATCTCATGCTTTCAGTGGCGATCATGGTGGGACCCTGTCCCCTATTTTTTTATATTAAACAACTGATCCTTTTGAGTTTTGTGCTTGACAGGTACAAATTTTTTTAACGCAGACTGTTATTCGTCTCTGGCTGTGACGAATACCTTACTGTAATTCGTCTGACCCTGAGACGAATTTAAATTCATCTCTGGCAGGGACGAATTCGGTTCTGTAATTCGTCTCACAGAGGGACGAATTCCTGCCTATAAATTTTTAGAGCAGAACGTCAAAAGTAGCCGGTCCAGGCAGAGAAGAGGTAGGGATTTTTATAATCTCTGTTAAATTTTTCTATTTTTGTTTCTATTTCTTTGGTTGTTTTCAGTTTATCCTTCTTGCTTAGGGAAAGTCATTTATGCTTGTTTCATTTTCGCTAAATAAAATGAATCCCACACACTTCACGTGGTAAAATTAAACCAAGGAGCTGGTCGTAAAACCCCAACCCTTGAGCAAGACCAACGGTGGGTTCATCACCACCTTGGCTTAGCTTTGCATCCATTTCCTCGATTGTCACTGTTGTTAGGCGTAAATCTTGACAAAAGCTGACCGAGTGTCACTAGGGTGATTCCCATGCGTGTGAGGATAAGTCTTCTATGGTAGGTGTCATTAATAGGACAATCCCCCTTCCGTACCACCTATGTTCCATGTACCATCTGCTCTCACGTACCTATAGTTTCCCTCTCGTAAGGGTGGGTATATAGAGAGGTTGGTATATCGGTCCAGCAATGGTATATTGAAGGGGCGACCATTTATGGGAGTCATATGAGCCAACATTATGCATTTAAATGTTCTTCAAAACTTGCAAAAACAAAACAAAACATTAAAATGCACTAAACCAGTTTAGGACACACTATTAATCCTTAAAAGAGATAATCACGGTTTGTGTATGTGTGTGTTCATTTCTGCTTAGTGTAAACAAAAAAAAAATCATCATAAACAAGATAAAAATCTGCTTAGCTAGTAGAGAAGCACCACAATGGTGTACACCCGTAGCCAAGCCCGATCAAGGGCAGACGCTGCGGAAGGTGCACAAAGAGAGGGAGCTGGTCACCTTCGCTTTAGCCCTGAGGACTTGGCCATACTGCCTTGGTGGTCTGGCCTACAAGAGAGTCCACATCAGGCCACATCAAAAAGGAATTATTGGGACCCTCCTCATTGGAGTATACCTATTCAACACAGCCCCTTTCGGGAAGACGCTTTACATGTAGATCTCAATGTAAGTAGACAACCGCCTCTTGAGGCTAGAGATGAGTGGCTACAACGCGATGAAGCGCTAGAGAGGCATAGTGTCCATGAGGAGAGATAGCGTGAATATGCTACCTCTTCCTTGCCTCCCATTAGAACAAAAAGACAAAATCCAAAGCGTAGGGCTCTTCACACAGGGCGAGCCAACTCTGCCTGCACCTTTCAATCCCATGAAAGGGAGTACGAGGAAAGCCATCGCATTTCGCAAGGACAACAAATAGTGCGAGAACCTTGCATTTTTGCACCTGCTAGATATCATGATCACACATCGAGGCCAGAACCTCAAGTAAATGCCACCTACCTCGACAGAGGGAAGCGACCCATTGAAATTTTAGATCATCAAGATTGAGGCAAACACATAGGAGAAACATTTAAGCCTCCTGAGCAAAAGAGGGTAGACCAAGTTGACCCGACAGTCGCCAGACATGCCGCCCGCCAAGCCCGAATCACGTAGCTTGAGCAAGGTCATCAGGAGTTAGAGTACTTATATCGCCTGAATAAAGAGCGCATGTAGCGCGAAGCGAATGAGTTATGCTATAAACTACCTGAGAGGGTACCAACCCCTCGCACCCAAAAAGCAGAACAATATGAAAGGCACAATCCTTTGGTGTAGGACAGGTCTCCGTGACCTCGTCAAGCTTTGCCTCCGAGACCTTATAGACCCGAGAGGGAGGCCACTCCCCAAAACAATGATGGGTACCCTCAGTGGGGACTCAATTAGGGTCATAGGTCTTGCCTAGAGACTCCTCAAGAAATTTATGAGGAGTACAAACCAGAAATAGAACGGGCCAAATGCCCCATCAAGGCAGGAGGGCTGCCACTTGGCCACCCCCCCATAGGCCTCCAGTCTCCCATAACTCACAACGGGAGCAAACAAAAGAGGAAGAAATAAAATCTTCCGATGCATACAAAGCGCTATTAGAGCATTTAGAGTCAGTGGAGACAAAACCTTCTGGGCATCAAAATCCCACGTTACGTCAACTCCGTAGTCATCTAGTGCATCCCTCAATGCCCACACCTATTTACCTCAAACATTTCAAGTTGCCTCAATTGGCAGTATTTAAAGGTGAAGAGGACGCACAAGAACATGTCACAAGATTCCTAAGCCAATGCTTCAACATCCAAGATAATGACGCATTGTTGCTTAGGACATTCATAACCACATTCGCAAGCCCTGCCTCGGATTGGTTCACACAGTTACCAAAACATAGCATAAACAATCTAGATCAATTAGTAGATGCATTTCTTGAACGCTTTGCTTTCAACACAAGGAAGAAGGCATCACTGAGTGATCTGGCTAGCCTCAAACAATATAAGGAAGAAACAATGGCAGCATACAGGAATCGATGGAGGGCTTTGCTTTCTAAGCTACCCTACCATCCCCCTATGTCTGATCTCACACAGATGTTTGCACGGAGTTGCTTAAAATCAATCTCTAGGCTATTGCTGCTGCAGCAATACGACAGTTTAGAAGAAGCTTTGGTGCAAGCCAGAGTTATAGAAGAGATCAAAATAGGCGAGGGCACAATCGCCAAGCCTAAAAAGAAAGAGTGGAATAAAACCACTAAGATTGGGACAACGCAATCACAACCCTCTACGATTAACCAAGTTACGATAAACGTTCCCAAGCCTGTGTAAGAAATACAACCCCGAAAGGCTAATTACCAGGAAGTGCCTCCTAGTTATGAAAGAGATAATAAGAAACAGGAGCAGAATCAGCAGCGTCGCCCTAGGCGACAATTCACCCCTTATATGGAGTCTAGGGACTCCTTATTTGACCGCTTGTCAATGATAAATTTAGTCACCCTTCCAGAGATCCAAACTATAGACCCTAATGCTCCCAAGCCTAAGGGATATAAAGAGGAATTGTATTGTAGATTCCATAGACGAAAGGGACATGACTTGAATGGATGCTAGAAATTCAAAGGATTAATCCAAGATTTGATCAACAATAAAACATTGGCCGTGGAAAACCCCATAGCGCCAAATAATCAACAAATGGGGGTATTTAAGGACCCTTTGCCTGCCCACGAGGTGCAGGCAAAACCTCTCCAGATTAATGAGGTGCGATAGAATCTTCCCATGCAAGGATTTGTGGGAATGATTAGCATAGTGACCAGGAACAAAAAGTACCCAACAGTTGCCCCCGAGGTAGCTACAAGGGAAGTTCCAACAACGTCATAGCCTCAACAACGCCCTGTGCAGTTGCCTCCGCTTAGACCTGAGGTCACGATACGAACCAAAATCACGTAGAGTTTTTGGATCACATCGACTAGGCTTTCCATCTACGAGCTTATTCAACAGTCAACACCTCATAGAGAAGCTCTTATGGAAATTTTAAAAGCCATTGAATTACAGCCTCATGAAGCAAATTCTTTCAACAACTTCGTGGGACATGTGAAATGATGTACGGAGCCGGTCATTACCTTCAGAGAGGATGAAGTCAAAACAATATCAAATGACATGGCAGATCCACCCCTACACGTTGTCACGTGGGTCAACAGGATCCCATACAAGAGAGTGTTGGTAGATACTGGCTCGTCCAGTAACATCATTACCACTGCAGCACTAAAACATCTGAAGCTGCCAGCCTCTCATATCACAGCCTCCACATACACACTACGAGCTTTCAACGATGCGATATGCTCGACGGTCGGCATAGTTGTTCTGCCTGTCCATGTAGGACAAAAGACAATACCTACATTGTGCCATGTGTTGGAAGGCGAGATGGCTTACATTATACTGCTAGGGCGGCCCTGGATCAGGGACATGAAGTGTGTCCCTTCGATCGCTCACCAGTGCCTAAAGTATGCATTTTAAGGAGAAATACATGTAGTCTCGATGGAATTAGAACCCTTCAAGTATTGCAATGTGGTGCAATTAATGCCTCAATCAACCCTCCCGTCAACGCATTTGGATTTCTAGTTAAATCCATCTAAACAGGGTCCAGTACCGTAGGCACCACTGGTGACCAAAACATCAAAATCCCATCCAGGTGAGTCTTCATCATCTGCTCCTTCACTACCAATGCCACCTGTCATGGCTAAACAAAAGGACAAGGGAAAACAGATCATGGAAGAGGCTCAGCCCCTAGAAGAGGGGTTGCCAACAATTTCAACGGTATCAACAGAGGAAATACCTAGCACAACGGAAGCTGAGACTCCTAAAACACCAAACATGGAATGGAATCAGGAAGGACTCCCGTTCCCTCCCTCCCAAGCATCAACAATCATCGTTGAAATGGCCAGTACGGGCCCGGGGGAGTATTTAGTGCGGAATGTTGTGGCAACGCCCGCATTAGAATCGGTACGAGACATGGGGAGACCTCGCCTTCCCATAGGAATAGTTGTTCCTCTAGGTTACCCACCAAACCAGACAATTTTTTTGTATGGGGGCCTTGATCATGGTCTTGAACCATGCAAGCAAAAGGAAGCAGACGAAGAGCCTTTTGTTGAAAATATCAACTATCTGTCAAAACCGGACTTCGCTCTAAGATATCTCGTCCAATGCAATTGGCATGGATACGGGCTAGGCAGATATGAGCAAGGGATGCGTGTCCTTTTCCAACCAAGATATCAGATGCCATATGATAAGTTAGGAGTAGGGTTCAACCACCCCCTGCTCTTAGACATTCTTGGTAGAAAATATGCAAGGCCTAGAAATAGGCAATAAGGGGGGATTGGCACCAGATCTTTATGCCAACCCGAATACAAAATATACATTGGGAGATTACCTCCCATGGTCAACAAACACCCTTGGCAACAACAGTAATCCCTCTCCTTTGCTAGAGAGAGGTGAAAGTTTGGACATTAATCCCCAAAGAGAACATCAACGGTGTCCGGACATCTTTTTGAAGCTATTCCCCTTAGAGATTCCAGTTGAATCAATACAATGTCAAGAGAATTAGGTCCCCCCACCAAGAGTGGAACAACCGCAATGGGACAAGATCAATTTGCTGGAACAAGGAGAACCCTCAATGTTGCAAGTAACAGTTGCTGAAGAGAATGAACATTTTTGGATTTTTGAAAGTGATTCAGAAGATGAGACTGAGATGGCCTATCTCAATCACATGAGACAGATGCAACAAAGGCAACAAGTGCAACAACGACGTCCCTTAGGGATTGATGACTTATTTGCATAGATGGGCATACTGCCAGGGCATGAGTGGTGGGTAGACCCAGCAGGGTGGGACCAAGTGTTGGATCCATGGCTCCAAATTCATGATGAGCACCATCCACCCCGAGATCCTATCATGACAATAGTGCCGAGGGAAGACCTTGTCCTCCTATTCACACATAGGGCCAATCCGTTCGTGCCCATTCCCATAGAGCCAGATCCAGAGTATAGGGAGCATCTAGAAGATTCAAGTTATCACACCCACGGTAATGGAGACCAAATTCATTCCATCCACATGATCTCCATTGATTTGACCGCACCCATCCGCAATCCGGTCGATCCAGCACGGTCATTGCATCTAGACATAGATGCCATCAACTGGGATCACATCAATTCACCTTTATCACCATCAGAGTACTAGCCTTTCGATGAAATGCCTCATTTTACCCCAAGGACAACTCAGGATATTTTTTAGGCTAAAGAGGAACTCGAGGTTCCAAACGTAGATCTAAACTCAACTAATGATATCCATTTGATCCCGAATCCACATCAGTTGGAGGACAAATCCCACATGTCAGTCAAGGATACGACTGACGTAGATATCGGCACAGATCCAATGAATCCATAGATTCTCAAGTTGGGGGTAAGTCTTTCCCCCGAGGAGCAAGCCGATTACATTGCCCTTCTCAAAGAGAAGAAGGAGGTTTTTGCATGGTCATACAAAGATATGCCAGGACTAGACCCGCAGCTAGTCACGCATAATTTAACGCTTGATCCGAAAATCAAGCCTGTAAAGCAAAAACTATGTAAGATGCACCCAACAGTGGCCTTGATGGTCAAAGACAAATTGCAAAAGCTATTGGATGCACAGTTTGTCATTTGCATGGATTATCCACCATGGCTGTCCAACATGGTTCCTGTCAAGAAGCCCGATGGGAGGATTCGCATATGCACTAATTTTTGAGATCTAAACAAAGCGAGTCCTAAGGATGATTTCCCCTTGCCGAGCATCGACGCGTTGGTAGACGCTACAGCAGGTCATGAAATGCTCTCCCTCATGGATGGTTTCTCAGGATACAATCAGATTTGTATCAATCCTGAAGACCAACTAAAAACGGCGTTCACAACACCTTGGGGGACATTTTGTTATAAGGTCATGCATTTTGGCCTTAAAAATGCTGGCGCTACCTACCAACATGCCATGACATATATCTTCCACGATTACATGCACAAAACTTTAGAATATTACATGGATGATTTGTTAGCCAAGTCTCTTTTGCACTCAAATCATATCGATGACTTAAGCAAGATCCTCGATCGCCTCATGGAGCATAAAGTTAGACTAAACCCCAAGAAGTGCGTATTTGGCGTCACATATGGAAAACTATTGGGTTTCATAGTCTTAAAGCGAGGAATCGAGGTGGACCCAAAGAAAGTCAAGGCAATCCTTGAAATGGTTCCCCCAACTACAATCAAGCAACTCAGAAGTCTGCAAGGAAAGGTCACGTCAATTAAACACTTCATAGCACAATTATATGACAAGTGCCGACCAATGAACAAATTATTGCACAAGGGGGTTACATTTCATTGGGATGACGAGTGCTAGTCAGCCTTTGACAAAATAAAACAATACCTGGCTTCGTCACCAGTATTGGAACCACCTAGACCAGGAGTGCCGTTCTACTTATACATCTCAGCTACTGAGGTGGCACTGGGCGCCATGTTAGCCCAGAAGAATGAACTTCACAAGGAACAGGCTACTTACTATCTTAGCCGCACCCCGGTCGGGTTATGAACTTAACTATGCATACGTTGAGAAACTCTGCTTGGCAGTGGTGTTTGCTACCAAAAAGCTACACCACTACATGCTGAGAAACACTATGTATGTTGTGTCTAAGGAGAATCCATTGTGATACATGATGAGTCGTACTTATCATAGTAGTCGCACGGCGAAATGGATCATGTTGTTGACGGAATTTGACATAGAGTTTATTGGACAAAAATCTATCAAAGGACAAGTCATAGCCGATCAACTAGCAGAGGCTCCTCTTGAAGACGATCAGCCTTTGGTCATAGAACTACCCGATGATGGGGTCTTCCATGTCTCAGAATCGCCAAATTCTGATGAGCCTGAGTCACAGGCCGACATGACCCTTTTCTTTGATGGTTCTAAATGTGAGCAAGGTGGTGGCACGGGAATTGTATTCTTCACACGGTAGGGTGCTCCAATGCCCCTGTCATTTAAATTAAACTTCTCGTGCACCAACAATAATGCAGAGTATGAAGCCTTGCTCCTAGGTCTTCAGACAACAATCGCCATGAACATCAAATTATTGAACATCTTTGGTGATTTGTTGTTAATATTCAATCAAGTCAAAGGGGTATATCAATGCAAATGCCCAGTCCTGCAGGCTTATAAAGCCCTCGTGGACATATTCTTGGCAAAACTTGAGTGGTATGACATTGAGGCACTCCCTCGATCATCAAATTGTTTTGCAGAAACAATGGCCTCCTTGGGGTCACTAATTCTGCAAGACCTTTTCGGTGATATGAAAACCATTCAAGTCAAAACCTTATCACAATTCGTGATGGAGTGTGCAAGCTCAGACTTGACGCCAGGAATCCACATGATCCATATTGAGCCATCCTCGAATAAGTTCTTTCAAATTTGAGATCGTCTAAAATGTGCCAACTAGGGGTCCTTGTTCTCCCCTACTCCCATTAATAGCAACACAACGCTATTCTTACAGGTTCTATCCCATTCAGTGTTTTCTAGGGATGAACTTCAAGAGGGATTTGCTATTCATACTGTTGAGGTTTCTGATCAACAGGACCGGTATTTACCCATCAGAGACTACCTCAATTTAGGTAATATCCTGCTTGGATTGACTCATGCCACAAAACGAGCACTTAAGCAGAAAGCGGCTAAGTATGTCTTGATAGGAGACATTTTGTATCGTCGCAGCTATGAAGGAATCCTCCTTCATTGCTTAGACCAACAAGAGTCCACTTGGGCGATCGCCCAAGCGCACGATGGTACATGTGGTGGCCACTTTAGTGGTATGGCCATCGTAAAGTGCATTCTTCGCATGGGCTATTATTGGCCATCTTTAGAGCGAGATTGTTGCACATAGTCAAGAAGTGTGTGAAGTGTCAACATCATGCCAATCTGATGCACGTACCTTCTCAAGCCTTGCAGACAGTCCAGTCTACTTGGACATTCTTGCAGTGGGGCTTTGATCTAATTGGAAAGATCTCCCCTGCATCGTCAGGCCATCACACGTTTATCATAACGGCCACAGAGTATTTTACCAAGTGGGTGGAAGCTATTTCGCTTACCTCTACGACAGGACCCCGCATTGTGGAGTTCATTTTACATAACATCATATGTCGTTTTGGTATTCCATCCAAAATAGTCTCGGATAATGGGACGCCTTTCAAGAACAAAGACGTGCGTGCTTTGACCACAAAGTACAAGATTCAGCATAGCTTTTTGACACCTTATTATCCGTAGGTGAATGGGCAAGCAGAAGCGTCAAACAAAATGCTAGTTGCCATCCTTAAAAATACCATCACAGACAGTCATAAGGATTGGCACATTCAAATCCCACTTTCCCTATGGGCCTATCGCACTAGCATTCGGACACCCACTGGAACCACTCCATTTTTGCTCGTGTATGGCTCTGAGGCAGTCATGCCTCTAGAGTTGGAGATTTCTTCCCTGTGCATATCAATGCAGGAGTTCATCGATGATGACTCTGCACGACAGGCCCGGTTAGACCAGCTTACGTTGCTTGACGAATGACGCATTAATGCTCTCGAGCATTTACGTATTTATCAAGAGCGATTGAAGAAAGCTTACAACATGAAAGTTCACTTGAGGGACTTTCGGGTTGGTGATTTGGTTTTGAAGGAAAACCAACAGAATTCTAGTTTTTCGTCCCACCTAAGGGACAATTTTGTGGCAAATTGGTTAGGTCCATATGTCATTGATAGCAAAATAGGACCCGGGACATACCGGCTAGCTTCTCTTGATGGTATCAAGGAAATAGAACCCTTGAATATTAGTCATTTGTGACCATTCCATATCTAAGAGAGCCATATCCCAAAAATGCTCCAAGGATTCTAAAATCGCTTGGTCAAATCCCAAAAATGCTCCAAGGATTCTAAAATCACTTGGTCAAATCCCAAAAATGCTCCAAGGATTCTAAAATCGCTTGGTCAAATCCCAAAAATGCTCCAAGGATTCTAAAATCGCTTGGTCAATCCCAAAATGCTCCAAGGATCCCTAAAATCGCTTGGTCAAATCCCAAAAATGCTCCAAGGATTCTAAAATCGCTTGGTCAAATCCCAAAAATGCTCCAAGGATCCCTAAAATTGCTTGGTCAATCCCAAAATGCTCCAAGGATCCCTAAAATCGCTTGGTCAATCCCAAAATGCTCCAAGGATTCCTAAAATCGCTTGGTCAAATCCCAAAAATGCTCCAAGGATCCTTAAAATCGCTTGGTCAATCCCAAAATGCTCCAAGGATTCCTAAAATTGCTTGGTCAAATCCCAAAAATGCTCCAAGGATTCTAAAATCGCTTGGTCAAATCCCAAAAATGCTCCAAGGATTCTAAAATCGCTTGGTCAAATCCCAAAAATGCTCCAAGGATTCTAAAATTGCTTGGTCAAATCCCAAAAATGCTCCAAGGATTCTAAAATCACTTGGTCAATCCCAAAATTCTCCAAGGATCCCTAAAATCGCTTGGTCAAATCCAAAAAATGCTCCAAGGATTCTAAAATCGCTTGGTCAAATCCCAAAAATGCTCCAAGGATCCCTAAAATCGCTTGGTCAATCCCAAAATGCTCCAAGGATCCCTAAAATCGCTTGGTCAATCCCAAAATGCTCCAAGGATTCCTAAAATCGCTTGGTCAAATCCCAAAAATGCTCCAAGGATCCTTAAAATCGCTTGGTCAATCCCAAAATGCTCCAAGGATTCCTAAAATCGCTTGGTCAAATCCCAAAAATGCTCCAAGGATTCTAAAATCGCTTGGTCAAATCCTAAAAATGCTCCAAGGATTCTAAAATCGCTTGGTCAATCCCAAAATGCTCCAAGGATCCCTAAAATCGCTTTGTCAAATCCCAAAAATGCTCCAAGGATTCTAAAATAGCTTGGTCAAATCCAAAAAATGCTCCAAGGATCCCTAAAATCGCTTGGTCAATCCCAAAATGCTCCAAGGATTCCTAAAATCGCTTGCTCAAATCCCAAAAATGCTCCAAGGATCCTTAAAATCGCTTGGTCAACCCCAAAATGCTCCAAGGATTCCTAAAATCTCTTGGTCAATCCCAAAATGCTCTAAGGATTTCCACAATTGCTTGGTCAAAAATCAAGAAAATTCAAAAACAACAAAAATCATCAAAAACAACAAAAAAATTTTGCATCTCATTTCTAGGCATACTCAAATTCATCAATAGAGAGCTCTTCTCACACCTCATCTTCATATTCACCAAAATCAATCCATCAAAAAAAACAAAAATATGTAGCTGCATCAAGCATTGCATCCATACATTGCATATTTGTGGTCGTACAAGTCAAAGGCACCATAAGCTGTAATTGCTCTACTAGTCCATCTTGTTCCACACTGTTCCATTTTACAAAAACAACAAAAACACCATGCATTGCTTTTTACCACACTAGAGTCAGTGGTCTTTTAATGTATCAAGGTTTTCATGATTCAGTCATCATTTTGCTCTTTAGCCATGTAATGTATCAAGTCAGACAGATTTTACGAAGGTAGAGTTACACTTGAAATATGCCTTGTTACGTAACATCCCAACACAAATTAAAACACATAAAAATTCCCAAGTTGTGTGAACGAAATATGAAACCTGTGCAGTAATCCAGGTCACCATAAGTGAAATGGTTATTTTGCTCATCCCCCTGTGCGAATGGTTTTAGAATGCTGAGAATTCACAAAAGGACAAGCTCTTTCTTATCCATTCACCTCCATATACAGTGGTTTTCACCACTACCAAATTCCAATCATAGTTGGTTCCCAAAGTTGTAAGGATTTGTACTACACATCCCTGCCAAGGATGGGTAGTCATCCCCAAGACCTAAAAAGATCAACATCATTCACAAACAAAATTCCAACAAATCATCATCCTAACACTTTCCATTCACCTTTGGTCTCCAAGTTGTAAGGATTCGTACTATCCACCCCTAACCAGGATGGGTAGTCATCCCCAAGGCCTAACAGATCAATGCCCTTGCTCCATAATCTCCATTACCCCCTTGGTCCCCAATGTCATAAGGATTCGTACTACATGTCCCTGCAAAGGATGGGTAGTCATCCCCAAGTCCACAAGGATCAAGACCACTCACCAACCCAAACTCACAATACTCAAAATACAAAATCAAATAACAGTGGTTATCACTACTATTCAAAATCCTTGCTCAAAAAGAATTAATAGAAAATAAACAGTGATCTTCAT
The DNA here is from genome assembly GCA_028583015.1 of Wollemia nobilis. Classification (NCBI taxonomy): domain Eukaryota; kingdom Viridiplantae; phylum Streptophyta; class Pinopsida; order Araucariales; family Araucariaceae; genus Wollemia; species Wollemia nobilis. The sequence continues at coordinate 1,602,089 of JAQPPZ010002952.1, forward strand.
CACTATATAGACGAGCAACTTTCTAAATCATTCAGCCAACAAATATCCTGAACTTGAATCCCTGGAATTCTCAGCATTCGAAAACCATCTAGGTGATCCTCATTACAGGTTTGGTTGATAGCCTATCTAGGCAATGGTGGTATCCTACCCACATGACGATATGTCTGTCACATTTGCTTTGCGTGTGTGCAGGCCAATGTTTGCATAAGGATGAGCTAGCTTATGGTATCCTGGATAACACCACAGATTAATCTAACTAAATACAACAAAGGAGTTAGTGGATCTAATTAGGTGATCCTCAGTATAGGTTTAGTTGAAAGCCCATCTAGCACTGGCGGTATCCTGACAAATACCACATAAATAAACTCAATTGCACACACAGGGATGTGAAATAGCTTGGTCAAAAACAAGTCTGATTCATACCTTGTTCAAAAGTCTTGTAAGATAAAGTACAATCATGGCTAGTAAGTTAAAATCGTCTGAGTCTCAGAAAACCTTAGCTACATTTCTAAACCAACTGCGCTACTTTTCATCCTTACAATACCATAAGAAAATACAAAAAAGGAACCACAGCTACACATAAAAAGTCATGCATCATAGCAATCACCTAAAAACGAAATAAAAAGAGTCCTAAATAGCCTATGGCGCCATAGCCAACCATCACAAATTCCATCCATCCATTTTATTTTGCATCTCACATAAAAATCAAAAACATTTGCATTCATCATAACATATGCATTCATCAAAATAAATAAACATGCATACATCCATAGTCATTAGCTATCATGCATAAAGATCAAATCATCACATGTACATAACCAAAATAAAACCGGTATATGTATATATATATATCGTCAAAAAAAATGCCTGTAGGCTACAAAACTGGTTCTCAGACCCCACAATCATATAACAAAACCCATCTTAAGGCGTCGTCCACCATGATCACCCCCATGGTGTGGGTCCTATGGGACCCTGAAGGGTGGCTACTACTAGCCCCCGCATCACGCCTGCCACCGCCTCCCTCATCCAATCGCCTGTGATGAGATGATGTTGACTGCTCAGTCGCACTATCCCTCGTTCGACATGAATATCCACTTCTCGATGGCTTAGGTAGCCGCCCACCAAGGCGGATGACCTCCCTTTCCAAGTCTAGCCGGTGTCGGAACCACTCTGCCTCCCATCGATGGTAGTAAGATACTGCATCATCGTGCTGTGCCAAAACCCTATCCCGCTCTACTAGCTGAGCTCGCAGGAGATACCTCTCCCACAGTGCGTCCCCCAGCTCCAGATCTCGCATCCGCAGTAGCTCTGTCAGTCGTGCATTTTCAGCACGTATCCCAGGCTCCATCTCCTCTGTATCTGCCTGATGTACAGGACTCTCTAGAACAACAGCCTGCTCTGGATCCCACTACTCCTCCATGTCCTGCATGTCCGGCTGATCCAGAGCGCCCAAATCTACATCCTCATCCCCCACCTCAACCATGTTCGCATCATCCAACGGAACTCCCCAATCATCCCCTGCTGCCTCAGCACCCTCCACTGCTACCTCTGCGCCTCCCAATGGCCCCTCTCCTCTCTATCACCGCAGTACCCACCACGAGTCATACTTAGTGGTAGTCCCAACATCATCCACGTCTGGGACGTCGATCATCATATCTGACTCCTCACCCAATGGCGCGATGACTGGTCGATCTAGAGTCCTCTCATCTCCTTGGTGTCGATAGACCACGGGCTCACTAGGCAACCCCTGGCACACCCCAAACTGTCGTGTAACCCGGCTATATGAGAATAACTCATGCTCGGTCCCGTGCCACCCAATCAACCACCGCTCCCTACGTACCCGTCGGAGCCACTCTCCAGCCTCCGACCAGGCTGGACAGTCCCGATAAGGGCACCAAAAAACCTCCCCTAGAGTGAGCCGAGAGAAGGCATCAATATAGTGCTCTATGGCACCTGCCCATCGTCGACTCTGCCCTTGCTCTGTAGACCGCCGCCACAGAACTGCGTAACCTATCTCCTTATCCTCCATCGTTGCCCGAGTCATCCATGGTAACCTAGTTGTCCTCTCAACTGCTATGTGCTACCAACCCCAGCACTGCAATAGATAACTACAGCTAACCCCCTTCCGCTGCAGACAACGAACCCTGTACAGCTCCCCGTAGAGCTGTGCCAACAATGTCTGTCCCCATCTCAAGATCAGCGATACCTCTATCGGGCACTCTACCAACTGCCACACCAAATCCAGCAGGTTCCACGGGAACCTCGTGCCTGATGAGTCAGGTAGTAGCATGTTAGAAATGAGGCCCATCAAGAATGTGTGCCTCACTCCTAACACCCCCCTCTCCTGCCACCATCCAACCAAAATCTCGCCAACCTGGCAGTCCACCTCGGTCGTCTCCACTGGGTTCTCTACACCCAGCCGCTCCCCATGCCCGAAGCATCTCGTCAGTACAACAGTTCGCTGATCACGCGGCGATGTCCAGATAGGCAGTCCATCTATTAGAATCTGAAGAAGCCGATAGACATCCTCTAGAGTCACAGTCATCTCCCCTGTCGGGAGATGGAAGGTGTTGGTCCGCGGATCCCAAAGTTTGATCAGGGCTGTCAGATAGGCCTGATCTAGGACCACAGGCTCCAATCGAGCCACCTGCTTGAGCCCAAGGGCATCAATCCATTCCCAGTCAGCATCAGTCAACACCCCTCACGCCTCAGTGAAAGCAGCGGATACACGGTACCGGCTCCTAACAACCTGCAAAAGAAAAAAATTCAACAAAAAAATTAATTAAAATCATAGAAAAAAAATGTACAGAAAAACAACACACTTACAACTTTAAAAACAAAAATAAACTTTAGGGAGCACTTATGGGTCTCACTTCTGCTCCGCCGCTCGAACCAGTTTGTGTACTCATGATGGCAGGGAAAATCTCGGCAGCGCTTCGCTTCGCAGAATTTACCTCCTCCCAGAGCTCCAAATCGCAAGAAAAATTTGACACAAATGAGCCCAAACTCAAGTTTTGGCCCTTAAATAGGCCTTTGAGCTAGAATTCATCCTTTATTGGGATGAGTACTCTGGTTAGTGCTCGTCCCACCCAGGGACGAATTCTACAGCTGGAATTCGTCCCACCTTAGGACGAATTCAGGCCAGAAACTTCAAAAACATAAAAAAAATGAACAAAAATGCACTAAAAACCCGACAATAAATTTTCCCGATAAGAGTGCTGTTGCACTTGACATCTCGGGCATACAAAATAGACATTGGGGTCACAAATTGTCATTATCCTACTCCCTAAGAAGGCTACCTTAGCCGGACCGCTCCATGGGAAGACAGATTTTTGCCAATTTCACCTCCAAACAGTGTCGCAAAAAGGGTTAACACCCACCAAAAACAGGTCCAAATGTTGGAAAAATTGCACATGCTTAATGATAAACCATCTAAAGGCACCCTTGCACAAGTCATATTGGGTCAAGCGACTCGTCGCTTTTCTCACGAAGGTCATTCCCTCATCGATTCGTCGCTTGAGGGGGTAGTCACACTTAGTCACCAATCAACAAGCACACACCCAATTAAGGAAAATGACATGCATTCAAAGAATCATTGACAAAGACAATTATGCTCCTGCTTGGGGCAGTAAACAAGCAATAACAATCAAATTGATCAAACACTTGGCATTCGTGAATCATGAACACAAGGTTCCCCTGTGGACAAAAGGTTGTGCCCTTTGCCTAATCATGACCGATCAATGTCCAAGCTCAAGTCACACCTCACCAAAACAGGTTAATACTTGAAATCAAATTCCTTAGCTCGTCAGAAGCAAGGATTCAAGAATGCATGCCCTTTCCATGCTTAGGGCATCAAAAGTTGATTAGGTTACCAAGAAATCCTAATCATTAGTGCTTTGGCTATCTATTTTTTGCTCGACGCTGCGCCATGCACAACGCATCCCAAAAAGGGCATCTGTAGACACCAAAACGACACCAATCCGATTATGTGACTGCAAACACTGATTGCTTTGACAAACACAGCCCCTAGGGCAGCCCTCAAAGGTCAAACAATGGTCCTAACCACTTTCATAGCAATTTTGTAAGGTCAAGAAGCAATTTGGCACATTCAAGCACTTTGTCCAGTATTCGTCTCACCCAGGGATGAATACTAACTAGGATTCATCTCACCCAGGGACGAATTCTGAAATCGTCCATGGTCAGGACAAATTCCAGGTTTAACGGGCAAAAAGAAAAATGCCACCAAGTGGCAGCCAAGGACAGTCAATTATTGCCTCCTGCCATGCATGCGCATGTAGGTGGGTAGGTTGGCAGTTAGTGGACTGTCACAAGGGCAGTCATGGAAGCCCAAGTCAGGGAGGAGTCTCCTCCCTCTTGGGAAGGCATGGCCACCACATGGCATCCCTTGCATGCCCCTCCAAATAGACCCCATGGGTCTATAAAATGGTGGACTTTCCCACCCAAAGGAGGAGAGATTGGAGGCGATTTCAAGCAACGAAGTGCTGCCCAATTGAACACCCATTTGCATCTTTTTGATTCACCTTCTCACATCCATTAATCTCTTTCGCAAGGGAGGTTATTGGGTGGCTTTTGGAAGTGTGGATCTAACCCAAATCCAACATTTGACCACCTCAAACCACCAATTTTCCGACACCCCAATCCAAGAGATTTTGAGCCCATCCCTAGTGGATTGGTGTCAAAATCAAGTCCTAACGATGGGTGGCCCATTTGGGCACCCCACACTTTTCTTTTAAGTTTCATTTTAATTATCATTTATGTATCTCTATTCTATGCTATGTTGTTTAAGTAGTCTCTAATTTCGATTTCATAGAATCTTGATCACACATTATCATGCTTTGTCGATTGTATAGCTCTCACTAACTTGCAGGTGGCGATATTGAATTCCTGAGGATAAAGGTCAAATTGGGAGAATTCGACCATCTGGGTCGTCCCAAAATGGCCCCAATTACTTAACCCCCCTGTCTGCAGGTGTTTTGGATACCTCGAGGTGTGACATTGGAGCGGTAGAACTCGACTTTCCTAGCACAGTAGAATTCATCCCACCCGGGGACGAATAGCAGTCGAAATTCATCCTGCCCAGGGACGAATTCCAGTTGAGAGCAGATGGGTCGACTGTTTCAATGGCAGTGGCCCTCTGGTAATGTCTTCTGTCCTCTGTCAGGTTTTCAACTTATTTAGATTCACTTTACTCACTGTTTTAGACAAATCTTTATATGCATCTTTTGGCAATTTCAAAGGACGAACTTTATTTTTGTCACAGGTGCTACTAACGCCTTGTTTGTTTCTTTGATTGCAGGAGGAGTAGCAAGAAGTGAGGATTCATCAGCATAAGCGGCGACAACACTCAAGCCCGCCCATTTTAAACGTGGTCATGCGAAAGAGGGATCATTGATCACGATTGTAACAAAATCTATTTAATGCTCCTAACCCCTAAAAAGGGAGGAGGTGATTTTGTAACAGATGTTAAAGAGTTTAATAAAAAGGGGTGTGACTTCTCTAAATTCTTGTAACTGATTTTAATCAATTTGCCTCTTTTGTTTAATGCACTTCATATTCTAGGACTTAAGCGTTATTTTGATTTGAATGCATCGAAGTAGTTTTCCTTTCTAAAAAGCTTTTAGAATCCCATGCTTTCACTACCATAGCTAGACCACTCCACGAGAGGATGGATTTTCGAGAATTTCATCCCAAACAGCGTCACAAAAAGGGTTCAAACCTACCCAAAATAGCAATAAAATTGCCAAACAAATGCGCCTTTGCGCCTGACATTATTAGCATGCAAAACCGACATTAGGGTTACAAATACTCACTATCCTAGTCCCTAAGAAGGCTACCATAGCCGGACCGCTCCACGAGAGGACGGATTTTCAAGAATTTCATCCCCAAACAACGTCACAAAAAGGGTCCAAACCCACCCAAAAATAGCAATAAAATTGCCGAACAAAGGTGCCTTTGCACCTGACATTCTTGGCATGCAAAACCGACGTCAGGGCCACAAATTATCAATATCCTACTCCCTAAGAAGGCTACCATAGCCGGACCGCTCCACGGGAGGACGAATTTTTAACAATTTCAGCTCCAAAATGCCTCATAAAAAGGGTTAAAACCCACCCAAAATAGGTCATATTATTCAGAAAATGCATAAGCATTGAAGGAAAACAACTAAAATCACCCTTACTAAAGTCATCTTGGGTCAAGCGACTCGTCGCTTTTCTCATGTCAATCATTCCCTCATCGATTCGTTGCTTGAGGGGGTAGTCACACTTAGTCACCAATCAACAAATACACACTCAATCAATGAAATGGTATGCATTCAAAGAATCATTGACAAAGTCAATCACACTCCTGCTTGGGGCAACAAACAAGCAATAATCACAAGTTGATCAAATACTTGGCATTTTAGAATCATGAACTCAAGGTTCACACAGACAAAAGGTTGTGTCCTTTGCCTATTCATGATTGAACAATGTCCAAGATCAAGTAACACCTCACCAAAAAAGGTTAACACTTGAGTTAAGCTCCTTAACTCGTCAGAAGCAAGGATTCAAGAATACATGCCCTTTCCAGACTTGGGGCATCAAAAATTGGTTAGGTTACTAAGAAACCCTAATCATTAGTGCTTTGGTTATCTATTTTTGCTCAGTATTGCACCACACATAGCGCATCCCAAAAAGAGGCATCTATAGACACCAAAACATCACCAATATGATTATGTGGCTACAAACACTGACCAAATTGGCATACACAGCCCCTAGGGTAGCCCCCAGAGGTTAAACAGTGGTCCTAACCACTCCCACAATAGTTTTGGAAGGTCAGAGGTCAATTTGGCACCTTTCAGGCACTCTGCTCCCTACTCGTTCCACCCTGGGACGATTACAAACTGGTATTTGTCCCACCTCGGGATGATTAGTAGCATTCGCTCTAGGCTGGAGCGAATAGTAGGTTTGACAAGAAAAAGGTCAAACCTTGACAAATGGTAGCTCAGATCTGCCACTCAACTCCACCTTCAATGCGTAGGAGTGAGAGTGAGCATTTTTGAGCTCAAAGGGGGCAGTCATAGAGGCAGTCATGGAACCCTTAATCAAGGAGGAATCTTCTCCCCCTTGACAAGGCATGATGGCCAAGTGGTGCCTCTGCATGCTCATTCACAAGAGACCCTCAAGTCTATAAAATGGTGAGTCTTCTCACCCAAAAAAATGATAGGGTAGGAGCATTTGGAGCAATGGAGTGCTGCCGAATTACATCCTCACCCATTGCTTGTGCTTCTTACATCCTTGATCTCTCTTTTGGAAGGGAGGTTATTGGGTGATCATTGGAAGCGCAATCCGGACCCAAAACCTGAATGTTTGGCCACAATATCCCATCCAATTTGTCGATACAACCCTTTAGGATGTTTTGGATCCATCCCAAGTGGATTGGTGTCGAAACCAAGCCCCAAACGACGGGCGTCCTACCCTCAGGCGCCCCCTACACTGCTGCAGTCCTAATTGCCCCACCCCAGAGTGATTAGAAATCTGTAGCAGATTTCTTTCTATTTCATTTGCATTTCATTTTAGGTCACTCATATAGGATGCCATTCAAATTTCATGTTATTCTGATGAATATTGGCTGTGTTTTCAGTGTTATCTATTTTTATTAACATACAGGAAGCATCATCGAATACAGGGTGATCGAGGAAGAATTTGGAAAATCCTACCTTCTGGGTCATCTCAAAATGCCTCGTTTTGCCTAACCTCAACTTTGCAGATGTTTTGGAGGCCCCTGGATGGGACATTTAGGAGGTCACTTTCTAACATCTTGTGATAGCCCTAATCGTCCCACCACGAAGCGATTAGAAATCCGTGGCATATTTCTCGACTGTTCCTTTTGCAGTGTGTTCTTAGTAATGTTTTCATAACTCTGTCCAAATTTTAGCTCATTATGATATGTTTTGATTATAGTTTTAATTATTTTATGCATGCATTAATCGGAGGCCTTGGGGATCGCATGTTTCCCTCCATCTGCAGGTGCTTTTAATCGTTTGCTATTTTTCTGAACGCAGGATCTCGACATCGGAGGGGCAGCAAGGAAGCACAGATGCATTCACGCAAGCGGCAGCGATGTTTGGCCTGCCCATTTCACATGTGGGCATGCAAAAGAAAGCGTACCATCTGTGGTGTGACAAAACTATGTTTAACGCTCCTAGCCCCTGAAAATGGAGGAGACGTATTGTAACCTGATCTCAAGCAAATTAATAAAATAAAGGGCTGCACTTTACATTTTCTTTACATCTCGTTTCATTTCGCTTGTTTTCCCCTTTTCATGTTTTTTTGTTCGTAGGACTTAGCGTTACATTTTTCTTTTGTTTGCATCGCACCCGGTACGCCATTTTGCTTCCGTATCCTCGTGCTTTCAGGCACTTAGCCAAATTCTGATCATCTCCTGTCTGCTTTCGCACTTCACATTCCCTCGTGCACTCTAACTTGAGGGCGCACCCCGACTTCGCTGCGAAGTCGGGTTGCGCCCTGACACTTAGAATTTTTCAGGGAACACTTGCTCAGTTTTGGGAACTTGACTGGGGAAGTACAAGGGAAAAAGGGAGGAATGAAACTGCAGGAAAGGGAAAAAGAAAAAAATGGAGAAAGGGAAAAGGAGGAGGAAGGAAGGAAGAGCAGCACACTTATAGATTTTGAAAACATGGCACCCCGTGCAAAATGGGGCAACACGCCCGACCTCTGGCGCAAGGGAGCTTTGGCGCAATCCAAATCTGCACCAAGCCTTTCATATAGAGCTGATAGATTCGCGTACCGTAGATCCATCCTTAATCATCCTTGCAAGCCCGAAGTCCGCAACATGTGGAATGTATTCATCGTTCAGCAGAATATTGGCCGATTTCACATCACAGTGAAGGAGTGGAGGGTTGCAGTCGTGGTGCAGATATTTCAGTGCTTCCGCTACTCCCGACGCTATATTGTATCGAGTCCTACAATCCAGATTTTGCCTTCGGAATTTTAGTGCTCCCACAGCGAACCCAGGTATTCCCGCAGCGAACCCTTCGACATGTAGTCAAACACCATCATGTTCAAGTTGATGCTGGGAACACAGATGAACCCATGCAAACACAGTATATTTCTATGGCGGACTAAGCTCAGCGCTCCAATCTCGTACTTCAGACTGTCATATTCCCGTTTGCCATCAGTTTGCAAATTGAGCATCTTGACAGCAAGCACTTGGTCCGTCCCTCCTCTTCCTCCTGCTTCTTGTCTTTCTGAGAGAATGACCTTGTAAACTCTACCGAAATTACCAGATCCGATCAGATAATTATCACTGAATCCCTCTGTGGATATTACGATGTCTCGGTATCCAACTCTATATTTGTCTCCTCCAAAGTTCATGGCCTCTGCTAGATAATTGATATTCTCATCTTCCTCTGTAGTTCCTCTTTCTCTGTTTTGATAAAATATGCATGTGATGATTAGAATGGTAATCATAACAATTCCAGCAACAATGGCGCCTGATATCGCCAACCTTGTCTTCTTTCTCGCACTAACTGTGAATGGAGGACAGCTCTTAGAAATGGGTGGGCCACAGAGTCCAGGATTACCATAAAACGCACTTGTTGGACATTTAGAGAAAGCTTTGATCCGTGGAATTTGCCCTGTGAATTGATTGAAAGAGAAATTGAATTCGTGGAGACTTAACATGCCTTCCAAAGAAGTCGGAATCTCACCTGAAAGTTCGTTGTGGCAGACGTCCAACGATTCAAGGGTGATCAGATTTCCCAGAGGGCCTGAATGATTATTCCAACTGAGATCCAAACAAGACTGTAGATGCTCAAGCCTTCCAAGTTCTCTGGGAATGGACAATTCGAATCTGTTTCGAGAAAGATCCAGCTCTATCAACTTTAAGCAATCCCCAAGAGATGTGGGGATGCTTCCGCTTAAATTGTTTGATATCAAGTTTAAAAAGGACAAAGATGACAAATGACCAAGAGATGCAGGAAGAAAACCTTGTAGTGAATTCCAGCTGAGATCTAAATTTTCTAGATTAATGAGACCACCTATTTGAGGAGGAATATTTCCACCAAGCTTATTGTTACTCAAATTGAGTCTACCCAGGCTTGTCAGGCTGCCGATTTCAGGAGGAATGGTGCCACTTAAATTATGCCTACAAACAAGAAGATTTGTGAGGTTCTTAAGTTCTCCTATAGCAGCAGGTTTTTCTTCCTGAACTCTGTTAAAGGAAAGTTCTAGGTAGTACAAACCGCTCACCTCGGAAATATCTGCAGGAATTGTGCCCGTCAATTGGTTATTTTGGAGACAAACTCATGTCAGCGAAATACAATACCTGAAAAGCCCAGTAATGTTTGCTACAAGCAGATTGTCCGAGAGAGTAAGAGTGTGAAGTACCTTAGCGCTGCATATCTCAGTAGGAATGGGTCCGCTTATTCGATTCGAATTCCCGTTAACGATTACCAATTTGCTGAAATTCCCGAGTGCAGGTGGCAACTGACCTTCTAACCTGTTTTCGCTGATGTAGAACTCGATCAGATTTGGAAGAAACCCGATTCCGTCGGGCAAGGTACCCTGTAATCGGTTGTGTTGCACATTGAATATTTCTAGACTTCTGAGATTTTCAAAAGATGCAGGTGCGATGCCTGACAGATTATTCATGCCCAAGCTAAGAAAACTAAGTCTCTTCAAATTACCAATTTCATACGGCAAACTTCCACTGAGATTGTTGAAAGATGCATCGATCACTTGCAACAAGGACAAGTTGCCCAGTTCACTAGGAAGACCACCTGAAAGAATGTTAGCATAGATCCACAACGCCAAACTCCGTTGGAATAGGACCATCTAAATGGTTTTCATGAGCAGCAAATACCTGAAGGCTACTGCAGTTTGCAATGCTGGAAGGTATAACACCATGTAAGCGGTTGTGAAAGAGATAAAGCTCTTCAAGTCTTCTCAAATTGCCAATCTTCCATGGGATTCTTCCCTCCAAAATTGCGGAGGCAAAACTCAAATATCTGAGCTCAATGCAGTTCCCAATATCTGGAGGTAAGGAACCCGTGAAGTAGTTCTGCCCAGCTCTCAGAACTTGAAGTTTAGTAAGCTTGCCAAGTGACGGTGGCACTGGACCAGAAAGATTGTTAGCATATAACAAGAGGGATGACATGCTTGAAAGCTCACCAAGCTCCGGGAGGATGGTGCCTGAAATATTATTGGAACTGAGGTCAAGGATAGCAAGTAGGTTACAGTTAATGATAGCAGACAGGATAACACCGCTGAGAAGATTGTTTGAAAGATTGAGGAGACGAAGACGAGTACAGTTTCCTAATTCAGGAGGAACATTTCCTTTTAATTTATTGCCTGAAAGATCCAGTCTTTCTAACGTGATAAGCTTCCCTATTGCCGGAGGAAGATGGCCGGAAAGATTGATGCTGGGAAGCGCAAGTGAAATCAGCTGTCCCTTTGATTTTGCGCAAGTGATGCCTTCCCAGTTACATGGATCAGAAGAGGAGGCGTTCGTCCAATTTGTAAGAATATTTGCAGGGCATTGCAGCGACTGTTTAATTTCTTCAAGTATGGCGCCTGCATCCTCCGAAAGGCCATAGGATAAACGCAGCATAATTACAAATATAACAGAAGATACTGCTTGTATTTTCATGTTTCTCTTGGAATTTCGTTCCACTATAACACCTCTTCTTCTCTCACCCCGTACAGAAAAAAGCCGTCTCACCCCTATCACTAAGACTAAATAAATTGATAATTTTATTTAGAAAAAGTGTGCCTTAAGCTTTGGTTGTTTAATGATTTAATGATACTCGTTATACTAATGCATAGACCGTAAAGCCACCTTTATATGGTACGATGCTTTATGCTACTATCGATGTAAACAAATCCATTGCAAACCATGTTATTAGACTGTGGAAATGTAAGGTTAAACAAAAATAAACAGGTGAGGATGTCCTCTGTTTGTTTTGTTTTTATTAGAAACGTTTATTGTGATTTCCATGTTGTTATGTTCAAGTTTGGATGTCCGTACTCAGACCACAGTCTACTTTTATATTATATTTTTTCCCTTAAAATTATAATTCATATAAATTCGACAATAATTTTAATAATAAAAAAATAACAATATAACCGCAAGTTTGACTAAGTTGTTTTGACCATGTTTTTCAACCTTCTAAGTCATATCCTCTTTTGACTGAAAAGCAGCGAAAATCATATAGTACAAGCAGCGGGAGGAGAGCTAAATCTCTACGGCAGGAAACAAACGCAACCAGGAAGGATTTTACAAGAGATGCCGTAACTTCACCCTATCGCGGCAATAACCGGTAGGACACTTCATCATATTTTCATATTTCCAAAAGTGGGTTTCAACGAGATGCAGTCGCGATTCAAGGTCGTGGTGGAGATACATTTATTCTTTGAATGGTTTGTTTTATTTTATTTTATTTTTATTTTTTTGATTTGGTTAGTATGAGAAACTTTTACAATTGATTAAGCAGTCTTTTTTCAACCATAATCCTTCTTAAAGTGAAGAGCTATGTTTATCAATAGGGAATTTAACACACAATCACATCATACCCACTCCCTCACATACTCGTCCATGCCATGGTTTGAACCTTGGATCTCCCAAAGAAGAGCCAAAGTGTGAACCGTTGCATTGTCCCTGGGACAACACCTTAATTAAAGAAAACCGTTGCCCATATGCCCTGGGGTCCAGGACTTTCTGTTCCACGAGGCCTGTTTTATCCGTTTATAGTCCTCAGGCTAGCAAGGGTTTATTTTGTATATGGTGCATGTCGTCGCCAAGCTTGAACCTCGGACCTCCTTTAGAGTATTGAGGGAACTTACTAGTAAGGTATCTAGTGCAGATTTTATTTTGGTTATTATTGTTTAAAGTTTAATATATTTTTTATTATGGTCAAGAGAAAGGATTTTGAAAGGCTTTACAAACCTTTTACACTTCCTTTCACGGATTAAATATTAAAGCTTTAGAATTGAAACAAGAAAATAAAAGATAAAACATTCAACTGAGGATTCACATTGAAGGAATCCATCAACCAAGACTACTTAAAACATATTACTAAAGACCCATCACAAAATATCATTGTAGAGCAAGATCCAAACACGAAGAGACCAAACTTATCAACAAATCAGGCAAAGGTAAGATAAGTCAAGTTCACAAACCATCAACTTCATTTCCTCACGCGAACTCAAAGAAATTGATTGTCTTGACTTCGCTTCCTTTGATGAAAGGAAAAGACGAGCATATTTTGAAGAGACAAAAACTAACATTTTTTCACACGCTTCAAAAGTGGACACACGTGGGGGTGGCAGCAAAGAAAATGAATTGTAAAAACTGTAATGACACATGCCACACTTTTCTTTAAAAGAAATATTCTCTTTGTGAGGTCTTTGTGCATCTCAATTGAATCGAGAGAATTGTTGCCAAAGTTACCACCCATACCATCTAAATGGTGCCTTCCTGATGACTTTGACTCCATAGATGCCACACCATAATTGCTTGAACTTCTCTTAGACCAAGAATTTTCTAGATTGGTGGTAGTGACATTTTGATGCAAAAAAAAGAGGAAGTTCTTTGCTTCAAGAGGCTAGCCAAGAATCCCAAAAAGAAGCTCTTTGACACACATGCAAGCATGAACCAAAAATACCATAATTGAGAAGCAATGATGCATATGAGTATTGAACAACAAGTATGCAAATGCAACATATGGTCCAATGATGCTCCAAGCTCTTCCATTGAATCATTAAATCTGCACCTCACGAGAAAAATATTAGAGACAAAAAATATAAGGATAGGGAGTGCATAAGGAAATCGAGTCTCCAACTAGGATTATGTTGGGTCCTATTAGGCAGAGACGCTACACAAGAATGCTGACATGTACTCTTTTTATCTAATTGTAGCCCAATTCTTCTTTTTAGTGGGAACTAAATACCCCACATAGTCAAACTCTAGCATTTATCAATATGAGCCTCTTTTGAGAGGTATGCAAACATGGTGGCTTCTCAAGCATAGACTTTGTTAGCCCCTTAGATCTTCTATACATTGTAATCCTTTTACTCATCATGGACACATGATTTCAAATTTAGCAAATCTTGGACATGTCTAGGAAAGCTAGCTTCCCATTCTTGAAAACCATCTAGGATCACCCATAGGTTTTCCAAGCTATATGTAACCCCATTACCTTCTCGAAAACCATGATTATATTGAAAATTATTCAAAGATATTATTTACTACTTAGATTTTGAAAATAAATCAACAACACTCCAACTAGTTGATTGGTGTCCTTGGGATGGTATAGTAGGGCCTTGAGCCTAAAAGTCTAAGCCCCAATTGTGACAATATTGTTTTCCTCATAAAGGTCCTAGGAATCTTTAAAAATTATGATCTTGAATTTCTCCACAATGGTAGTGGAAGATCTGGCTACAGTGAAGGTGATATATATTTTATTATCCTTTCTCATATTTTATTATCCTTGAATATACAATTATTTCATTCTTTCCAAGCTCCCCACAAGGCATGGGAGATGCTTAGCTTTCCACAATATTTTCAATCTCTTGCTTTGGAAGGGGATTCCCACTAGAGACATAGGTTTGGAAGGGAATTTGGAAGGACCCAGGTAAACCCAGGTAACTTGAAATGAAGGCTAATATTATTAGAGGAAATAGTTTTGGTATTTTAATTTTAGTTTAGATATCTCATAAAATAATAAAATATTTACTTATTTATTTATATTGTATTTTTTGAAATTTGGTATCAACTTTAAATTGAATATATAAAATTAATATCCACCATTCTTTATATAATTTTCATAAATTACTGATTCCTTAATATATAATGGAGTGGTAAGTGGTAGGTTTAGTAAACATAATTGGAATGAATATTTACGGTATACTGACAAAGATTAAAAAAATTAATAAACGAAACAGAGAATATGTTACTAGCAGAAGAAAAGTATTACAACTGAGTAGTGTAGACCAACATCCGTAGAAGACGAGGAGAAATCCTCATCTTATATTAGAAGGGGATTATTAGCATAGACGTATATAACAGAAGAGAAGATTTAAAACATCTATGCATCAGTAATCAGTAAGCGGGGGTGGTGTTGCCAGTGGGCAGCAGGACTTGGAACTCGTCAAAGGTAACTTTGCCGTTGCCGTCGCCGTCGTTGTGTAGGGCGGCCATGAACTGACGGCAGTCGTCCAGAGAAGCGGGATCGCCCAGGCGCTTGAGCACGGTGTGAAGCTGGTCGGCGGTGATGTGGCCCCTCTTGTCCACGTCCATGTTTGGCTATACCCTAAATAATGCCAAGGTTGGCTATACCCTAAATAATCAATTGTATTCACATTGACATACCCAAATATGGATCCTAGTCTTCACAGGTTATCCTTCAACCTTATGGAAATATCCTTGTTGAGTCCTAGTCTTCACAGGTTATCCTTCAACCTTGTGGAAAGATCCTTGTTGAGTCCTAGTCTTCACAGGTTATCCTTCAACCTTATGGAAAGACTCTAGCCTTTTGCAACTTTCAAATCCTATGCAAATAATCTTGTTGTAGCTCTGATACCACTAATAGATTTTGAAGCCTTATACTTAATATGAAACTCACATGAATATAATCACAAGATCAAATATAATAAAGTTGTAATATAATTAAATGAATATAATAACTCAAAATATAATATCAAACAAAATAACTCAGAATACTCATAGAATAAAGGTCTGCTAATGTCAGCAATAAGCTCTACATTTTTTATACTAATTACAATGCTTTATCACAAATATATAATTGAATGTGACTCCTCATATGTTGCACTCTTGAAATTCACTCTTCTTTGTAACTCTTCACTTTCCTATTCTAAGGATACATGTGCACTCTCACATAATGAACACTTACGCACATTTACACTCACACCATTTGCACACATAATTACATGACACTTGTGCATTTCCTCCATATTATTACATTACATTAAATATTAACTCACAATCTAATATAAGACACACACCTAATATAATAATGTACCAAGGTGGTACATTGGCATGTACCAAATAATGTAATATTCTTCAATAGTGCATTTGGAGCATTTATATTTATAACCCCAACTATGATTTTTTCCTCTTTCCTACAAAAATAGAGAAGAAAACCAATTAATTTTTACTTCTAACAATTGCCCATTCCATGAGGAGTAAGTGCAGTTAGAGCATATATATTTATAGCCTCAAGTTTGATGTTTTCCTCTTTCCTAAAAAAATAGACTAGAAACCCAATTAGTTTTTCTTTTTTTTAATTTGTGAAACCCAATTAGTTTTTTTTTTTTTTAATTTGTGAAACCCAATTAGTTTTTTTTTTTTTAATTTGTGAAACCCAATTAGTTTTTACTTCTAGCAATTACCCATCCCATTTTTATTTTTCCCATATTGTTGCAATATTTCTAAAATCTCCTATAGAAAAAACTACCTGGAAATCCCTTATCTTTGAAATTTTTGTGAACGTATCCTTACATTCATCACTACTTAATTTTATTTTTTGTAATAAAATAAAATTAAGACTATAAAAACTTATCAATTCCTTAAATGGTCTTATTCATACCCATAACATTCCACAATAGCATTTACTTTTATTATTGGGCTTAGCCCACTTCTTATTAACATTTTTGATATATTTTTTGGGTTTTTAAAATTGATATATGTTTTTCCTTTTGTCTATGTTCTTACTTTCAAGGTCTCCCTCTAGTTTTTCATTCCCAACAATACTTTCATCTTCATAAATCTATTCAATTTTTCCATGCTCTTCATAATGAGACTTATCATCTTAAGATTTATGCTGCCCTAGGAAATATAAGAAGGAAAGAATGGCCCCATAAACACTTTCTTCTTTATGTTGCCTTGGAAATCCTAATTTCTAACAAATATCATCTATAGTAATTAATTTCTTATGCTACCTTAGAAACGTTAGACTCCTATAAATATTTTCCATGTGCATTTCTTTATTATTCTACTCTTAAAACTCTAATCTGTAAGTGATGCACTCTGTACTACTTTCAATTTTATTACAAGGAGAACATTTTGTACTACTTGAGAAAAAAGAAGATTTTTTTTATTATTTATTTTGATTAAACTTAACCTCTTTTGCATCATATGCTTTAAATTTTGCCTCCCCATATTCCTCTCCACCTTTACCTCCTAAATTTGAACTTGCTTATTGCATGTCCTCATCTCTAGAGTTATTTTTTCTTCTAGTGGTTGACTTGAGTAAATTGTAATGACCTTTGTATTTTATTATGATGAGAGGCTTTATTTACCAATTTATTAAGAGTGGAAAATATTTGATTTAATCCAACTTCTACCATGATATAAACTCCTTGCTTCATATTGATGTTTGGCTCATGCCCAAAATGTTCCATCTCTTTCCCCATAATTTTCACTTTGCAATCTCTTGTCATGCATCCACTCCCATAACATTTGTAACATCAAAAGATAATGTTTTCAAAATCCACTTGTTGATCACATTCTCTTGATTCAAATTTAATCGTAATGGATTATTGTAAATTTTTTGAAATATTCATGAGAACATGTGTTCAAGTGTATACAACATACCTTCACTCCTTCATCCCTATAATATGAACTCCCCTTGAATATTGCCAATATAATTTAAAACATCCTAATTAATAAGTGGATATCGGAGGCTAAAAATTCTAATCCACATCAGAATCCTTTTTATAGTCTTTATCTCCATAGAAGAATTTAGACTCAATGACCTTAAATATATTGCATTTGTTTCCCATCAAACCATGGGCCACCATCCATGTTTTTATCCCTGATTTTTGAACTAGAAAATTGATGTGAAAAAAATTGATGAGAAATCATGGAGTACTTTAAATTCAATTCACACCTTCACTTAACCACTTTTTAAACTTTGAAAAACTTGATCAGTAGAACTTACATATTTACCTTTTAATTTTAAGAATCATTATATCATGCTCGATCATTTTGTCCTTAATATGACCTTTGAAGTAATATCTACTACTTAGATAGAGTTTTGTCATAGATTCATTCTTCCTCTTGGTCCTAACTAGGATATTCATTCTTGCTTATAATCAAGACTTTCAAAAATGACCTTTTTGTCACATTATCTAAAAACACTTTACAATAATATTATAGTTTTTGAATTTTTTCTAAAGATCTAGAATAAAAGAAAATAATACAAGCTCTTAACTCTTCTTTACTTCTTGCTCACACTTGTTGGCATTTTTTAGAAAAAAAAAAACTCACATCCACCTTATACATACTTCATTTTAAAGAATTTAATTACCCATAACTCTTCAAAAACATTACTATTATTTTTAAATATTAATTTAAATAAACAAAATATTTATTTATAAATCATATATTTTCTTTACAATAAAACGTAGCTATAGAAGGATGAATTTTATTTCTATAATTTAACCCTTGGAATTTAAAATATTTAAATACTATTTCCGATAACCGTTAAAGTTGCACCTTAGATTATAATCATTTCGCTCAATGTTATGAGTCAATGCCATTAACGCACAAGCCCTTCTGGTTGAGCGTAGGTTCAGATCCCATTCCAGATAGAGGTCCTGTGCAAATGAGTGGCGGGATGCTTGAGCCCAATAGTCTTGTATACTTCAAACTAATTTTGCGACAAATACCAACATTACATTCAATGATAAATATCTTAACAAAAGAAATAACTGTCTAATTACAAAGTAAACTTTACAGAAGGCTAAACAACGTCATAGGCTGGTTTAAAAAATAGGTTGAACTAATTTTGACAAATACCAACATTACATTCAATAATAAATATCTTAACAAAAGAAATAACTCGGTGTCTAATTACAAAGTAGACTTTACCGAAGGCTAAACAATATCATATGTTATTTTTTATAAACTATAAGTTAATTTATTCCAAAATCATATCCTACTCTACAACTTTAAAATATATAAACTTTTATTATTATTATTTTTATTTTTTTAAAATGTTAATCAATACATATAAAAATACATAGTTATGAAAGTTTAATATTAAAACCAAAACCCTAACTAATCATTATCAAAATTACTTGTTATTACAATACATGAATGTAGGCACTTGGAGGAAGTGAATATTTTTTATGTACATAAATATTGTATTAAAGAACAAAATACATTTTTCTAAACAAAAAGAAGATGGGATAAACAAGCCATCAATCAAAATAAACATCCTATCAAAACCCAAATCCAAGCAAACAAATTATAATTTCTTTTTTTTTTAAATCAACAACCACCCTTAAGGGGTTTGAACACAAGACCACTTAAAGAAACAACCATCATCTTAACCACTAGGTATAATTATTCAACACCCTCTTATTGAAAGAAATCAACCTTTTTACTGAAGGAAATCAACCTTAAAAAAGGTAAATACACACCCAAAAAAAAAAGAAAAAAGAAAAAAAAATAAAAAAAATAAAATAAAAAATAAAAAAAATAAAAAATAAAAACTTTAAACTATAACGCTGAGTAAGTTCTATAATTTTAAACAAGAGGTAACTTTAAACATCACTTATCAACCCCTAAAAAATAAATACACAAGCTGTGCAGTGTAACTATAAGAACAGTGCAGTGTAACTATAAGAACAAGGTAACTTCACGTCTACCCAATGCAAAGTCCGATGTTTGACATCACGTACTCTGCTTGGATTAACGGTGTACGAGGTAGAAACAGTCCACTATCCTTCGCATCGATGGTCTCTGTTTTGGGGCCACTCGAGTGCACATCAGCGCAATCTCAATCGTTTTCTCCATTTCACTGCCCCACATCTCGTATTCCCTTCTCAGCTCTGCATCCACCAATTTCATCGCTAGGCTTTCATCTTCTTGCCTATTTACCGCCATATGAGCCACCCATTGAGCCAACCCTATCCGTTCCTCTCCTCCTTCCTCACCTTCATCTACAGGATCTACTATGGGGGGCTTTCCAGTGATCAGTTCCAGCAGCAACACCCCGAAGCTGAACACGTCTTGCTTCTTCGAATACTTCACTGCATAACCACATTCTACAACAAAAGAAGGGGACCTAAAATATAACATTCATAACTCACTAAAATTCGAAATGAATGACCAGTACTTGAAATTCATTTTGTTACCTGGAGCCATATAACCGTACGTTCCACCCAGTATAGAGCTTCTGGTTTCGCCTACCGTAGATCTATCTTTAATCAACCTTGCAAGCCCGAAGTCCGCAACATGTGGAATGTATTCATCGTTCAGCAGAATATTGGCCGATTTCACATCACAGTGAAGGATTGGAGGGTTGCAGTCGTGGTGCAGATATTTCAGTCCTTCCGCCACTCCCAACGCTATATTGCATCGAGTCCTCCAATCCAGCTTTTGCCTTTGGGATTTGAGTGCTCCACCCAGGTATTCCCACAGCGAACCGTTGGACATGTACTCAAACACCATGATGTTCATGTTAATGCTGGGTACACAGATGAAGCCATGCAAACACAGTATGTTTCTATGGCGGACTAACCTCAGCGCTTCAATCTCGCGCTTCAGACTGTCATATACCCGTCTGCCATCGTTCTGCAAATTTAGCATCTTGACAGCAAGCACTTGGTCCGTCCCTCCTCTTCCTCCTGCTTCTTGAATTTCTGAGAGAATGACCTTGTAAACTCTACCGAAATTACCAGACCCTATTAGATAATTATCACTGAATCCCTCTGTGGCCATTACAATGTCTCGGTATCTAACTCTATATTCCCCAAATTCCATGGCCTCTGCTCGATAACTGATATGCTCATCTTCGGTATTTTCATCTTCCTGTGCAGTTCCTCTGTTCTGATAATATATGCATGTTATGATTAGAATGGTAATCATAACAATTCCAGCAACAATGGCGCCTGATATCGCCCCTATCGCCAACCTTGTCTTCTTTCTAGCACCAACTGTAGATGGAGGACAGGCCTTAGAAATGGGAAGGCCACAGAGTCCAGGATTACCGTCAAACGCGCTTGCTGGACCTTTAGAGAAAGCTTTGATCCGTGGAATTTGCCCTGTGAATTGATTGAAAGAGAAATTGAATTCGTGAAGACTTATCATGCCTTCCAAAGAAGTCGGAATCTCACCTGAAAGTTCGTTGTGGGAGACGTCCAACGATTCAAGGTTCATCAAATTTCCCATCTCCGATGGAAGAGGGCCTGAAAGATTATTCCAACTGAGATCCAAACCAGACTGCACATGCTCAAGCCTCCCAAGTTCTCTCGGAATGGACATTTCGAATCTGTTTCGAGAAAGATCCAGCTCTATCAATTTTGAGCAATCCCCAAGAGATGTGGGAATGCTTCCCCTTAAACTGTTTGAGCTCAAGTTTAAAAAGGACAAAGATGACAAATGACCAAGAGATGCAGGAAGAGAACCTTGTAGCGAATTCCGGCTGAGATCTAAATTTTCCACATTTACGAGACCACCTATTTGAGGAGGAATATTTCCTCCAAGCTTATTGTCACTCAAATTGAGTCTACCCAGGCTTGTCACGCTGCCAATTTCAGGTGGAATGGTTCCACTTAAATTATTCCCACAAACAAGAAGATCTGTGAGGTTCTTAAGTTCTCCTATAGCAGCAGGTATTTCTCCCTGAATTTTGTTAAAGGAAAGCTCTAGGTAGCACAAACCGGTCACCTTGGAAATATCCGCAGGAATGTTGCCCGTGAAGTGGTTATTTTGGAGCCGTACTCTTGTCAGCGAAACGCAATTCCTGAAAAACCCAGTAATGTTTCCTACAAGCAGATTGTCAAAAAGATTAAGCATCTGAAGTACCTTACCGCTGCATATCTCAGGAGGAATGGGTCCGCTTATTCGATTGGAATACGCGTCAACGATTGCCAATTTGCTGAATTTCCCGAGTGCAGGTGGCAACTGACCTTCTAACCTGTTTCCGCTGATGTAGAACTTCGTCAGATTTGGAAGAAGCCCTATTCCATCGGGCAAGGTACCGTTTAATTGATTGTGTTGCACGTCGAATTTCTCCAGACTTCTGAGATTTTCAAAAGTTGCAGGAACGATGCCTGACAGATTATTCCTGGCCAAGTTAAGAACTCTAAGCCTCCTGAAATTACCAATTTCATACGGCAAACTTCCACTGAGATTGTTGTCAGATGCATCGATCCTTTGCAACATGGACAAGTTGCCCAGTTCACTAGGAAGACCACCTGAAAGAGTGTTATTATAGATCCACAACATTTGGAGATTACTTAAAACGCCAAACTCCGTTGGAATAGGACCATCTAAATGGTTTCCATAAGCAGCAAATACCTGGAGGCTACTGCAGTTTGCAATGCTGGAAGGTATAGCACCATTTAAGCAGTTGTCAAAGAGATAAAGCTTTTCAAGTCTTCTCAAATGGCCAATCTTCCAAAGGATTCTTCCCTCCAAATTTGCCGAGGCAAAACTCAAGTATCTGAGCTCAGTGCAGTTACAAATATCTGGAGGTAAGGAACCCGTGAAGAAGTTCTGCCCAGCTCTCAGAACTTGAAGTTTAGTAAGCTTGCCAAGTGACGGTGGCACTGGACCAGAAAGATTGTTAGCATATAACAAGAGGGATGACATGCTTGAAAGCTCACCAAGCTCCGGGAGGATGGTGCCTGAAATGTTATTGGAACTGAGGTCAAGGAGAGCAAGTAGGCTACAGTTAATGATAGCAGACGGGATAACACCGCTGAGAAGATTGTTTGAAAGATTGAGGAGACGAAGACGAGTACAGATTCCTAATTCAGGAGGAACATACCCGTTTAATTTATTGCCTGAAAGATCGAGTCTTTCTAGCGTGCTAAGCTTCCCTATTGCTGGAGGAAGATGACCGGAAAGATTCATGCTGGGAAGCGCAAGTGAAATCAGCTGTCCCGTTGATTTTGCGCAAGTGATGCCTTCCCAGTTGCATGGATCAGAAGAGGAGGCGTTCATCCAACTTGTAAGAATATTTTCAGGGCCTTGCAGCGACTGTTTAATTTCTTGAAGTATGGCGCCCGCATCCTCAGAAAGGCCATAGGATAAACATAGCATTATTACAAATATAACAGAAGATATTGCTTGAATTTTCATGTTCAGAGACAATGTCGTCTCACAGGAGAAGCAGATGAGCATTCTCAAGATTAGAGGACAGTAATTATGACTGGCGTGAACTCTTGCCTGGATATTGGACGAGGACGAGGTCTCAAAGACGAAAAGATTGAAAAAGGGAAAACTTCGAGTCTCCAACAATGTCATTAGTGTACCCTATTACTAATTGTTGTATCCTGCTGTGGAAACGGTCTAAAAGTCAAACCATCGTCACTCGTGAGATGCACCACGCGGAAGATTGATGGGAACGTTAGACCATTGCCCTGTGAAACCTTTTTCACAGTAGAAGCACATGATCGTGAGCTTCCCGTCCCTTTTTCACAGTAGAAGCACATGATCGTGAAATTCCGGTCCGAGTCCCTTTTTCACAGTAGGAGCACATGATCGTGAGTTTCCCGTCCAGTCTGGAGTGTGTATGTTATTTATTTGAAACAGATCAAATCAATTTAATTTGTGTTTGAATTACGTAAACAATGCTTTTTAATAAAAAAAATCGACTCTTGAATGTTGGAATGAATCTTACGGAATAAGGATTGTTACAGTGCGCGCAATAGGGCTTTTGTTAGAAATATTAACCGAGATTTCACGCCTCAACCGGACTGCGCTCGCGTAGTCAGGGATCCCGACAAAAGTTTGACATGACGTTTCACCTACCTTCTGACAGATGTGATGTCTGACAGATCCGATCGCCGCAGAAGTTAATGCCAGTTCGACGATTTAATGTCAGTTCGGCAATTGGTCAGAAACCCTAGTTGAGGGTCTGTCAGAACTTGTCAGAGGACAAACCCTATCTTCCTCTCCCCACAGCTATATAAGGCAGTTCGGGTTTTCAGACATGAGTGTGGAAGTGTTGAGAAGATAGCAGAGAAAAGAGGAGAGCATTTCAGTGAGCAGTGTGGATCATCTGTTTAATGTCCGAGAAGACGACTCGACATTTGTTTTTCCTTTTAGTTTATCCTGCAGCTTAGTCTGCAGATGTTATTATTTCCTCAGTTGAGGACTTCTGTAACCCTCATTTTATATGAATAAAGTTTGTTGTTGTTTAAGGCATCTATAGGGTTTGCAGTTATTTCTATGTGCTAAAGTCTGTTGTTCTCTATACAAATCACCTCAGAGCGATTTCGTTCGGGTTCTATAAGTTAGAGCTCAGATCTGAAACATTGCACTCAGATCCGGTGTTTCTCTCTTCCGTACAGTCCTTGCCAAGCCAGGAAAACCAACGCCGAAGCCGCACAAGCCTCCGGACAACAAAAGTCTGCAAGGTAGAAAGATCTTACAAAGGCCAAAATTTGGCTAAGTCTGGAGCTGTCTTCCCAACTTCGTAGTGAAGTCGGACTTCGTTGCCTTTGACCAACGCAACCCGACTTTGCACCTTTGACCAATGCAGTTAGGCATTGACCAGCACAGTCGAGCGTTGACCAGCCGCTCCCTAGAAATTTGGCTAAGTCTGGAGCTGTCCTTCCGACTTCGTAGCGAAGTCGGACTTCGTTACCTTTGACCAGCGCAGTCGAGCATTGACCAGCCACTCCCCAACAATTTGGCTAAGTCTGGAGCTGTCCTCCCAACTTCACAGTGAAATCAAAGTTCGTTGCCTTTGACTAGCGTAGTTGGGCATTGACCAGCACAGTTGGGCGTTGACCAGCGCGTGTTGACCAGTTACTTCCAGAATTCGACATCTCTCTTGATGGCAAAACAAGAAATTAATTTTTTTTCAAATTGGTATCAGAGCTACTGATCCTTTGACGTGGAGACCGAAGCAAAATGGCTTCCAGTAGCAACAACATACAGTTGCAGATCCCGCGCTTCAATAGGAAGAATTACGATTACTGGAGTATCCAGATGAAGATCTTGTTTGGATCTCAGGAGCTGTGGGAGTTAGTCGAGAATGGCTACCCAGAATCGATAGATGCATCAGCACAAGATGCCCTCTCTCAAGAAGGCAAGGACCTGTTGAAAGATAACACGCAGAAGGACCAAAAGGCCCTCTTCTACATCAAGCAAGCGGTCAAGGATTCCATCTTCCTGCAGATCGCATCAGCCACCAAGGCAAAGCAGGCGTGAGAGATTCTGGCCAGCTCGTACCAGGGCACCAATAAAGTAAAGTTGGTGAAACTATAGATGCTCAAGAGGGAGTTTGAAAATCTGTAGATCAGTGAGTTCGAGTCCATGAGTGATTTCTTCACCCAGACGACGAACATTATCAACCAGATGTGGTTGAACAGAGAAAAGAGGTGAGCTCATAATCGTCTGCCTGTATGTGGATGATTTGATTTATACTGGCAACAACAATGTCCTATTCGACTAATTCAGAACATCCATGAAGAAGGAGTTCAAGATGACGGACTTGGGGTTGATGAAGTATTTTCTCGGCATTGAAGTTGACCAATCGGTAGATGGCATCTTCATTTCTCAGGGCAAGTATGCGAAGGATGTCCTGAAGTGGTTCAATATGGAGGACAGTAAACCTACCATCACACCTATAGCCATAGGTTTGAAACTGAGCAAGTAGGATTCAGGAAGGAATGTAGATCCAACGTTGTTCAAGAGGCTAGTTGGCAGTCTGATGTATTTGACTACAACTCGGCCAAATATGATTTTCAGAGTCATTCTGATCAACCGTTTTATGGATACTGCAAAGGATACGCACTGGAAAGCAAGAAAGAGGATCTTGCACTATGTCAATGGGACGCGAAACAATGGCCTATTTTACACCATACAGGACTAGTTGGAACTAATCGACTTCACAGATAGTGATTGGGCTGACAGCACCGATGATCGAAAGAGAACCTCCGGGTATGCTTTCCATATCATATCAGGGGTAGTCTCATGGGCGTCCAAGAAGCAACCCATCGTTGCGTTTTCCACAGTTGAAGCAGAATATGTTGTCGCCACGTCAGCCGCATGCTAGGCAATTTGGCTGCAAAGAGTTCTGAATAAACTGAATTATCCTTCGGAAGGCACGACAACAATTTTTTGCGATAACAATTCGACCATTGCACTATCAAAGGATCCCGTGTTCCATGGCCGGATGAAGCACATCGATATTTGTTATCACTTCATCAGAGAGTTGGTGAAGTCTAGAGAAATTCAACTGCAGTTTTGTAGATCCAAGGAGCAGTTGGCAAATATTTTCATAAAGCCTTTGAAGGAGGAAGACTTCAGTAGATTGCGAGAGCAGCTTGGAGTCAAAGCACTCATGAAATCAGGTTTAAAGGAGGGTGTTAGAAATATTAATCTAGATTTCATGCCTCAACCGGACTGCGCTCGCGCAGTCAGGGATCCCAACAAAAGTTTGACATGACGTCGCACCTACCCTCTGACAGATGTAATGTCTAACAGATCCGATCGCCATAGAAGTTAATGCTAGTTTGACAATTTAATGCCAGTTCGACGATTGGTCAGAAACCCTAGTTTAGGGTCTTTCAAAACTTGTCAGAGGACAAACCCTATCTTCCTCTCCTCATAGCTATATAAGGTAGTTCGGGTTTTCAGACATGAGTGTGGAAGTGTGGAGAAGAGAGTAGAGAAAAGAGGAGAGCGTTTCAGTGAGTAGTGTGGCTCATCTATTTAATGTCCGAGCAGCCGACTCAACATTTGTTTTTCCTTTTAGTTTATCCTACAGCTTAGTCTGCAGATGTTATTATTTCCTCAGTTGAGGACTTTTGTAACCCTCGTTTTATATGAATAAAGTTTGCTATTGTTTAAGGCATCTATAGGGTTTGTAGTTATTTCTATGTGCTAAAGTCTGTTGTTCTTTGTACAAATCACCTCAGAGTGATTTCATTCGGGTTCTATAAGTTAGAGCTCAGATCTGAAACATTGCACTCAGATCTAGTGTTTCTCTCTTTCGTACAGTCCTTGCCAAGCCAGGCAAACCAACACCGAAGCTGCACAAGCCTTCGGACAAAAAAGTCCGCAAGGCAAAAAGATCTTGCAAAGGCCAAAATTTGGCTAAGTCTGGAGCTGTCTTCCCAACTTCGTAGCGAAGTCGGACTTCGCTGCCTTTGACCAGTGCAACCCAACTTCGCACCTTTGACCAGCGTAGTCGGGCGTTGACTAGCGCAGTCGGGAATTGACCATTGTAGTGGGGCATTGACCGGTCACTTCCAGACTTCGGCATCGCTCCTGACGGTAAAATAAGAAATTAATTTTTTTTCAATTTTTACAATATGTTATAGGGTTGCTATAGTGCGCACAACAAGGTTGCTACAGTGCATGATAAGATTGCTATAGTGCGCACAACATGGTTACTACAATGTATGACGATTAGTGTATGATGATTGCTACAGTGCACTTCAAGGTTGCTACAGTGCACAACAGAGTTTCTACAGTGCTCTTCAAGGTTGCTATAGTGCATAACAGGGTTGCTATAGTATGTGTCAAGGTTGCTATAGTTTCCACAATAGGGTTTTTATAGTGCTCTTCAGGGTTGCTATAGTGTGCAGTAGGGTTTCTACAGTGCACAACATTGCTATATTTTCGTTGCTTAAAAAGCGTTTACATTAGGCTAATAACATTTTGTAGGATTAGGTGCAAGTCCCGACCACTTAATTAGGGGAATTACTTGGGCTTACTTTTGCCCTAAAACTCATTATGAGGACTATCCCAAGAACCCTAGAGTTACTGGTTTGAGTGTGTCACCAATGAAAAGGGTCAATGGCCCCACACCCTTTCAGTAGTTTTTTTCCTTAAGAGTGTATACAAGGAGTTGTCATTTAGAGGTAAAATTGTGGCTAGTTTCTTAGCAATAATCCTTAGTGGGATAGTGTTGGAAATCAGAGAGTGGTACTCAATTAGACAACCCTTGTGGATGGTAAGATTTACCTTAAGCCTCTAGGAAGCCATATTTCGCGATCAAGTTCTTTTTTCTTCTCTACAGGTATTTGGAAGATTGGAGGGAACTTCTGAGGAGACTGGCAATAAGGAAGCATATTGAGGAGGAACATATCCTCCAGAACTAGGAGAGTATCATTCTTGGGGCAAAAGTATTGATAGGATTTAATAAACTAAATATGGAGAGCTTTGACTTGCTTCCAATAGAAGAGGAGGAAATTCCAATGTTGAGGATCCCAAAACCTATATTTCAAAGAATATCAAAAGAATGAGAAAACACTTTGGTTGGCAAATTTATAGGTATCTGACCAAATTTAGATACAATCAGCAGTTGGGTAGATAAAAAATAAAAAGTGAAATGAAGATTAGAAATTTTGGCATTAACCAAAGGTTTTTTAATATTCAACTTTAAGTGTCAAGAAGATATGAATTCAGCTCTATTGAAAGGGCCATGGTTTTTTGGGCAAAAAGGTCTTTATTTAAGAAAATGGACTCTAGACTTTAACCCAGATATAGAAAATATTTATATGGCTCCTCTTTGGGTCCAATTACCTAGACTTCTAGTGACTTTTTGGGATGAAGACATTTTTCAAGGAATAGCCAAATCAATGGGAAAATTGATAGCTTTTGATCCAGTGACAAGGGCAAAAACAAGGATGGTTTTTGCTTAGTTTTGCGTGAATGCAGATCTCACAAAACCCTTACCCACTGCAATCAAATTGATCTCAGATGGAGGATTTTGGATACAAGAAATACATTATGAGTCCTCAATGCCAATTTGTTATGGTTGTAAGAAGGTAGGACACTTACAAGCAAAATGCCCAAAGAGGAAAGAGTTAAAGAAGGGAAATGCTCATATCTGGAAGAGAAAAGAGTTTCAATTAGAAGAAAAATCAACTCTATTCGAGAAAGGAGAATATTTTAAGACAAAAGCACATAATGAAAACAAGTTTGAAGTTCTAGAGGAGATAAATGAGCATGAAATAGAAAAAGAGAGGATAAAATAAATATGGCCCATTAACACTACACCAAAATCAATTGGTTGTTGAAGAAATACCTCCAAAGCAAAACACTCTCAATCAAGTAGTCTGAAATTCAGGAGAGGAGATAAATTTATCCCAAGAAGGAGAAGAGGAGGAAGTGCTAAGAGAGACTCAATGGAGTTGTGGAGAGGAAGAGGTTTTACACAATGAACAAGAAGGGGAATAAGAAGGTATTTGGTCCTCTTTAGAATAATAAGGCTTCCAAGAGGTAGTGAATAAAAATAAAATGAAGAGCAAAATAGGGACCAGGAAACAATAAATCTAGTCATTAGAAGACCAACATAATAGAGAGGGAAAAAGTTCTATGCAAATAATCAGAAGCACTAGAAACACAACAAATTTGGGAAGTGGTAAAAAGTGAGGAAAACCCAAAAATGTAGAGGTGAGGAGTAGTAAAGCCGCCAACAAGTAGTTTATGGAACACAAAATACTTTACATTTGAGTGGAGGTAAAGTACTACAATATCCTAGAATATGAATATTATATCATGAAATATTCAAGGATTAAATGCCCCATCAAAGCAAAGGGTAATGAAGGACTATACGAAGAAGATAAAAGGTGATATTTTCCTTATGAAAAAAAACAAAGTAGGTATTAATAATTTTGAAAAAGAAAAATCTATCCGAAATAAATTCTAAAGCAGTTTGTAGAGTAGCTCATGGAGCATTAGGGGGGTTGTGGATGCTTTCGGATCCAAGAATAGTTGAAGGGAAGTTAATCCAAGAAGAAGATAGGTTTCTCTCATCATGTTTACATGTAGCAAGTCAAATTTTTCTTGGTTGGTCACAAATGTGTATGCTCCTAATTTTGCTATAGATAGAAGGAGTCTATGTAGAGACCTCAATTCTTTAAGTGCTACGATGGATGTACCTTGGCTAATTTTGGGATATTTTAACTCTACTCTTTCTCCAAGGGACAAATAAGGAGGGTCTAACCTTTTCTATGACAACATGGAGGAGTTTGGTGAGTTTATATATTCCTTAGGGGTGATGGACATAGAACTTCAGGGATCCAAATATACCTGGTCCAATAGAAAAAATAAAGTAGGATTGATTCAGTCAATAATAGATAGAGCACTAGCTTCAGTAAGTTGGATTTCGAATGCTTATGGTTAAAACTTGAAGACTTTGCCAAGAGTAGCATTAGATCATAACCCTCTTTTGCTAGAAATTATGGAGGAAAGGAAATCAAAAGGACTTCCTTTTAGATTTGAGGCTATGTGGTTTAGTAATTAGGATATTGAAGGTTTAATTAAGGAATGGTGGGCATTGAATGTGTATGGCACAAAGATGTTTCAAGTATCAAAGAAACTCAAAATCATAAAACAAAATTTGAAGAAATGGAATGAAGAAGAATTTAGCAATATATTTCAAAGAAAGTTCTCCATTATGAAATATTTACATAAAATTGAAAAGAAAGAATAGAATGAGGGAAGATCAGAGGAATTAGATAGGATGGAGAAAGGTAGTTTAGTTGAATTTCATAATCTACATGCTAGGGAGGAGACTTTTGGAGGTAAAAATCAAGATCTTTATGGTTTAAGGATGGAGATAAAAATTCAAAGACTTTTCATATGTTCACATTGAAACACAAGAGTGCAAATCGGATCAGAGAAATAATTCTGGATATGGGTTATTTTTTGAAGGAAGAAGAGAAGGAGGTTCTGTGTTCGAGTCTCAGTGGTAGCAAGGGCAAAGTTTATTTTATTTTGGATTTCGGTGCCAACAGGAGGAACAAAGTGCATGAGGCGCTTTCACATCCCAAGTGAGTACCTAGCTCACACGGTGGTTAGGCCATGGCTAGGGAACTGGTGGCAACATGACAGGGGATTGAATACCACTAAGGCTGTGTATGCAGAAGGTATTTAATTTTTATATATTGTGGATTGTTGCACTTAATATAAGGTTGATGCTATGCGCCTTGAGGAGTGATAAGGTGGTTTAAATAAAAAATATTTTTGCTTTCATTGAAAGTGTTGAATTATTTAATTTATGATTTGAAAAAATCATTGGAAATATTATGAATAGTGCTATTAATTAATTTGATAATGCATCTGTGAGTAGAGAGATATAAGG
This sequence comes from Wollemia nobilis, assembly GCA_028583015.1. Lineage (NCBI taxonomy): Eukaryota > Viridiplantae > Streptophyta > Pinopsida > Araucariales > Araucariaceae > Wollemia > Wollemia nobilis. The sequence continues at coordinate 1,633,194 of JAQPPZ010002952.1, forward strand.
GAGTTATTTTGATTATTCTATGCATTAAAATTTGAATTATTGTGAAAGTGATATATTTGAATCTTTGCTAATTATATGTTGAAAAGTTTGGAGATTATAAGGTGTACTTGAGACTTGATGTTTTGTAAGGTGAAATAAATATTGAGGAGAATTTTGTGTGGAAATTTTGAGATAAGGTTGTTGCTATTTAATTCTTGAAATTGGCAAAGAAGATTTGATTGTGATTAAGACAAAAGGTATGGGCACATCATCCTTATGAGTGAAATATTTTTGAACTAAATATTGTGAAATGTAAATATGGAGTGAAAAATATTGTTTGATAAGCATTTCTGAAATGTTTGAGTATATTTTCATGTGCATGATTTAGGGTTTGTGTAAGGTCATGAGTATCATCGTTATGTTATATTGAGAACTATCTTGAGCTAGGGCTTGTGAATTATTATGACTATCATTGTTATGTGAAATTGAGAACTATCTTGATCTAGGGTTTGTGAAATATTGTGAGTATCATTGTTATGTGAAATTGAGAACTATCTTGAACTAGGGTTTGTGAAAGAACATGAGTGTCAAGGTTTGAGTTCCATAGTGTGAGTTTTTGGAAGTAGAGTGAAACACTTGGTTAGGGTGTGTAAGCAAGTTGTGCTTCATTAAGTAAATTTTTGAATGATGTTGGATGAGCATTGTTGATTGAAAGCATTGGAGTGATAGTTAAAGTTTTGTAAAAAAAATTATACTTTATTCTAAATTGATTTGAAAGTGAGTTTGGAAGTAATAGTGTGATTTGTGAGTGTGAAACATATTGAGTCTCTTACCATTCTCTATATTTTACTGTGGTTAAACAAGATTCTGACTGAAACTTGTTTGTATGATTGAAGAGGTTTTCTGAAAAAGATTAAGTTGAGTTTTGTATGCAAGTATTGCAGTTGTTTGAATAAGCTTTTGTGAAAGCTTATGAGTAGATTTGAGTAAGTCCTAGAGGGGACTTAAGGACGGTTATAGTAATATTCCATTATTCGAGATAGCACCCATATTCCTACATTAGGGTAGATATATTCGGTAATTTAATTATTATCGTAGTTAGTTTATTTTTACCTTAGGATATTTACATTGTTCGTAAATATCTAAGTGGTTAGTTATTGTAGTCATTTTGACTACGTTAGTTGTTAGTAGGTTAGCGCTTATTTTGTGAAGCACGTTAGTTAGAACTTTAGGGGGATAATATATTTTATTATTTCCTAAGATATTATTAGATTCCTAATGTACTATTTAGGCACTACATTATTCAATATTAAGCTTCATGCCATAACATTGGTATTAGAGCATGAAATCACCTGCGCACTCAGAGTGAATCTGGACAAGGTGGATAGCATCCCATTCCAGTTGGACCAAGGACCCAAATCCCGACACATGGGACCCCCTGAATAGGAACCACATACCGAGGTAACCTACTTGGACAAGATGAGCGAGGCTTGTTCCACCTAATCCCTGTGAATCTGATATTTGTGTAAACTGGACAAGGCGGGCAATAAGACTCCTCGTTCTAGTTGTACAAAATTTGAGGCAAGGAATGTAATTTTCTTGAATTCCTTGGATCAGAAATCAAGGTGAGGTACCAACTAACAGCTGAAAATATTCTACTATCATACTGACAGTAGTAGGAGACTACACTCTCTCTAGTGGGTGCATCTACAACACCCAACACCTGTGCATCCTACATGGGCGCTGATAGATCGTAGGAGCTGGCTCCTAGTAGGGCTATCCCTCGCCAACCCCACACTTCCTAGTGACTTATATCTAAGAGGGCAGACAACCCTCCAATCTTCGATGACCAACCAATGATGACCGATCAGGATCCGAGAGGGCAGTAAGTCCTTCGATCTCCAGAAATCAACTAATGACGGTCGATCACTTTGAGAGGGCATAAGCGTCCTCCCATAGAACCAACCATTGAGATTATAGACGGTATGCGACCCTTCGACCATTGAGTCCCTAACATCATCGGGTTCATGCATTCGATCACCCATTATAGGGGGAGCCATCCCTGGAGACTGATAGGGGATTGTCCCATCCTAGATGCGACCTACACGAACCAGTAGACACCATTGATAGGCACAAAATCAAGGATTAAAACTAATGTGGCAACTCTTAAGGATGACATCTAGACAAAATATGGCATGGATAGAATTGTTGACATCACCTAGGCATAGATCCCGAGGTGGTGATATGGACATAGACTAATGTGACACGTGGCCACTGGATAGACTGACGCAACATGTAGCCACTGGACAGACTAACATGACACATGGCCACTGGATAGACTAATATAATACATGGCCACTGGATAGACTGATGTGACATGTGGAACCAAACCACGTGCCATCGAATAGAGTGATGACATGTGGTGAACTAGCCACATGTCATGACACTATATGACTCCACGTGGTTGGAAGCAAAACCTGCGACACAGGGAATTGATTGCTTGTAAGCAATCAAAGAGCACTCTATGCTCTATTGCTTTTAAGAAACTCAAACATCGTCGTAGGGGCGATGTGGTACAATTTGTCCCAAACCTTTTAAAGGCTTTTTTATTTTCGCTTAGTGGCAAAAATCACCTTCAAATTGAAGGCCACCCTTAATACTTCCCATCGGGCTAGCTAGCTCGACTGGTGAAGTGGGCTAGTGCTAAAACCCCCGATGGGAGGTCAGGAGTTCGACCCCGTCGGGGTCATGCCCTTATTTTTTTTTTTAAAGAGGGCACAAAAGCTAAACAAAGCCCAAGGTAAGGTTTTTATTTTTTTACTTTTTTTTTTAATTTTTTTTATTTTTAAATTTAGAAATTATTATTTTTATATAATTTTTTCTTTAATAATTAAAATATAACTTCTATTTTAAAAAAATCCATTTTTTTTTTATAAAATGATTTTTTTTATATAAAATATTAGTTTATTTTTATTATTGATTAAAATTATATGATTAATTTTTTTTTGTTTAAAAAAATAAATTGCAAATTAAAATTAAAAGAAAAGGAAGGGACCTATATTTTGCAACACCAAAAAAATTCTGTTTTTTGTTTTGTCCTCACAGGGGGATATAAGATTTTTAATAACATAAATTTTCTTTTAAAGTTAAGACACCTAAAAATCTTCTCAAAAGCCTTGTTTATTTAGCAAACAATAAAGAATCAAACTTGAATTCTTTTTGCCAAATTCTAAAACAAGGAGACACAATATTTTTGTAAAATTCAAAGGCGAAGTGTGCATTTGTTTTCTCAAAAGAGGGATATAATACATAAAATTGCGCATTATATTTTCTATAAAATTGAGAACAAATTGAAGACCTTGGGTCCATAAAAACCAAGTCGTGTGTCGACTGGTTTTGGAAGCCTTTCAAATGCGGGTCGTGTGTCGACTTGTCTTGGAAGGAGTGCTCATTTGTTAATTTTGCAAATCAAGGGGGGAAGACAAGACATTGTACTTCTTTGCAAAATTGTAACACAAAGTGAGGAGCACTTAAATCAAACTTGTTAATTTTGCAACACAAAAAGGAAAGGCAATTGTTTTATGCCACATTCTTTGTAAAATTAAAAAACAAGAGGAGACATACTATATCAAATTTTTGCACAAAACAAATCCAAATTTTGTTTCAAAATTTGGTAATAAGGTGCATTTTTTTTATTTTACTTGACACCTTCATTTCAAATTGGAAAAATTAGGTGCATTTTCGGTTGCATATGATACCTACATGATAATAATTTTGTGGGCATTCTTGTTTTATTATTGCATTATTTTTTGTAATTATAAATCATTAAATGAAGAACACTCAAAACCCCAAAATTTTACAAATAATTGTGTACATCATTTGCAAAAATATAAGCCATTTATAAAATTGATATTTTATCCTTAAACAAACCCCTGATTCACTCTTATTTGTTTGGCTTAATTTCCTCATACTGATTATCCCTCTTCAAGAGGATTTTCAGGCAAGTGCCATTAAATATCTTTTTGAGTGAATTATCTTTTGATACTCTTTTCGGGTATATCAAAATAAAGAACAAGTTTTTGTAAAATAAAGAACTTTGAAAGTAGCAATCTTTTGCACTAAGGGGGATAATTCCTTTATTCTTTCAAACACAAATTTTGATAAGAGGGAGATAAAACTTGTAAAGGCAATCAGAAAAGTAGAAGTCATCAACACTATACCTTTTCTTTTAGGCTTCATAATAGCAACCATGCTTGAAGTACTTGCAATAAGGAAGGATTATTTGGTGAAATTTTTTGATAAAATTGCCTAGAAGGTAAAGTTTTGCACAAATTGTAAAAAGGACAACCATGACACCAAATGGTGTTGGTTTCAAAACAAGCAAAACTAAAATGACAAAGGCACATCATAGAAGCCATGTTTCTAGTGAAGTGTCTGATTTTGATTCTGGTTTAGAAAGAGCACACAAAGTGCACATGGCTAAGATAATATTATAAAGGAGAAACAAATTTGTCACCTTAAGCAAACCACCATTTCCTCTCTCTTTTTTTTAGGCTTCATAAATAACATATATTTTTTGTTTGAAGTACTAGCAATAAAGGGGTGATTGTACCTCTTTAAGGCTTCATAAATAGAAAAATATCATTGTTTGAAGTACTTGTAACAAAAGAAGGGAATGTTTTGATGTAAAATTTGCCTAGTAGACAATATTTGTACAAAACCTTCACAAAAGCTTTTTGAGTTGCACATAGTTTGCAATTAAAGGGGGATAAACATTTTTTTTCTTACATCACACAAAATTTTTGAAAAAATGGAAGAAGACTTATAAAGATGCATTTTCGGTAGCGACCGACACCTTAGTCACACTTATTTCAAAAAATTTATTACTCTATAATTTGCAAAAAGGGGAGAAACTTATAAGGGTGAATTTTTGGCAACGACTGATACCTTAGATGCCTTATCAAAACTTTTTGTAAAATCATATTATAACCAAGTGAACATCGTATGAAGTGATCTAATCTACTACACCTAGAGGTTATGGTTGGTTACCCATGCAATCTAGTTGGATGACAATATTACAATAAGGATGTTCATTGATGTGAAGACAAAGTGATGAATGACCCACTTTTTTCTTAGAGTAGCCAGAGCACTATGATAGAGCCCAAGCCAGAGCAAGAGCCTGTAGATCAACATCATTTTCATTTTATTGGGACAGTTATATACATTACCCAAATAATGTAATAAGGGGGATGTTAGAGTAATATTCCATTATTAGGGATAATACCCTTATTCCAACATTAGGGTGGATATATTCGGTAATTTAATTATTACCGTAGTTAGTTTATTTTTACCTTAAGATATTTACATTGTTCGTAAATATCTAAGTGGTTAGTTATTGTAGTCATTTTGACTACGTTAGTTTTTAGTAGGTGATCACTTATTTTGTGAAGCACATTAGTTAGCACTTTAGGGGGATAATATATTTTATTATTTCCTAAGCTATTATTAGCTTCCTAATGTACTATTTAAGAACTACATTATTCAATATTAAGCTAATGCTTCACGCCCTAACAAGGACAAAATTGAGTAAGCTTTTGTGAAATGTTAAGGACATATTTGTGTGAGATTTTGTGGAAGCTTACAAGTAGATTTGAGGTAAGTCTTGGTGAGGACTTGTGGACAGGTTTGAGGTAAGTCTTTGAGAAGACTTGTTGAGAATATTTAGGTAAGCCTTGGTGTAGACTTGATTGATTTGTTCAATATTTGTGGTAAGGTTTGGTGTAAATCTAGCAAAGTTGATTTGTGATTGGATCAAGCTTTGTGTTAAGACTTGAGGATAGATTTGAGAATAGAGTTTGATACATATTTGAGGGTATATTTGTGCCACACTAGAGATAGAATTATGAGGATATTTGTGCTAGACCAAAGGATAGAGAGCAAGCTTTGGAGGTGATAGAGCAGAGGACAATAGTCTCCAATGGATAGAGATCCGTTAGCCAGGGTAGTGAGGTCAAAGGTATTCTAAGAGAGGACAAAGGTCTTCTATGGAGAGATATCCATAAGCTAGTGTAGTGCAAATAGTAGTCTTTTAGAATATCACTAACCATAGCAGAGAAGAAGTTCTCCTATGAATAGAGATTCATGAACCAACAAAGGGGAAATAGTTCTCTAGTGGATATAGATCCGTAAACTTGATTAGGGTATTGGTATATCCTTTGGATAGAGGTCCATAAACATTGTAATAGATAAGGATTTCCAAGATATTTGTTGAGAAAATTTTAGTGAAATATTTTCTCCATGGAGTAGCCCACATTGGGTGAATCACATTAAATTGGTGTCTCTATTGTGTGTGTTGATTTGTGCATTGTTTTTATTATTGCTACTGATATTGCCATTGATTATATTGGATAATATTGTTTGGAAAGAAAAGTAAAAAATGATCTTATACTGTTCACCCCCTCTTAGTATAATCTTGTGTTCTTCAATTGGTATAAGAGGGGGTTCCTTTTAAAAGAGTTTAATAGCTTGAAGGAAAAGCTTATAGGAACATATATGGATTCTTAGAGTGGATCTTCAAGATATAAGGCACCATTGTTCGATGGGAACAATTATGAATTATGGAGTGTGAGAATGAAGATTTACCTAATGGCACAAGGAAATTATATATGGCAAGTAGTTGAGGATGGGTACACGCCACCAGCTACTCCACCTATAGATAAAGATGGTACGATCCTACAACTGAACAATTCAAAGGCAATGAATGGAATATTAAATGGTTTACATGAATTAGAGTTTGTAAAAATTATGCATTGCACATTAGCAAAAGAGATTTGCGAAAAGTTGCAAAAAATATATGATGGCGACAAAAATATCAAAATGACAAAATTGTAAAATCATAAGAAAATATTTGAGGACCTAAATATGAAGGATGAGGAAAACATCTCTACATACTTACTTCGTGTGGATGAGATTGTTAACTCCATACAAGGACTTGGGTTTAAAATTTATGAAATAGATGTTTATCAAAATGTTTTAAGGTCACTCCCTATGAAATATAGTGAAAAGGTTTCAGGTATAGAAGAATTAAAATATATTGAAACTTGGACTAGGGATGAGCTACATGGTCCTCATATCTTTTGATATGATAATAGAAAATGATCCTATCCTCCAAAAGGAAGCATATTTTAAAGTTACAAATAAAACAAAGGATAAGAATTCAGATTCAAGTAATAAGTTATTTAGTGATGAAAAAGAAAACTATGGTAGAAGGAACAAGGACACAAAAAAGTATAAAGGTACAAAAATAGTTAAGTGTTTCAAATGTGGTAAATATGGTAACTATGCATCTGATTTTCCAGAAGCTAGAAATAGTGGTGGTGATGAGAAATATCATAAGAACATGAAAACAAGAAAATATAGGTATCAAAATAAAAGTAGAGATGGACAAAGCAAGCAAGGAGATAAGTTTTTCCAAAGGCATACAAAGAGTTTTTATGTAGATAATATAGACAAGAGTTCTGATCAATGAAGACAAATCTAAAGTTATTTTCTTTCACTGTTCTGCTAGACAGGAAGCCATGGTCTTGGATAAATTAAGATATAAGAAGACCTCTCTTCCAATCACTTATTTAGGTATTCCCATTAATATTCAAAGGCAAAAAAATAAAGATTGGAATTGGTTGTTCGACAAAGTCAAGAAGAAAATTGGAAAGTGGACCAACAAGTGGCTTTCTTCTGGGGGTAGAATCACCTTGGTAAAATCAGTCCTTCAAGTTATTCCTATTTATGTTTCTTCTGTTTTGAATATACCAAAGGCTGTTCTTCAAGAATTGGATCAAATCAGTCATCGTTTCCTTTGGAGTGGTACTAAGGAGAAAAGAAAATGGGCCTTGGTGAAACAGGATACTTTATGTCTTCCTAAGAGTGAAGGGGGGTTAGGATTCCGGCCTTCAATTAATAACAACAAAGCTTTAGCTGCTAAATTATATTGGAGGATGTTGCATAACCCCAATGCTCTTTGAGCCAATAATCTCTGTGCTAAATATGTTGAGAACAAAAGTCTTGAAGACCTTGTTTGCTATCAACTTCCTACCAAAGTTTCTCCCATTTTAGCAGTTCTTAAGACTGGTGAGGATTTTATAAAGAAAAAATTATTTTGGATCATTCATAATGGTCAACATGCAAATTTTTGGACAAATTCTTGGGATGGTCACAAGCCTTTGATAACTCAGTTTCCCGATTGGAGGCCTTGGATGGAGGAGCTTCACCAAGCTAATTGGATAAAGGTGGCTAATTATTGTCGATACCATACTGGTAATTCAAAGGTTGGTAGATATTGGATCCCTATTGAGGACTGGCCTATTCAAATCCCAGAAATGCAAAGACAATATATCCAAGGCATCCTTCATATGAGATCCCTCTCTTGGTCCCATGAAAAATATTGTTTTGGATGGAACGACACTACTAAGGGTGAGTATTCAGTTTCTCAAGGTTATTTGAACTTATACCATAATAATCCCAACCATTCTTCTGACATATTTTCTCAATTGTGGGCTCAAAAGCTCTGGCCTAAGGTGAGGTTCTTTAATTGGATTTTATAGCATCGTAGGGTGCTTATTGGTGAGCAACTTATGAAGCGTGGTTTTCATGGCCCTTTTAGATGTGAAATGTGTGAAGAGAATGTAGAAAATATCAACCATATTTTTATTGAGTGTACTTTAGCCTCTGAGCTATGGAGGAGAATGGCAACTTTACTTGGCTTACAGTGGTCCAATTTGTTCACTTTTGAACAAATTTGGAGGGATTGTCCTAATCAAGAGGGTGTTGATCATTTTATTAGGCAGTTATTTTGGATGGGTTCTACCATTCTTCTTTGGAATATTTGGAATGAAAGGAATAGCCAAATTTTTAATCAAGATAGGAAGGATATTCACTATATTTTGCAAAAGACCATAGCCAACTTAGTTGAATCAGTCCATCATCTCCTTAATCACCCCCAAAACTCCCACCAAAGATGGGATCAAGTGATGCAAAGATTGAAGTTTAAACCTTCTAAGGGCAACCAACTTAAATGGAATGTGAGTATTAGTAAGATGGATAGGACTAGAAATTGGCAACCTCCTCCTAAGGATTTTGGAAAATTCAATACTGATGGAGCCTCTAGAGGGAACCATGGAAAAGGCAGTGTGGGAGGAATTGGTAGACTTTCAGATGGCTCCCTGGTTTTTACTTTTGTTGAGATTTTTGGTATTCTTTCCAATAACCTTGTTGAGGGGTATGGTATCCTTAGAGGCCTTCAGAAGGCTACTAAGGTTGGATGGGAAAATATGTTAGTTGAGTCTGACTCTCAACTTATGATTAATCTCTTGAAGACTCCTTCTAAGAATCATAAGGTGGATTGGAGAATAAAAATAATTATTGAGAAGATTTAGTTAATCTAGATGGGATTTTTGAAAGTTGATTACAATCATGTGGTCAGAGAACAAAACAAGAGTGCTGATGCTTTAGGTAATTGGGCTTTGGACAAAGGTGATCTTACTTGTTATGGCCACCCTCCTATTTGGTGGGCTTCTCAAATTAGGGAAGCTCTTCTTTCTATCATTTCTTTGGATGGCTCCAGTTCTGAAGGTACCTAGTTTCTTCTTGTTGCTTTTTTTTTTTGTTTCTCTTTGGTTCATTCCGTTTTTTTAGTTCCCTAGCTCATTCTATTCTTTATTTTGTTTCCTCTATTGATTCTTGCATTAATAGTCTTCTGGTCTAGATAGGTCATTGTTTTGTTCATTTTTTTCTTTTTTTTTCTTTGTTTTTTTTGTTTAGTTTTTTAAGGTGGGTGGGTTCTTTTGTTTTGTTTTGTTTTTGTGTTGTTTTTTGTGTTGTTCTTGTGTTTTTGTTGTTTTTTTTTTTTTATGTTTATTGTTATTGTTCTTGTGTTTTTTTCGTTCTTGTTCTTGGGTTTCTCTTTGTTCGTGTTATTTCATTTTTTTATGTGTGAGTGTTTTCTATGTTTTTTGTTTTTGTTTATTGTCTGTTGTTGGTTGTTTTTATTTTTATTTTATTTATTTTATTTTTTAGGTTTTGGTTGTGTTTATTTTTCATGTTTTTTTGGGTTATGTCTTTGTAGTGTTCTGTTGTTTTTGTCTTGTTTGTGTTTTGTTATGTGGTTCTTGTGTTTTTCTACGTGGTTGGTGTTGTGGTTTATTTTATCTTATTGTGCGTGTTTGGTTGTGCTTTTGGTTTTGACACACTCAAGGAGTTTGTTTTTTATTTTATTTTATTATTTTTGTTGTTATTTTCTTTTTTTTAATTTGGTTTTGTGTGTTTGTTTGCTCCTTGAGTATGTCAAATGTGGTAGGCCAGGTCCGAGTCCTGGGCATTTTTGGCGGAATGGATACCCCTGCCTCCTTGGGTCTTACCCGAAAGTGGCATCCATTTTGGGATGTTTTCCACAAAAAAAAAAAAAAAAAAATATAGGCAAGAGTTCAATTGATAGTGATAGAATGTCTTAAAATAATGAAGAAGAAGAAATTATATTTCTGACACTAGAAAAATAAGACGTTAAGAAAAGGATAAAAAGGAAATCAATAATTCTCAAGTTTTTTAGGTGTGGAAACTTTGGTCATCTTGAATATCATTGCAAAATGAATGGGTTCAGTTTCAATGAAGATGAATATGATGATTCTCTTGAAGGTCCAGAAGAAGAAAGTCTAATTTTGGCAATAGAAGAAGAAGAAAGTGCTCCTATTGAAGATGAATTAGAAAAGAATGAGGATTATCTAAAATACAAAGAATTAAAATCAGAGGAATAAGAAGTTGATCTTAAAGGTGAGCTTATTTTTGCTCTTAAGGAATTAAGAAAGGTAAGAAAACAAAACTCAAAACTCAAGCTCTAATTTCAATAATGTGATGAATAGAAATGAAATCTTGTAGAATATATAACCAACTCAATAGCTAAGACAAGGATATTTAAAGAGAATTTAGAGGTAAATATTTTATAATGTGAAATATTAGAGCATGAGGTAGCTTCACTAAGGAAGGAAGTAAAATATTCTAAAAACAAGCTACACAGGTTTAGGAAAAACTTAAATACCTTGGACAAGATTATCAAGGTACAAAGATCTTCATAAAACAAGACAAGACTTGGTTTTGAACAAGAAAATAAAGAACAAGGAGAGGATTCAATCTCAAGCTCCAAATAAGAATAATATTTAGAATAAGAGAGTTTAATATAAAGTGAGACTTCTGAGGATAAGTTGGAAAATAGAAATTTCAACAAGGAAAGGAACAATGCACGAGTAAGGAACATGTGGAACAAGAAACATCATAGGAAATAAGAGACTAAAAGACCAATGGGCTCAAGGTAATATTTCTTCAATGGATTTTTCTTCTCATGTCACAGGTTTGGTCACAAGGCTACACAGTGTAGGACACATTAAATATAGGGATATGGTTTTATCAACAAAATTTTTAGAAATGGGTATCTCTTTCAAGGGTATTATTACTCTTGTAATATTTTTGGTCATAAGGCAGTTAATTATAGGGTTCATGATAGAAATGGATATGGCTTCACCAGAAGGAACTTCAATATAATTGCACCTTCAAGAAATCACAATATTAATGTTATAAGTGCAATAATTTTGGGCATATGGCTAAGTGTTGTAGAGCAAAATTTCAAGAGACTAGCAGAAATGGAAATATTCAGAGAAATTAGAAGGATCAATTGAGAAAGGTGGACAAAAGAAAAGAGCAATGTATGCAAGGAGTAGAGATACTCCCACCCCAAAATTAACCACCTCAAGAAGAGGAGGTGGGGAGAGGGTTGATCTAAGAGTCTTATATTTAGTCCCAAATTTTGCCCTTTGTCATTGATGTCAAAGGGGGAGAGATTTGAGTTAGTGGGAGAGCATTCAGTTAGGAGGAGCAGTTCTCAAGGGGAGCATATTTGGAAAAATAAAAAAGAATGGTTAAGGAAAAAGGGTTACCATCAATGAAAAATGGGGAGATTGTTGGAAAGTTTGAGTAGTTGTGTTGTCATTTATGTCAAGAGTCAGTGTTAGTGATCAATGTAGGATTTGGCAAAAGGAGGGTTAAAATATTTATATGTTAAGCCCAAGATATTTGGTTTAAAAGCATCACATGATTGGTTAAAAGGTTGGTTAAATACCCTGAGGGAAGAAGATACCTAGGTCTAAAGGAAATAATATTATAATATTTATTATTATAATATTAAAGGTGGTAAGATAAGGTCTAAGGGTGAGAGAGAAAAATACCTAGGTCCAAAACAAATAGTATTATAATATTTATTTTTATAATATTAAGGTTTAAAAATAATGCCTAAGGTTGTTTATAAATTATTTATAATATTTATATTATAAATTAATTTATAAAATAATTTTTGTTAATTCTAAGTTAGGGTTGGGATCAAAATATTTAAATAAATATCCCTCACTGACGTTCGAAGGAAAATATGAATGGTATTTATACCATAATACTTGCAACATTAAGGCAAGTCTCTGAATTGATGCATGTGCGAAAGGGCAAAGGTTTCTTAATGCGAAATTCATGAGCACATAAGACAAATGATTTTTTAATTGTTTAAAGCAACAAAAAATATGAAAAATAAATTGACCAAGGCTTAAAGCCTTGTCACCAACCAATTGGTTGGGCTAGTGGCAAGTCATCGTTGTGTAAGGCATTTGGTGAGCGGAGTAACTACGTTTGAGTCTTGCCGACAACAAGGGCAAAGTTTTTTTTGTTTTGGATTTCAGTTCCAAGAGGAGGAACAAAGCACACAAGGTGCATTTACTTCCCAAGTGAGCACCTAGCTTATGCATTGGTTAGGCCGCAACTAGGGTGCTGGTGGTAGCATGACAGGGGATCGAATCCCACCAAGGTTGCGTGTGCAAAATGTATTTAATTTTTATATATTGTGGATTGTTGCACTTAATCTAAGGTTGACACTGTGCACCTTGAGGAGTGATAAGGTGGTTTAAATAAAAAATATTTTTGCTTTGGTTTAAAGTGTTGAATGATTTAATTTATGGTTTGAAAAAATCATTGGAATAATTTTTTATAGTGGTGTTAATTATTTTGATAATGCATCTTTGAGTAGGGAGATATAAGGGAGTTATTTTGATTATTCTATGAATTAAAATTCTAAAGTGAATTATTGTGAAAGTGAGATATTTGAATATTTTCTAATTATATGTTGAAAATTTTAGAGATTATACGGTGTACTTGAGACTTGATGTTTTGTAATGTGAAATACATATTGAGGAAAGTTTTGTGTGGAAATTTTGAGATAAGGTTGTTGCTATCTAACCTTGAAATTGGCAAAGAAGATTTGATTGTGATTAAGACATGTTTTGAATACATAACTCCATAAAAACAAAAGGTATGGGTACATCATCCTTATGAGTGAAATATTTTTGGACTGAATGTTGTGAAATACAAATTTTGAGTGAAAAGGATTGTTTGATAAGCATTGTTGAAATGTTTGAGTAGATTTTCATGTGCATGATTTAGGGTTTGTGAAAGTTCACGAGTATCATTGTTATGTGAGATTGAGAACTATATTGAGCCAGGGTTTGTGAAAGATCATGAGTATCATTGTTATGTGAAATTGAGAACTATATTGAGCTAGGGTTTGTGAAATATCATGAGTATCATTGTTATGTAAAATTGATAACTATTTTGAACTAGGGTTTGTAAAATAACATGAGTATCATTGTTATATGAAAATTGGAATCATCTTGATTCAAGGTTTGAGTTCCATAGTGTGAGTTGTTGGAGGTAGAGAGAAACACTTGGTTAGGTTTTGTAAGCAATTTGTGTTTCATTGAGTAAATGTTTGAATGATGTTGGATGAGCATTATTGATTGAAAGCATTAAAGTGATAGTTCAAGTTTTGTGAAAAACAAATTATACTTTATTCTAAATTGATTTGAAAGTGAGTTTAGAAGTTATAGAGTGATTTGTGAGTGTGAAACATATTTATTCTCTTACCATTATCTATATTTTACTGTGGTTAAACAAGATTCTAATTGAAACTTGTTTGTGTGATTGAAGAGGTTTTCTGAAAAAGAGGAAGTTGAGTTTTGTATGCAAGTATTGCAGTTGTTTGAATAAGCATTTGTGAAAGCTTGTGAGAAAATTTGAGTAAGTCCTAGAGGGGAATTAAGGACATAATTGAGTAAGCTTTTGTAAAAGCCTAAGGACATATTTGTGTGAGATTTTGTGGAAGCTTACAAGTAAATTTGAGGTAAGTCTTGGTAAATACTTGTGGATAGGTTTAAGGTAAGTCTTTGATAAGACTTGTTGAGCAGATTGAGGTAAGTCTTGATGAAGACTTATTAAGTAGATTGGACAAGTTCTAGAGAGGACTTTTTGAGCATATTTGAGAAAAGTCTTGGTGAATACTTGTTGAGTAGATTGGATAAGTTCTAGAGAGGACTTGTTGAATAGATTTGAGACAAGTCTTAGTGAAGACTTGAGAGAAGATTGAGAAAGTTCTAGAGAGGACTTGTGGATAGATTTGAGGTAAGTATTTGAGAAGACTTGAGAGTAGAATTGATTGATTGATTTGTTCAATATTTGTGGTAAGGTTTGTTGCAAATCTAGTAGAGTTTATTTATGATTGGATCAAGATTTGTGTGAAGGCTTGAGGATAGATTTGAAAATAGATTTGAGAATAGATTTTGATGTAAATTTGAGGGAATATTTGTGCCAGACCAGAGATACACTTGTGTGGATTTTTATGCTATACCAAAGGACAATGTTTAGTGTAGATTTGAGATAAATATTGAGAAGAGTTGAGAGCAAGCTTTGGATGTTATAGAGTAGAAGACAGTAGTCTCCAATGGATAGACATCCATTAGCTAGGATAGTGAAGATTGAGATATTCTAAGTGAGGACAAAGGTATTTTGTGGAGAGAGATCCATAAGCTAGTGCAATGGAGGTAGCAGTATTCTAGAATATCACTAGCAAAAGAAGAGAAGGATTTCTCCTATGTATAGAGATCCACAAATTAGTAAAAGAGAAAGAGTTCCCCAGTGGATAGAGATCCACAAAATTGATTCAAGGATTGGTGTCTCCTTTTGACATAGGTCCGTAAATATTGTAATAGGGAAGGATTTCCAAGATATTTGTTGAGAAAATTTTAGTGAAATATTTTCTCTGAGGAGTAGACCACATTAGGTGAACCATGTTAAATTGGTGTCTCTATTGTGTGTGTTGATTTATGCATTGTTTTGATTATTTTTGCTTTTATTTCCATTGATTATATTGGATAATGTTGTTTGGAAAGAAAATTAATAAGTGGTATTATACTGTTCACCCCCCTCTCAGTATAAGCTTGTGTTCTTCAGAATCCTATAAATTCTCCTAAGATATAGAACAAGAAGTAGAATTTGTTCCTTGATCACACTTTTCTTTCTAATTTTTACTTCCCTCCTCACACTTCATCCTCACTCCTATATCATGTTTGAACTCATTCTTTTTTGCACTCATTCTTGGCTCACTCTTGTGCTTGCTTTTGGTTGCACTTACTCTTGACTCGCACTCACACTTACTTTTGACTACACTCAATTCTAACTCATACTCACACTCACTTTCAATTACACTCACTCTTGAATCATGATCACACTCACTCTTGAATACACTCACTTCTAGATGCACTTGCACAATATTTTGACTAGATTCACACTTTCTTCTGCTTGCATTTGCACTTGCTTCTAGCTACACTTACTCCTGGCTACACTTGCACTCGCTTCTAGTTGTACTTGCTTCTAGATGAACTTGATTTTGGTTGCACTTGATTTTTGTTACACGCACTTTCAGTTGCAATCACTCCCAAATTGTTAACAAACTTTTATTCTCATTTGGCTAACAAATTTTATTTTAGCATAAATTTTTTAATTAATCATAAAATGCATATTTTTAAGTTAAAAAATAAATAAAATTATTTAGAGGCTACCTTTAGATGTAATTTTCAATATAAAATATCATTCTTATTTTCTTTAGATACTTATTTTCTACATAATCTAGATATAATATATGTGTGTGTAAAAAGCTTCTAGTTTAGGAACTACAACTAGATTACAAGATGAAACACAAAATCTTAAGTTCTATGGTTAAACTCAAGGGAAAAAATATTAATAGAAATATTTGTATTTTTTTTTCTTAGGAATATATAGTACATGAATCTAACAAAACAATTAAACTTTTCTATTTAGTTTTTTTGGTTTTCTTTCTCCATTGCACATTTTTTTGTCTTATCCACATTCTTTACACTTTACTAATATGGGCATTTAATCAATAGAAGATACTTTTGATAAATTATAAATGCCATAAAAGAAGAGTACTCAGATACATCAATCAAAATTGGATCATATGTTTTTCATGATAATTTGATAAAACCAATTAACATGGATAACCAAAAAATGATACTTCGATTAAAACAAAAGAACATAATACATTAATATTTATGCATAGAGATGCCCATTGGGGATATGCCTAGTATTTGTATGATATTAATAACATACTCTAAAATTTGGTGGTTTGACGTAATTTATCCTTATTTACCTTGATGCTTGTGATTATAATCTTATTTTGTTTGGTAAATAAACACTAGATGAGATATTTGTCAGTCGTAATGGACACTATCTATATTTAGAATCTAATGAAACATATTTTTGTCTTTTGATTCTTGTTAAATATTTTATGTATATCCTTGGAAATAGATACAATTTGTATATGATACTAGCTACGAAATTCCATGAATGAGGAAGATGAGGTAATCCATAACATAAATGAATCCAATGGTAAGAATACTGAAAATGAGACTAAAAATGCTTTGGCTAATGAACAAGCTATGTAGACTGAGAAAATAAGCTCATTGAATTTATTATTTTCTTGCACATGATTACAATTTATAGTTATTAGAAGAATTGGATTAAGAAACAATATGGTTGGAGCACAATTATTCTCATGAAAATATTCCCTACTTAACTATATGACTCACGCTACTGAAATAGCAAATGCTTAACTTAGCTCCCATATGCTCTCAAAAAAATTCTAGTATATCAACTAATAATAAAACCTAAATACTTAGGAAAAATGCTTTCAAAATCCATTATTCTCCCACTTAAAGTTGAGAGGGCTGACCAGATAGTCTCTCAACTTTAGATATTAAGATTTAGAAAATCCTTTGGTAAAGATATATGCTATGTTGTCAAAAGTGCTGCAATGTTTTAGCACAACCACATTTTTCTCTACCATGTCTCTAATGAAGTGATACTTCATGTCAAAGTGTTTTGACTTGTTGTGGTGGATAGGATTATGTGTCAATTGTATGACACTCATATTGTCACAATACAATATGGTAGGATCATTTTGTCTCTCACCTATTTCTTCTAGTACTTTTATCAACCATAAGGCTTTGGAACTAACATTTCTAATTGCTATGTACTTAGCCTCAGTAGATGATAATGCTACTATAGTTTAATTTTTAGAACTCCAAGTAATTACCCTTGATCCAAGACTAAAACAATTCCTTGAAGTGGAATTTATATCATCTATGTTTCTTCCTCAATAACTATCACTAAAGCCAACTAATTTTACATCATCACTTTTGTGGTAATGGATCCCATAATCCATTGTACCCCTTACATAACTCAAAATTATTTTAGTTTCTTATAGATGAAGTTCTGATGGATCAGCCATATATATTGATACTAGAGAAACAACATATTAAATATATGACCATGTGTTGGTGAGGAACATTAGATTCCCAACCATGCTCCTGTAAGTTTTCTTGTCAACTTTTGATGCTCCATATTCTTTACTGTGTCCTATGACCTATTGGAGTTGCAACTAACTTGCACTTCTCCATAGCAAATTTCTTGATCATGTCTTGCACATATTTATATTGACATATGAAGATATCATTTTATTTTTGTTGTACCTCCATTCCTAGGAAGTAATGCATCAAACCTAGATCCTTCATTTCAAACTCTTTCATCATGGATTTTTTGAACTCCTCATTCATTTTAGCACTACTACCCATGAATATTAGATCATCCACATATAAGCACAAAATAAGGATGTATTTAACTTGTTTCATGTAGTAGAGAGTAGGTTCACTTTTACTCCTAGTGAATTCATAGTCTTGAGAGTAGCCATCAATGTGTGAGTACCATACCCTTGGTGCTTGCTTTAGCCCATACAATACTTTCTTCAATTTGTAGACAAGATCCTCCTTACCTTGTTATTCAAAGCCTTGAGGTTGTTGCACAAAAACATCTTCTTTCAAGTACCCATTAAGGAAGACACTCTTAACATCCATGTGTTTAATATTCCACCCTTTGTGGACAGCTAAGAAAAGTACTATTCTAATGGTCTCTTGTCTAGCTATCGAAGCAAAGGTTTCCTCATAATAAATCACATACTTTTGAGTAAACATTTTTTCTACTAGTCTTGCCTTGTGTCTTTCAATACTCCCATTAGAATTAAAATTTGTATTATAGTCCCATTTACATAAAAAAAAATTATTTCCCTTAGGAAGCTTCAGTAGCTCCCATGTGTCATTATTTTTTATAGAGTTCATTTCCTCTTTCATGGCTTGTTGCCATACATAATGATTACATGATTTTTCATAACTAGATATCTCTATATCTACACTAGTCATTAAAACATAATTTACATCTCCCTTAGTCTCTTGGAAGTCTTCATAACCATACATGTGCAAATTATCAAGTCTTTTAAAGACTTCATTCATCTCACTAGCTTGGCTTCTAGTGTACCTTATTTGAAAATTCTTGTCCATAATTTGGAAGGAGGGATGGTACTGAAGTGTTCTCTTACCTCTTGGTGGTGTATCTTCTTCCATTGGCATTGGAGAAGAACTTGATGCTCTTGGTGGTCTTTGTGGAGAATTTGAAGTAGAACTCTTTCTTGGACTTGGAGGAGGACTTTCATTGTTGTTCTTGTCAATGGGCTACACTTTGGAGGACCTTTCACCTTGAGATCCATCATCAAAAAAAAAAACAAGATGACCCCATACTCCCCCTTCATCAAAAATTACATCTCTTGAGATTATAACTTTATGTTTTTTTTTATTGTAGAGTCTATATGCCTTTGAAAACTCACTATAAACAATGAAAATACATGCTTGAATTTTGGGGTCAAGTTTTGTTCTTGTCTTATCAGGAATGTGTGCATATGCAAGACAACCAAAAACTTTGAATTTCTTTACGTTTGGATTTTTGCCATACCATCCCTCATATGGAATTATCCCATATAAACTAGAAGTAGGACTCCTATTCAAAATGTAAACACTTGTCCTAACAACATCATCCCAATACATGTTACTTAGTTTCTTTGTTTAAATCATTGATATAGCCATTTCTATAATAGTGTGGTTCTTTCTCTCAGCCACACAATTTTGTTGTGGGGTGTAGGTAGTACTGATTTGCCTTTTGACCCCACAATATTTACAATATTTGAGAAATGATTTTAAGAAAAACTTTCCTCTATCAGTCCTTAAACATTATACAACATACTCACTTTGATTCTCTACATTATTTTTGAAATCCTTGAAGCATTAAAAAGATTCATCCTTAGTTTTCGAAAAATAAATCCAACACATTCTAGAGAAATCATCAATGAAAGTAAGGAAGTAAGAATTATTACCCAAGATTTTGGTATGCATTGGACCATAAATGTCTGAATGTACCAATTGTAGTGGATGTCTTGTTCTCCATGATTGACCTCTTGGAAAATTTGTTCTTGAGTGCTTTCCCAAAACACATCCTTCACACACCTCCTTGTGCTCTTCAACTTTTTCTAATCCATACACCATAGCTTGTGAAGTCAACAACTTCAAGCTTGAAAAATTAATATGACCATATCTCAAGTGCCAAAGCACACTTGTATTTTCTATGGCCACACTATCAAGTTGAGAACCTCCCTATTCCCCAAATTTAAGAGGAAATAACCTATTATTTGTAATAGGTATATTTGTGACAACTCTATTACAATTATTTTTGTCAAAAATTATACATTTTCCATCTTCAAGAACAAGTTTATAGTTCTTTTCCATGAATTTTCCAACACTAATAAAATTATGCTTGAGGTTAGGAGTGTAATAGATATTGTTTACCTTCTTTGTGCCTTTATTTGTTGGAACCTCCATGGCTCCCATGCCTTCAACTTGTAGTGTCTTGTCATTTCCCAATTTGATCTTGGACTTGTATGTGGAATACATTGTAGCAAATAGTTCTTTACCACTCATATGATTTGAACAACCAATATCCAAAATCCAAGTTTCATTAATATTTTGATCTGGTTTTCCATATGTGAGGAACAAATTTGAAAAATTTGCTTCCTCTTCTCCATAGTTTGCATAATTATTACTTCTCCATTATTGAGAAGCCTTTAGTCTACAATATCGAGCAAAGTGATCAAGATTACCACAATGATAACAAGATTTGTTTGATTTGTTGCCTCCTCTTCCTCTTCCTTGGTAGCCACCTCTTGATATACCTCTTCCTCTTAAAGATTGTCCTCTCCCTTGTCCTCTTCCTCGTGTATTGCCATTAGTCTCACCTTCCTTGGATGGGAATTCTTTCTCATCACCTCCAAAGCTTGATGAAGTAGAACCTTAGAGTCTCTCTTCATGGGATATCAAAGAACCAATTAGTGCATCAAATGTGATATTAGAATGATCTTTTTATTCCTTAATAATGATTGCAATACGATTCCACTTATGAAGAAGTGTTCTCAACACTTTCTTCACAAAAAATTCATTTTATACATCCTCTCCAAGTGTCTCCATTTTGTTTACAATTGCTTTGAATATTCCATAGTAATCTCCTCATATTTCATTTTCTTGCATTTTGATATTCTCAAAATATCTCTTCAAAGTTTGATTCCTGGGCTTTCTTCACTTGATTTCTCCTTTGATAACTATCTCTCAAGGAATTCCACTCTTCTAGGGCTTTTGAATGAGAAGAAATCATAGGAAAGATACTTTTCTCCAAGGCTTCTTGGAGATGATAGAGAGAAAAAGAGTTTTTTTGGGCATCCTTCTTATTATTTCTATCAGTTACATTTAAAATCTTCCAATCAGCTGGTTCATTGTATCCATATACTACAATGTTCCACAAACCTTTGCCTATGAGTAATTTCTTCATCTTGATAGACCAATAATAATAGTACAATCTATTAAATTCAAGAATAGACAGGTTGTTACGGGTATTCATTGCTTAATCAACAAGACTTTAGAATAAAAAATACCTCTCTATATATTACTTTGAAATAAATAGCAGCAATTCTAACAGCGACAAAAAAACTCATCATTTGGATGCATCTCCTTGTATTCTCCATTCCTTAACAGATTGTATAAATATCTTTCTATTCATCTTGTAGTATCCATTTTGCAGCATAGGAAAACTAAACTCCACACAGATGGTCTTCTCTAGGGGACTCCACTTAGAACAAATCACTCGTTTGATATTGACTCAGTAATACTCCATGTAGACCAAACATCATAGTAAACTTTATGTACTACAACAAATATCCTCCATGCTCATGTACTGATAAGAATATACATATTTGGTCAATGTTCTCCTCCATGTTTCTTGCCAAACACATCTCTTGAAATGTGTCTCTTAAAACACATCTTCTACAGATAACACAATAGATATCTTTATCTTACATCTTGTTATCAAGAAAATCAAAGTATTATTTTCACATGTTTATCCAAGCTTGACAGAACCACACCATATTTTTTCTTGGCACTCCACCAAGGCATGACAATAAATTATATGCAATATATTGACCAAAGATATGCTGAATAATTGCGTTAAGATTTTTTGTTCACCTTGGTGCTCCACCAGCGGTGCTCTGTGATCACAGAATGTGATAGCTCAATAATAATGCTATGATCAACAAACTTTCTATCATCACGATGCTTCCTCCTAGTAGAAAAACATGTCTCTTAAAACACATTTCAATATAGTATGCTTATCCACTGGGATCTTCAATTTCTCCTATGTTGATTTCATTGGGACATAAGATCTTCTTCATTTATGCTGTAAGTGAGAAAAATAGTGATAAATAAGTTGTGTGCATGTTGTAAGCCACTGTGAGCCACCTAAAATTAAGAAGAGTTCCTCCATAGGGATTGGGCTTAGATCAGTGCAACAAATCTTGGGCTGCAATCATTAATTATTTATTGCAATCCTTTATACTACTAAAATAATAATACACATGATTTTATTATACCAAAGCGATAGGCCATAATTCTTGATGTTGTTGAGCACACAAGGTGATGTTTTTTTTCTTTTCCTCACACAATTTCCTTACACGGTATCCAAAAACACCATACATTTTTTTTATAGTGTAGCTCTCCTTTCCACTATGTGTAAACTCCAAAAATATTGTAAATGGTACTACCTATGCATAGGTCTACAAACATCAACACTCTAGGGCTCACCTTGATATCCATACAATTGTTACATAAAATCAGTATTCACCTCACTCTCATACCACAATGAGAAAAAAAGCTCATTGAATATATTATTTTCTTGCACGAGATTATAATTTATAGTTCTTAGAAGAACTTGATTAAGGCACAATATGGTTGGAGCACAATTATTCTCGTGAAACTCTTCCTTACTTAGCTATATGACTCACCCTACTAACATAGCAAATGCTTAACTTAACTCCTGGATGCTCTCAAACAAATTCTAGAAAATCAACTAATAATAAAACTTAGATACTTAGGAAAAATTCTTTCAAATTCCAACATAGACTGCACAAGAAATTTTCTTGTGATGTTGGTTACTTGTTGTTGTCGTACAATATGGCACAATGATTCTTGGATGGTACCCAATATATAGGTGTTGATGCTAGGTCATGACACACTCCAAACATTGAATATCATAGAAACAAATGTCCAACAAGATGTGCATCAGATTCAAGCAACACAAATAATGTGGAGATCATTTATAATCTAAATGGATAGCTTATAGGAGAAAATTCTACTATGTTTGTATCTTACTTGGGGTTGATTGTGAGGGATATTATCCTTATCACCCATATATACTGGAGACCAATCCTAATGGAAGTTAAAAACTAGTTATGAACACTCATTACAATAAATTTATAGCCAAAATATTACATAGTGTCCATTTTTGAATATTTATATAAATGTTGCATCTAATAAGATATTGGTTTTATGCAACAAAAATATATCATTTTGGATGTAATGAATAAATGAGACTTCATAACCATGGAAAAGCAATGGCATGATCATAAGCATCGACTTGTGTAAAACCATTATAATAGGTATGATAATAATGCAAATAGAATTGCTAATCCATCACCTCATGTATCATAAAAAAATTGGAAATCCTTTATTAATGGTAGGAGAAACACTGAATTTAAGTAAAGTACTAGCGAATCTGCTATGGTATTTCATATCATTGTTATATTCATGTGAATTTTGTATACCTTGCTCTCCTAATGAATTTATATATTATTTTCTTCGTTGTATTGTAGGCAGTGAGGCAAAGGAACAAAAAATATAGATCTCACCAATCCATCATGCATACTTGTAGTCAAAGACAATAATATTGAGTGGAGCACGAAGTGGTATTCCATCATACTCATCCATTATATATGATAAACATCACTATATTATTTTTTTGTATAAATTATCTCCATGTCTCTCCAATTATATATATTTCAGAGGAAGATCCAACCAAATGTGAAAACTCCACTACCAAGGATAACTATGTGGATGGTAGCTCATAAAAAGAAGGATTGACCTCCTATTTTATTAGAAGTTGTGGAGATAATTTTAAATAATATTCCCTTGGAAATAACAACACATTGAACTTCAAACCATTGTTATATCAATAATTTTTTAAACATTTTTCTTGTTAACTATGCATGTGATGTTGCCAAAAAAAATTGGATGATGTGATGTCACCTGTGAGCTTCATAAATTGTATATTAAGGATTATGCCCTCACCAATGTTTTATGACCTAAAATACTAGGTCGAGTTTGGGGTGTTGACAAAGGAGTATCTGAAAGCATGAGATTCCGAAAGAAAGAAATACTAAGATGTAATAAAAATAGAACTAGCTAGATGCATGAAATAACACGGATGTAATCACATCAAAAAGTAGGAGCACAACCATTTTTATTCACGTGCTTCCAACTCGGTTACAATAGCATGATTTCCATTACAAAAAGTGCACAGTGATCTTCTTCTGCATGCCCACATTTGAAACGGGCGGGCCAATGTTGCCGTCGCTTGTGCCTGATGAATCCTTGTTTCTTGCTGCTTCTCCTACGTTCAAAGAACAGCAAACCATTTAGTAGCACCTGTGTTAAAAGGAAACATATACTTCTTGAAATTAGTGAAAGGTATATGCCTACGGTTATTGAGAACAGTGAATAAAATGCATGTAAATGACCTGCACGTTTAAAAAAATAAACACGTAATGAACGAATATATTAAAATGATAGAACGTAGAACGTAATGCATCTAACAGAATAGCGTAGAACGTAATGCTACAAATATTCGCTAACTTAATCGCTGTTGCCAAACATCACCAAAAGACTGCTGCCTACGACTTGCAACCTGCAACTAATCGCTGCATATATTCGACAATCTATTTAAGTAGTCTAAAGTGTGATGCTGGATATATATATATTCGAGCAAAAAGCATAATGCATGATAAACACGAAATGACAGAATGAATTAATCATGCAGCGAATGAAAAGATGCGGGGTGCCCAAGCGGGCCGCCCCATTAAAACCTGATTTCAGCGCTAGTCCAGTAAGGAAGGGCTCAAAATCTCAGAAAAAGAATTGTCGTCGGATGGATGTTGCTGTGATCCAACGTCGAGTCTGAAGATAAGAATTATGCTTCTGAAAACCACCCACCAACCTCTCTTTCGCAAGAGATTCTGGATGCAGAAGAATGAATTCGGAAAGGAGTGCAATCGGGTGTTTGATCTGACAGCACTTCATTGCGTTTTTGAAAAATGCTCGTTCCTTTTTCCTTTTTTTTTTTGGGTGGAAAAATCCACCATTTTATAGACCCAGGGAGTCTCCTTGAATGTTTTGCATAAGCGCCACATGTTGGTCAAAGGTGCCATGTGGCTGTCGTGTCTCCTTGAGAGACGAAAGTCCTCCATGACTCGGGCTTCTATTAATGCCACTGTGACAGTCCTTCAACGGCCCACGCAACTGACTGTGGTGTCACTGCCAGTTTTCTAAAGCCCACCTTAAATCATTTTTTTTTTATGTTCTAATGTTTGCCTTTAATTGTTTGAATTCCGCCTTTGAACGCTGACGTGTTGCCTTTGAATGTTTAGAGATCCGCCCAGCACAAATGCCGAAGTGTCGCGATATCGCGACACTTCGGCCAAGGCCTTTCCTTGAGTTTCGAAGTGTCGCGATATCGCGACATCGTGATATCGCGACGTCGTGATATCACGACGTCGCGATATCGTGACACTTTGGCCAAGGCCTTGCCTTGGGCGCCGAAGTGTCGCGATATCGTGACACTTCGGCCAAGGCAAAGCCTTGGGCGTCGAAGTGTCATGAAATCGTGACACTTCGGCCAAGGCAAAGCCTTGGGCATTGAAGTGTCGTGAAATCGTGACACTTCGGCCAAGGCAAGGCCTTGGGCATCGAAGTGTCACGATATCGTGACACTTCGGCCAAGGCAAGGCCTTGGGCGTCGAAGTGTCACGATATCACGACGTCGCGATATCGCGACGCCACGATATCACGACACTTCAAGCAAAGCTTTGCTTTGGGCGCCGAAGTATCACGATATCGCGACGTCGTGATATCGTGACACTTCGGCCGAGGCCTTTCTTTTGATTAAGACTTTGTCTTGGTGAAGGCTTGCTTTGATGAAGGCTTTGTTTTGATAAAGGCTTGCTTTGATGAAGGCTTTGTTTTGATAAAGGCTTGCTTTGATGAAGGCTTTGTTTTGATAAAGGCTTTGTTTACTTTTCGACCTTTTGAACTGCTATGTAAGTGGCTAGGACCATTGTTTGACCTCTGAGGGCTGCCCTGAAAGCTGTGTATGTCAATGCGATCAGTGTTTGTAGTCACTTAATCGGATTGGTGTTGTTTTGGTGTCTACAGATGCCCCTTTTTGGGAAGCGCTGCGGGTGATGCAATGCTGAGCAAAAAATAGACGACCAAAACACTAATGATTAGGGTTTCTTGGTAACCTAACCAACTTTTGATGCCCCAAGTATGGAAAGGGTATGCATTCTTGAATCCTTGCTTCTGACGAGCTAAGGAATTTGATTTCAAGTGTTAACCTATTTTGGTGAGGTGTGACTTGAGCTTGGACATTGATCAGTCATGATTAGGCAAAGGGCACAACATTTTATCCACAGGGGAACCTTGTGTTCATGATTCACGAATGCCAAGTGTTTGATCAATTTTATGATTGCTTGTTTACTACCCCAAGCAGGAGTGTGATTGTCTTTGTCAATGATTCTTTGAATGCATGCCATTGCCTTGATTGGGTGTGTGCTTGTTGATTGGTGACTAAGTGTGACTACCCCCTCAAGCGATGAATCGATGAGGGAATGACCTTCATGAGAAAAGCGACGAGTCGCTTGACCCAAGATGACTTAGGTTAGGGTGCCTTTGGATGTTTTACCGTTTAAGCACGTGCAATTTCTCAACATTTGGACCTATTTTTGGTGGGTGTTAACCCTTTTGGTGATGCCATAATGGGGTGAAATCGTCGAAAACCCATCTTCCCGTGGAGCGGTCCGGCTATGGTAGCCTTCTTGGGGAAGTAGGAGAGTGACAATTTGAACCCCGACATCGATTTTCTATGCCAAGAGGTTAAGTGCAAGAGCACTTGTGTTCGGAAATGCTTATTGCTATGTTTTTGTGTTGCATTTATTTGTTGTTTTTGTTGTTTTGATTTTCTTGTTGTTTTTTAGTGGGCTTTGACCCATTTGTGATGCCATTTGGGGGTGAAATTGTTGACAATCCGTCTTCCCGTGGAGCGGTCCGGCTATGGTAGCCTTCTTAGAGAGTAGGATAGTGACAATGTAAACCTTGACATTAATTTTTCTATGCCAAGAGGTTAAGTGCAAGAGCACTTGTGTCTGGCAATGTTTATTGCTTTTTGTTTGTGTTGCATTTTTTTGTTGTTTTGTTGTTTTGTTGTTTTGTTGATGAATATGGATGTATGCATGTTGATTTATTTTTATGGATGCATATGCTATGATGAATGCAAATGTTTTTGATTTATATGTGTTATGCAAAGAAGAAATGGATGAATGGGATTTGTGATGTTTGGCTATGGCACCATAGACTGTTTAGAACTCTGTTATTTTGTTTTTAGGCGATTGTTGTGATGCATGACTTTGTATGTATACATGTGGTTTTTCTCTTTTGTGTATTTTTTGATGGTATTGCAAAGATGAAAAGTAGCGCAGTTGGTTTAGAAATGTAGCTAAGGTTTTCTGAGACTCAGATAGTTTTGACTTACTAGCCACGATTGTACTTTATCTTACAAGACTTTTGGACAAGGTATGAATCGGACTTGTTTTTGACCAAGCTATTTCACATCCCTGTGTGTGCAATTGAGTTCATTTATGTGGTATTTGTTAGGATACCGTCAGTTCCAGATGGGCTTTTAACCGAACCTGTACTGAGGATCACCTAATTAGCTCCACTAACTCCTTTGTTGTATTTAGTTAGATTAATTTGCGATGTTATCCAGGATGCCATAAGCTAGCTCATCCACATGCAAATATTGATCTGTACGCAAGTTAATGTGATAGATATATCATCATGCGAGAAGTTTACCGCCAGTTACCGATAGGCTATCAACCAAACCGGTACTGAAGCTTGCCTCATGATCTGTTAGAATGCTAAGAGTTCCAGGGATTCAAGTTCAACTCCCTTCTTTTCTTCAATTGTATTGGGATACTTGCTCGTTTTTGGTGATAAGATCACTGTTTATTTTGATTTGTTTTTCCTTTGAGCAAGGGATTTGGAATATGGAGTGATGAAAATCACTATTCTTTGTGTCGTTTGATGTGTGCACTGTAGGATGTCAAACTTTGGAGTTTTGACGTTTTGCAAATTTTTGATGTTTTGCAACTATTGAGAACTTAGGGATTCTTAGGGAATTGGGTAGGGAGGATGCTTGTCCTTTTGCCAACTCTCAGCATTCTTGGGGTCATTCCCACAGGGGGATGAGCAAGATAGCCGTTTCGCTTATGGTGACCTAGATTATTGTGCAGGTTTCATCTTTCGGTCACACAACTTAGGAATTGTTTTATGTGTTTTAGTTTGTGTTGGGATGTTACATAACAAGGTGTATTTCAAGTGTAACTCTACCTTCGTAAAATATGTTTGACTCGATACATTACATGGCTAAAGAGCAAAATGATGACTGAATTACGAAAACTCTTGATACATTAAAAGACCACTGACTCTAGTGTGGTAAAAAGCAATGTATGGTGTTTTTGTTGTTCTTGTAAAATGGAACAGTGGGGAACAATATGGACTAGCAAAGCAATTACAGCCTATGGTGCCTTTGACCTGTACGACCACAAATATGCAATGTATGGATGCAATGCTTTGATGCATCTATGTCTTTTTGTATTTTTGATGGATTGATTTTTGTGAATATGAAGATGAAGTGCAAGAAGAACTCTCTATTGATGAATTTGAGTATGCCTAGAAATGAGATGCAAATTTTTGTTGTTTTTTGATGATTTTTGTTGTTTTTGAATTTTCTTGATTTTTGACCAAGCGATTGTGGAAATCCTTGGAGCATTTTGGGATTGACCAAGCAATTGTAAGAATCCTTGGAGCCTTTTGGGATTGACCAAGTGATTTTATGGATCCTTGGAGCATTTTGGGGTTTGACCAAGCGATTGCAAGAATCCTTGGAGCATTTTGGGATTGACCAAGCGATTGCAAGAATCCTTGGAGCTTTTGGGGTGACCAAGTGATTGCGATAATCCTTGGAGCTTTTGGGGTGACCAAGTGATTGCAATAATCCTTGGAGCTTTTGGGTTTTGACCAAGCGATTGCGATAATCCTTGGAGCTTTTTGGGTTTTGACCAAGTGATTGCGATAATCCTTGGAGCTTTTGGGGTGACCAAGTGATTGCGATAATCCTTGGAGCCTTTTTGGGATTGACCAAGCGATTTTATGGATCCTTGGAGCATTTTTGGGATTGACCAAGCGATTGCGATAATCCTTGGAGCCTTTGGGTTTGACCAAGTGATTGCGATAATCCTTGGAGCTTTTGAGGTGACCTAGTGATTGTGATAATCCCTAGAGATTTTGGGGATGACCAAGTGATTACGATAATCCTTGGGGCTTTTGGGGATGACCAAGTGATTGCGATAATCCTTGGGGCTTTTGGAGTGACCAAGTGATTGCGATAATCCTTGGGGCTTTTGGGGATGACCAAGCGATTGTGATAATCCTTGGAGCTTTTGGGATTGACCAAGCAATTGTGATAGTCCTTGGGGCTTTTGGTGTGACCAAGTGATTGCGATAATCCTTGGGGATTTTGGGGTGACCAAGTGATTACGATAATCCTTGGAGCTTTTGGGGTGACCAAGCGATTGCAATAATCTTTGGGGATTTTGGAGTGACCAAGTGATTATGATAATCCTTGGAGCTTTTGGAGTGACCAAGTGATTGCGATAATCCTTGGAGCTTTTTGGGTGACCAAGCGATTGCGATAATCCTTGGAGATTTTTGGGTGACCAAGCGATTGCGATAATCCTTGGAGCTTTTTGGGTGACCAAGCGATTGCGATAATCCTTGGAGATTTTTGGTTTGGACTATGGATCTTCAGGGGATAGAGGTACCCCCAGCTTGATGGTATTTTCATTCCGGATCTAGCTCTAGAGGGATTGGCATGAATGGATCAGCCCTATGCACGGATAGGAGGATAGGGTCCACCTTGGGTACTGATGTTGCTATGATGTCTCTGGGTTGAAATTGATCTTTGTGTGCCCAAAGTGTCGAATGTAATGCTTGGTCCCACTATGGTGGGTTAACGCGCCACTCATGCCCTAGTATTATGTTTATCTGTTGGCATGCTTCATCGATATTTATAGGATGTCGATGCTATCGCATGTGATTGTTGTGGGCTATCTCTGTTTTATCCTCACCTTCGACCAGTGAGTATAGCTCATCAAAATCTAGAGATTTTGAGACATGGAGGACTGTATCATCAGGTAGCCCTATGGTTAAAGTTTGATCCTCTTTGAAAGGAGCCTCATGTAAGTTGGGCCTTGGGAGCTCCAAAATCTTGGTCTCTACCGACTTTAAGTGCTCTAGCGCTTTGCATGTATCAAGAGATTTGAGCTCCTCCTCTTCGGTTGGTTCTTGTTGAGGAACTTGGGGCCTATGGAGGGGTGGCCAGATGGCACCCCCCATGCCTTGGTAGGGTAGTTCATCCCGCTCTTCTTCTCGCTCTGATTCCTTAGAGGCTTCTTGATGAATTTCTAAGGGTGGCTCATAAACCTGGGTGGATGTCTAAGGAAGGCACCCGTCATTGGTTATAGGAGCGGCCTCCCACTCATGTCTAGGAGGCATCGAGGGTGGTGCTTCAGGAATTGGGAGAGTAGCCTCCCACTCCTGTCTAGGAGGTGTTGGGGGTAGCGTTTGATGAGGTCGCGATGACCTGTCTCGCCCCCATGGGTTATGCCCCTCAAAATGTTTTATCTTATGCATGTGAGGGGTTGGAGTCCTCTCCTGCATAGTGTGTTGGAACAACTCATCCTTCTGGTGCTGAAGGTGCTCTTTGTTAATATAGTATAGTTCCTCTAAACACAGTCGCTCTAGCTCAAGCTGCGTGAATTGCATCCAACGTGTAATGTGCTTGATAGATTCTAAGATGGTTGGTCCTACCGCCTCATGTCTAGAAGGCCTATATGCCTCTATTGGAGGTAGTGGCATTCCCTCGGGGATTTGGCCTCAGTGAGTGGTCCTGATAGATAGCAGGTGTGGATGCGTATTGCTCCCGCACTATATATTGCTCTCGAGGAAGGTAGGGGTCTTCCTCATACCCCCTTTTGTAAGTGAAAGAGGGACGGGCAACGTTGGCTTGCCCTACCTGAAGAGCCTTGTGCTCTGGATTTGTCCTTGTAGTCCTGACAACTAGAGGGGGTGAAGGAGGGATAGTGTAATGATGTGGTTCCTCCCGTCAAACCCTATGTTGACCTAGCGCTTCATCGCGCGGTGACCACTCATAGCGAGCATCTAAGGGAGCTCTCCTATGGATATACCCCTCATGGAAGGGTGTGTGCTGGGTGCTATGCTGAACCGAAGTGCTCCTAGAAGGGGTGCCCCTGTAGTCCTTATCCGTTAAGGTATGGAGGGGTCTGCCTTGTGTGTCAGGCCACCAAGGTGGTATGACCAAATCCTTAGGGCTATATCGAAGGTGACTTGTGCCTCCTTCTTGTGTACCTTCCAAAGCTTATGCCCTTGATTGGGCTTGGCTACGGGTGTACACCATTGCGGTGCTTCTCTACTATCTAAGCAGATTTTTATCTCGTTTATGATGATTTTTCTTTTTGTCTACACTAAGCAGAAATGAACACACACATACACAAACTGTGATTATCCCTTTTAAGTATTAATAGTGTGTCCTAAACTGGTTTAGTGCATTTTGATGTTTTGTTTTGTTTTTGAATGTTTTTGAAGAACGTTTAAATGCATAATGTAGGCTCATATAACTCCCAAAATGGTCGCCCCTTCAATATACCAACCAGGCCGATATACCAACCTCTCTATATACCCGCCCTTACGAGAGGGAGACTATAGGTACGTGAGAGTAGATGGTACGTGGTACGTAGGTGGTACGGAAGGGGGATTGTCCTGTTAATGGCACCTACCATAGAAGACTTATCCTCACGTGCATGGGAATCACCCCAGCAACACTCGGTCAACTTTCGTCAGGATTTACGCCTAACAACAGTGACAATCGGGGTAATGGATGCAAATCAAGCCAAGGTGGTGATGAAATCCACCGATGGTCTTGATCAAGGGCTGGGGTTTTACGACCAGCTCCTTGGTTTAATTTTACCACGTGAAGTGTGTGTGGTTCTTTTTATTTAAAAAAAAAAGAAAAAGAAACAAGCAACAAAAAAAGAAAACTTTCCCTAAAGAAAAGGAAGCTAAAAAAGAATTTTTTTTTTGACTAAATAAAGCAAGAAAATTTATGGAAAATTTCTCTACCTTTTAAACAATAAAAAAAAATTATTTCCCTTGATTTTTTTTTTTATCTTAATGAAATTTTAAACATAAACGAATGAAAGTAAACATAAACAAAAAATATTTTTTTTTTTTAGATTAAGCTTTCCCTAAGAAGGTAAAATTAACAGGAAGCAGGAACAGAAAAATGAACAAGAAACAACGGGAACAGTTTTAAAACCCTTACCTTTCTCTGCCCAAAATTGCTGTTTCTGATCTTTAGCTAAAAAAGGTACCTGCTAAGCACAAAACACAGCAAATCAGATTAGTTTCTGTGATTTAAAAATCATGGAACGGTCCCACCGTGATCGCCATTGAAAGCATGAGATTCCGGAAGAAAGAAACACTGAGATGCAATAAAAATAGAACTAGCTAGATGCATGAAATAACACGGATGTAATCACATCAAAAAGTAGGAGCACAACCCTTTTTATTCATGTGGTTCCAACTCGGTTACAATAGCATGATTTCCATTACAAAAAGTGCACAGTGATCTTCTTCCGCATGCCCACATTTGAAACGGGCGGGCCAATGTTGCCGCTGCTTATGCCTGATGAATCCTTGTTTCTTGCTGCTTCTCCTGCGTTCAAAGAACAAAAAACCGTTTAGTAGCACCTGTGTTAAAAGGAAACATATACTTCTTGAAATTAGTGAAAGGTATATGCCTACGGTTATTGAGAACAGTGAATAAAATGCATGTAAATGACCTGCACGTTTAACAGAATAAACACGTAATGAACGAATATATTAAAATGACAGAACGTAGAACGTAATGCATCTAACAGAATAGCGTAGAACTTAATGCTGCAAATATTCGCTAACTTAATCACTACTACCGAACATCACCAAAAGGCTGCTGCCTGCGACTTGCAACCTACAACTAATCGTTGCATATATTCGACAATCTATTTAAGTAGTCTAAAGTGTGATGCTGGATATATATATATATTCAAGAAAAAGGCATAATGCATGATAAACACGAAATTATGGAATGAATTAATCATGCAGCGAATGAAAAGATGTGGGGTGCCCAAGCGGGCCGCCCCGTTAAAACCTGATTTCAGCGCTAGTCCAGTAAGGAAGGGCTCAAAATCTCAGAAAAAGAATTGTCGTCGGATGGATGTTGCTGTGATCCAACGTCGGGTCTGAAGATCAGAATTACACTTCTAAAAACCACCCACCAACCTCTCTTTCCCAAGAGATTCTGGATGCAGAAGAATGAATTTGGAAAGGAGTGCAATCGGGTGTTTGATCTGACAGCACTTCATTGCGTTTTTGAAAAATGCTCATTCCTTTTTCCTTTTTTTTTTGGGTGGAAAAATACACCATTTTATAGACCCAGGGGGTCTCCTTGAATGTTGTGCATAAGCGCCACGTGTTGGTCAAAGGTTCCATGTGGCGGTCGTGTCTCCTTGAGAGAGGAAAGTCCTCCACGACTCGGGCTTCCGTTAATGCCACTGTGACAGTCCTTCAACGGCCCATGCAACTGACTGTGGTGTCACTGCCAGTTGTCTAAAGTCCACCTTAAATAATTTTTTTTTTTATGTTTTAATGTTTGCCTTTAATTGTTTGAATTTCGCCTTTGAATGCTGACGTGTCACCTTTGAATGTTTAGAGATCTGCCCAGCGCAAATGTCGAAGTGTCACGATATCATGACGTCGTGATATCGCGACACTTCGGCCAAGGCCTTTCCTTGGGCACCGAAGTGTCATGATATCGCGACGTCACAATATCGTGACACTTCGGCCAAGGCCTTGCCTTGGGTGCCGAAGTGTCGCGATATTGTGACGTCGCGATATCGCGACACTTCGGCCAAGGCAAAGCCTTGGGCGCCGAAGTGTCATGAAATCGTGAAACTTCGGCCAAGGCAAAGCCTTGGGCGTTGAAGTGTCACAATATCGTGACACTTCGGCCAAGGCAAGGCCTTGGGTGTCGAAGTGTCGCGATATCGCAGCATCACGATATCGCAACGTCGCGATATCGTGACACTTCAGGCAAAGCTTTGCTTTGGGCGTCGAAGTGTCACGATATCGCGACGTCACGATATCGCGACACTTCGACCGAGGCCCTTATTTTGATTAAGACTTTGTCTTGATGAAGGTTTGCTTTGATGAAGGCTTTGTTTTGATAAAGGCTTGCTTTGATGAAGGCTTTGTTTTGATAAAGGCTTGCTTTGATGAAGGCTTTGTTTTGATAAAGGATTTGTTTACTTTTTGACCTTCTGAACTGCTATGTAAGTGGCTAGGACCACTGTTTGACCTTTGAGGGCTGCCCTGAAAGCTGTGTATGTCAATGCGATCAGTGTTTGTAGTCACTTAATCGGATTGGTGCTGTTTTGGTGTCTACGAGTATCATTGGCTACTCTATTTTATGGTGAGGGTTACATACAAAAGCTATGCCAAATACAAGAGCATACGATAGAGAAAGATGTAAATTTGGAATAGAAGCTTGTAGAGAATGAAAAAAATTGGAAGATAAGCTTGCAAAGAAAGATAAAATACTGAAGATATTTTGACACGGCTTTCATAGATACAGGTGTGTTAGTTTTTTCATGATTTCATATTTAAAATGCTTACATGTTGCACCCCTAAAGTTGTAATGATCCCTTACATACAAATCCATATGTAGAATCATTACATGTTATCCCTTCAATTGGATACAATATTGGTGGTGGTCTTCAAATCACATGAACCAACTCAATACCTTCTAGTCTAGAGTCATCAATGGTACAACTATTATTTAAAATTTAAAATGGTTGACTTAGTTCGTATTGTACACTATGCAATAAATTTATCTAGATTATTAATTTCCATGTAGGAATTTAAAATGACATGGATCATGCAAATTGAGAGAAAGGAAATGCTACTTGACTCATATCCATAAGGATAACATAGTGGTCAAAGGGATGATGATTCGTACTGACCTTGAAGACGTTGTACATGATGAACATTTGGGTGAAAGTTACTAGAAAGTCAATGTGCACATAATCCATAAAGAGGAAACATTGTTTTTTAGAAGGAATTATGAGATACACAATGAAGAATGTTGTGGGATCCTTCATTGCCTAGCCTATATTAAAAATTATTTACAAATAAATTATACCATGTTGTAGCAATATTGGATATAAGAAATATTTTCATCCCAATATTTAGATTATGATGGTTGTATCCCATAACATATGCATTGTTTACCACATCAGTTTACCTATCTATTTGTGGGTGAAATGTTGATGACTTTTGATGTTCTTTAAAACTGGTAAGTATGTTTACTCTTCTAAAATAAGCTTTGCATTTTTTGGGTTTTTTGTTTTTTAATGGCCATTTTTATTTCCAATGGTTGGTCGGTGTGACTTGCATTAATTTATTCATTCAAATACATAATTTATAGTGTTGTAGTTTATAATTTTATTTTTTATAGTTAATAGCATTTCTTACAACTCTAACACAATAAAATGGTTGGCATGTGGTCCAAGGAAAGTTACAACCAAACATTCAAGCTATTTGACCAATAGTTATAGATTTTGTATCAAAGCCAAAGAAGAACAAAGAACAACACAAAACAATCACGTGTGTGTCAATGCTTCTACTTTATACAGAGCAAGCATAAAAGACACAAATTGAATGCTTCAAACAATCACATATAATGGTGTTATTAGAGAAATAATATTGTTGTGTTACTATCTGTTTTAATACCTATTATTCAAATGTCATTAGGTGAATGTTCTTGATATGAGAAACAAATGTAGAAATGATGAAATGGGCTTCACACTGGTCAACATGAAAAAATTACTTGGTTGGGATAGACTAAAAGACAATCTATTTATCTTAGAATTGCAAGCCAGACAAGTATTTTATGTACAAAATTTGTAGGAACCTAGTTCTTAGCAATTATGAATGGTGTAAACATTTGGAATTGGATGCAAAAAAAAAGAAAAAATGTATTAAATTTTCTTTGAATGGATCATTGTTCCACTAGAGGAAATCCTGCCAATGCTCTCAATGAGATATTTTATTATATTCGATGGATGTCTAATTACACCCAATAAAATGAATATAAATATCTACCTATGGTTATGAGGTGAAGGGACACAATGGTCCATAAACATAGTAAGTAAATTAATAATGATTAATGTTAGGATTAGGATCCTAACATGTCACCCTTCTTAAAAATAGCTTTGCCCTCAAAGCTCAAAGGGAGAAATTTTGTTCCATGTTTTCCAAGTAGTATTTGCTCATATTCTTACACTATTTTAATGTCATCTTCTCGTAAGAAAATATATTTTGAAGGTGGAAGTGTTAGCGAGTGGTAGGTAGGAATAATAGTAGGATTAGAATGATGACAGAGGGGTAACCCTTTTCATACCTTCTTGGTGGTTTAGATAGAAAATAAGTGGAAAACCATTTCCTTACCTCCATTGCGAATAATTTTCTCCATGTGATGAGAGCTTGCTAGTGGATAAGGGCCTAATTATAATCCTTTAAGAGTATAATTTTAATTAATTATTGTGAATTTTATCCATAATTATTGTATTTTACCGAGTGTTCATAACTATTGTATTGTCCCGAGGGCCTAATTGGATTGTCCCGAGTGTTCATAATTATTGTATTCCTAAGACAATATTACATCCTCCTAAGGGAATTGTATACATGTCATGATTCTTTGTGTAATCATCCAAGGTGAGCTTAATATTATGACATTTCCCCTTACAAACAATCCTTTCCCCATTACAAATCATGACTTAAAAATTATTGCAAGAATGGATAAAGCAGTCAACTTGTTTTGCCACACATGGGTCGATGAAATTATGGGTACTTGCAGAGTCAATAAGAACAATAAGGTTTTGTCATTTTAAGGATATGGGTACTTCCATAGTTTGGGGAGAAGAAATAATAGAGAGGACATTAAAATAAATTTCTAGTGGACCTTGAGTTCTATCATTAGGTGTATCTATCACGACTTCCACCTCGATGTCCTCTTCATCATTGGTTGATTGAAAAGGAATAGTTGCATTCAAAATATATAATTTGGGTGATTGGGTATAGATTTCTCATCACAATGGAAACAAAGGACTTTTTCTCTTCATTATTTCATTTCCTTAGGTATGATACATTTAATTGGTAGGATTCAATTAATTTTTGGGGTGGTGTAAGTATTTTGTGATTCTACCTTAGATGGGTTTCCTAGTCGATGCTGGTTATTGAATTTCTCTTCCACCATTTGGGCTAGCATAATAGTTTGCATCATGTCATTGGGATTGAGCATTTGTACTTCTAATTGAATGTCTTCCTTTACGCCATTGATGAAATAAATTTGGAAGAATGAGGTATTTAGCTGTAATGTAAGATTTACCAAATTTTCAAATTGAGCTTGGTATTCTCGCCAAATAGTACCATTATATTTTTTTGTAAATTATAGCCATGTAGGGGGGCTATTTATCTTTTCATACCACCGGTACCATTGGGTGGTGATATTTTCTAGGTAGAAATATGCGATACAAACCTTCTATGCCTCAGGGACCTAGTAAAGGGATAAGTATTGGTCATCCTGATAGATCCAATTGGTGGGGTCATCTCCTTTAAATTTAGGAAAATCCAATTTAGTAGTTCTAGGTAGGATGGACATCTATGGTCCTTCAAGTAGCGCTTGGTGTGTTGGTCCCCCAGTATATTGGCCAGCTTGGATTAGTGCCATATTTTGTTTTACCATATTGACTGAGTGGTTATAGGCATCAATATTTAAATCTATTTTTGCTATTTTGGTTTTATAATTTGTCTTTGGTATAGTATTTTTTGTAATTTCATCCTTGCATTGGCAAAAAACCTCCTTCATTATAATTTTATTTGTAAGGTCTTTCTACCACTTATGAATCTCTTGCATGAAATGTTTGATAGGGTCCTGTGATTTACTACCATCAGGCATCATAGGGAATTTTTATAAATTGTACTTCTTCCTCGATAGTGAAAATTAAATTTTGAAAAATTAAATTTACAATAAATATTTTTTTTGTTATATTTTTTTGCAAAATTTGATGTAAATATTTGTCAAAAATGGGTTTATCAACTATGTAGACCTAACGATCACTTTTTTTTTTTTTTTTTTTGATGGGAAGCAATGACTAGAAGGTAATTTCGACAAGCGATTAAGGGTGGGAAATGTTTTTAGAAACATCTAGCATGAAGTGCAAGGGAGAGCTAGTTGTGGTCAACCGCAAGGTGGAGAGTTTGTTGTGGTCAAGCACAAGGGGAAGAGTGAGAGGTGGTTAATGGTCAGCAGTGGTGCAGGGAAGAGCAAGTGGTGGTTAACGATTAGTGGTGGTGTAGTATACGAGGTGGAAAAATCAAGTGCAAGGAGCATCATAGGGGGCGTAGAGGTAGGTGGCACAAATTACGAGGGTGAGCACGAGGTGGTGTGGAGGGCAAGTATCACGTGATATTTTTGAGAGGGACATGACCGAAGTCACATTGAACTATATGCCAATGATTCCTTTTAAACTAATTAAAGCTTATATCCTTGTAGATGCTTATATCCTTGTAGATGTGGAATATTTATCCCAAAGGATTTTTTATTTTAAATTCTCTTTTATCATTCCCTCCCGATGTCAACTTTCATGGCATTTATTTTTCGATAACAAAAAATTTCAAAAACTTTATATTATAATTTTTAACTTTATAAAAAGTTTTGTGTTAATTTTATCATCTCATCAGAACTATAATGTCGTTTCACTGCTTGAATATTTTTATGATTTGAATTTCATATTTGAGCTGGAATGATTTTCAAAGGTTTTTAGTGACCTCTAACAAGATTTTAAGGACTTTTAAATTTGTTTTTGGCCTATAATTTTATTTTGCATTACTTATTTAACTAGCGTTCACAGTGTGTTGTAGACTTCGATTTTAAGACTCCTTCTTCTCCTTGGTCGCAGTATGAACATTTTGTCTTGGTACAGAATAGTTTTTGTGTATTTCTATAAAAAAATAATAAGAATAATATGGTTGAGGGATGGTGTTTTGGAGGCCAAGTGAATAGATAGCAGGGTGAATAAATATTTTTTTTATTATTATTTGTGGAAAATATCCCAAAAGGGATGCCACTTTCGGGTAAGACCCAAGGAGGAAGGGGTATCCATTCCGCCAAAAACACCCAGGACTCGTACCTAGCCTACCACCTTTGACATACTCAAGGAGAAAATAAACACACAAAAAAAATTTAATAAATGGTAAATAAATAAGTAAATAACAACAAAAATAATAAAATAAAATAAAAACATGCTCCTTGAGTGTGTCAAAAACAAAAGCACAACCAAACACACACACAATAAGACAAAATAAACCACAACACAAACCACATTGAAAAATACAAGAACCACATAACAAAACACAAATAAGACAAAACAACAAAACACTAAAAAGACATAACCCAAAAAAAACATGAAAAATAAACACGACCAAAACCTAAAATATTAAAAAAATAAAAATAAAAAACAACCAACAACAAAAAATAAAAACAAATAGAAAACATAGAAAACACTCACACAGAAAAACATAAATTAACACAAACAAAGAGAAACACAAGAACAAGAATGACAAAAATACAAGAACAATAACAAAAAACATAAAAAAACACAAAATAACAAAAAACAACACAAATAACACAAAAACAAAACAAAACAAAATAACACACACACCTTAAAAAACTAAACAAAAAAACAAAAAAGAAAAAAAAAAAAAAATTGAACATAACAATGACCTATCTAGACTAGAAGACTATTAAGGCAAGAAACAACAAAGGAAACAAAAGAAATAAAAAAGTGAGCTAGGGAACTAAAAAAACCTGAATGAACCAAAGAGAAGTAAAAAAAAAGCAAGAAGAAACTAGGTACCTTCAAAACTGGAGCCATCCAAATAAATGATAGAAAGAAGAGCTTCCCTAATTTGTGAATCCCGCCATCTAGGAGGGTTGCCATAACAAGTAATATCACCTTTGTCCAAAGCCCAATTAGCCAAAGCATCAACACTCTTGTTTTGATCTCTGACCACATGATTTTAATAAACTTTCAAAAATCCCATATGGATTAATTGAATCTTCTCAATAATTATTTTTATTCTCCAATCAACCTTATGATTCTTCGAAGGAGTATTCAAAATATTAATCATAAGTTGAGAGTCGGACTCAACTAACACCTTTTTCCATCCAACCTTAGTAGCATCCTAAAGGCCTCTAAGGATACCATACCCCTCAGAAATGTTATTGGAAATAATACCCAAATTCTTAGCAAAAGTAAAAACCAGGGAGCCATCTGAAAGTCTACCAATTCCTCTCACACTGGATTTTCCAGGGTTCCCTCTAGAGGCTCCATCAGTATTGACTTTTCTAAAATCCTTAGGAGGAGGTTTCCAATTTCTTTTCCTATCCATATTACTAATACTCACATTCCATTTAAGTTGGTTGCCCTTAGAATATTTAATATTCAATCTTTGTGTCACTTAATCACATCTTTGGTGGGATTTTTGGGGGTGATTAAGGAGTTAATGGACTGATTCAACTAAGGTGACTATGGTATTTTGCCAAATATAGTGAATATCCTTCCTATCATGATTAGAAATTTAGTTGTTCCTTTCAATCAAAATAATCCAAAGAAGAATGGTAGAACCCATCCAAACTAACTACCTAATAAAATGATCAACACCCTCTTGATTAGGCCAATCCCTCCAAACCTGTTCAAAAGTAAAAAAATTGGACCATTGTAAGCCAATTAAAGTGGTCATTCTCCTCCATAGCTCAGAGGCTACAATACACTCGATAAAAATATGGTTGAGATTTTCTACATTTCCTTCACACATCTCACATCTAAAAGGGCCATGAAAACCATGCTTCATTAGTTGCTCACCAGTAATCACCCTACGATGCAATAAAAGCCAATTACAGAACCTCACCTTAGTTCAAAGCTTTTGAGACCACAATTGAGAAAATATATCAGAAGAATGGTTGTGATTATTATTGCATAAGGTCAAATAACCTTGAGCAACTGAATACTCACCCTTAGTAGTGTTGTTCTATCCAAAACAATCTTTTTCATGGGACCAAGAGAGAGATATCATATGAAGGATGCCTTGGATATCTTGTCTTTGCCTTTTTGGGATTTGAATAGGCTAGTCCTCAATAGGGATCCAATATCTACCAACCTTTGAATTACTAGTATGGTACCGACAGTAATTAGCCACCTTTATCCAGTTAGCTCGATGAAGCTCCTCCATCCAAGGCCTCCAATAGGGAAACTAAGTTATCAAAGGCTTGTGACCATCCCAAGAATTTGTCCAAAAATTTACCTTTTGACCATTATGAATGATTCAAAATAAAATTTTCTTTATCAAATCCTCATCAGTCTTAAGAACTTCTAAAATGGGAGAACCTTTTGTAGGAAGTTGATAGCGAACAAGGTCTTCAAGACTTTTGTTCTTAGCATATTTAGCATAAATATTATTGGCCAAAAGAGCATTGGGGTTATGCAAAATCCTCCAATATAATTTAGCAGCTAAAGCTTTGTTGTTATTAATACAATATCGGAATCCTAACCCCCCATTTATTCTTAGGAAGATATAAAATGTCCCATTTGACCAAGGTCCATTTTATTTTCTCCTTAGTACCACTCCAAAGGAAATGATGACTGATTTGATCTAGTTCTTGAAGAAAAACCTTTGGAATATTCAACATGAAAGATACATAAATAGGAATAGCTTAAAGGACTAATTTTACCAAGGTGATTCTACCCCCAGAAGAAAGCCACCTGTTGGTCCACTTTCCAATTTTCTTCTTGACTTTTTCCAACAACCAATTCCAATCTTTATTTTTTAGCCTTTGAATATTTATGGGAAAACATAAATAAGTGATTGGAAGGGAGGTCTTCTTATATATTAATTTATCCAAGACCATGGATTCCTGTCTAGCAGAGCAGTGAAATAAAATAACTTTAGATTTATCTTCATTGATCAATCGCCCGATAGCCTTAGAAAAAACAACTAATGATTTTCTTAATATTAGAAGCTTCATTAACTGTAGCTTTACCTAAAAGAGTAGAGTCATCCACAAATTTAAGATGAGAGATAGGTCTAGCTCCATGAGAAATGGTAACTCCCTCAAGGGTTTTTTTTCCCTCTTTTTGTTTATAGTCCTACCCAAGCATTCAACAAGAATGATGAATAAATAAGGGGATAGCGGGTCACCTTGCCTAATACCTTTGGAATCTAGGAACGACTAAGAAGGCCTGCCATTGATAATAACTAAGTAGGAAACTAAAGAGATACATCCCATAATCCAATCCATTCAATCCTTAGAGAAACTAAATTGCCTCAAAACTTTGATAAGGAAGTGTCAATCCACTCTGTCATAACCTTTGGATAAGTCTAACCAAATGAATATGGAAGGATATTTTTGCATATCCATGGAGTGGATGGATTCCTAAGTAATAACTATCTCATATACTATTTGATGTCCTTCCACATAACCCCCTTGCTCTGCTAAAATAATCTTATGCAAAAGAGTCTTCAACCTTTCTGCCATGATTTTAGTAATGATTTTGAGAAGAATATTACATAAAGCAATAGGTATAAAAGTTGAGATATGATCAACCTCTTGAGCTTTTGGAACAAGAGTAATATAAGTTTTATTGATAACCTTCAAAATCTCTTTGGCTTTCATCGCTTCTTCCACCACCTCTAATAAATCAACATGAAGGATATCCCAAAACTCTTGATAGAACTCAAAGGGAAAACCATCATGACCTGGGGTTTTCCATTTTTGTATTTTAAAAACTACCTATTGAAGCTCATTGATAGTAAAAGGAGTAGTAAAAATATAGTTCTTCTCATAAGTGATAAGAGAAGGGATAGCTTGAAGAACATTTTGTTGAGAAGCTGAGTCAAGAGAAGTAGCAGCAAAAAGATTGGAAAAGTAATCAACAAGAATAGAGTTCATGCCATCCCAAGTGTAAAAAAAATCTCCAGAATATGATTTTAGGGAAGAAATAAAGTTGTGAGATCTTCGAGCTAGAAGATATTTGTGGAAGAAATTTATGTTTTGATCTCCTTCTTTGAGCCATTGAATTCTAGATTTTTGCTTCCATAATATTTCTTCTCTTTTTTCCCATTCCTCTAACTGATTTGTGAGTTTAATTTCATCTACACTTATCTTATTTTTGAGGCCATCTAAACGGATTTTCTTATTTAAATTTTCAATATGAAAAATAACTTCATGTTTTTTTATGAACTTCCCCAAAATATTTCCAGTTTCAAGTCTTGATTTTGGATTTAATGTATTACAGTATTTTGGCAAAACAGAACATCTTAGTCCCATGCCTAGTTTTACCTTCCTTCCACCATTGTTGCACATGAGGTCTAAATGAAATATCTCTAAGCCACATTAATTGAAAACTAAAAGGAGAGAAACTCACATTCGTTTTCCACATTTCCACCATGACTAGCCAATGATCCGAAGCATCATTATTAAGAGTCTTCACTTTAGGAATGTGATCATGGACTAAGAAATTTTTAGAGAGCAAAAACCTATCCACTATCTCCATTATACAAGCTAAGCCTTACCTTCTGTTAGACCAAGTCATAAGTCCATTATCTTGTTGGATGTCCACATGATGGAGGCTTGCAATATATTCGCTCATGAGGTCAGTGCTTTTATCCAAATTTCTATTTCCCCCACTTTTCTCATCCAGAGAGAGGATGGTATTGAAATATCTTCTAATAAATATCCAAGATTTAGGAAAATGAGAGATAATGTAAGTTATATCCTTCCACTGTCCTATTTTTTCCTCCATAGCAATCAGAGAATAAATAGTAATGCAGAGCATAATTTGGTCGGAATGTCTACTTTGAATAGTTATAGCCAACAAACCCCAACTGCCAACCATATGGTGAATAACTACCTATTTTGGGTCCCAAAGACAAGCAATGCCACAGGAATTCCCCTAGGAACTAAGGAAAATCACTTTTCTAGCTAGCCAAATTTTACTGGCAATTGAGTCCATATCGTCTATCGAAATCTTTTTTTCTTGAAGGAAAACAAGATGTGGATAATTTATCTGAATCATTCTTCTAATTTCATTTTGTTTTGAAAGACTCCCTTTGAGTCCTCTAATATTCCAAGTGATGATCTTCATTAATACAAGGGCTAAAAAATTTGGGAAGGACATTAATATTACCTTCCTCTACAAGCTTTTCACCTTCTTTTACCATATGATATTGATTGGTCATGCGACCTGCTTTTTTATTAGAATCCATCTTCAGTTTTTTCCCTATTTCTTGACTTATTCCAATTGAATCTGAGATGGCTTCTAACCTTGAATAATACTCGTACACAACCAAAATTT
The DNA here is from genome assembly GCA_028583015.1 of Wollemia nobilis. Lineage (NCBI taxonomy): Eukaryota > Viridiplantae > Streptophyta > Pinopsida > Araucariales > Araucariaceae > Wollemia > Wollemia nobilis. Next base: position 1,677,841 of record JAQPPZ010002952.1, read on the forward strand.
TACTAGAGGATTCAACGAAGTCTATATTGGGACCTGTATTATTTGAAATTTTGACATTTTAAAGATTGTTTTTCTTGTGTAAATTTTCTCCCTTTTTTTCTATTGAAAACCTTTGATTTGTTGGTTTGTCTCTGAGTTCTTCCCTTCATATTTAAATTGTGTTTCTAATATTTTTTTTTCCTTTATTTCCTCTTCCTAACTTGGGACATCATTTGTGGAAAGGATTTCAAACATATTAGCAGATGACTTTGATTGATCCTTCATAACTAGTTTTTTTTTAGTGTTCTTCTTCTTAGGCATTTGAAAACCTACTAAGTTTATATCTTCTTTCTTTTGATCAGGAATTTTATTTTCGCAAGAACTGGCCAAATGACCATATTCATGGCAAATTCTACAATGAAAAGGAATGTTATCATAGTCCACTACTTGCTCCCAATTGTCTTCCCCAAATTGTAATGTGATATTTTTAGGTAGGGGTTTGTCAAAATCCATTAAAACACAAATTCGAGCATAAATAATATGTTCAAAATTTTGAGTACAATCATAAATCATCATAAAAGTTCCTAAAGAGTTTCCAATTGAAGAAAAAATAGTAGGATTCCAAAATTCAACAGGGAGGCCAAAGAGTCTAACCCACATGGGAGCTATAGAAGGCATATCTTCTTCGACTTTAAATTTAGCATGCCAAGGCTTCATGAAAAGGCCTGCCCTTCCAAAAAACCAAGGAACCCCTTGAAAATTTTTCTCTCTATCTTCATTATTAGAAAATAAAATAAGAAAATAACAATTTGGATAAATAGATATTTGTAATGAATTGGAAGTATGAAATGTGTGAATGAAGAGAACTTGTTAAAGGGCAGATTTTTTTTGTAAGACTTCCCAAACTATCGAACTTGTTTCGGCCATATCTCACTCATCCGAACTCGGATTGAGCTGAAATTTTGAGGGTAGATGCCTGAAAAACCCTAGAATGTCTCCACAAATTTTCATATCATTTGGATCAACACAGATCCTAGCACATCCCTATGTGTGAAAGATATATTTGGCAAGCGGCTATGCGAGGGTTTCATCTGGGTTGAGTGCAAGCAGCTCCATAGGTTGGTTTTTAGGGCATTCAGGCCCTAGCGGACAATATTTTTATGGTTTATGCTCAATATTTTAGTAGGAAATATTGCAGGGGATACAACATGGGTTAGAAATTTGTCTTTCAATAGATCATACTGTGAACTTGAGTGACAACGGCTTCCAATTTGCTGCTCAAAAGAAAAGTGAAAACCATACCTTTCCACAACGTCTAGGGCAAGGATTAAAGAGATCACGAAATAAGTTTCAAGTAGTTGATCAAAAAATGGCTCATATCTCAAGTGAATCTAGTGCTAAGGTCCACCTACAAAATAATTCTACTATGAAAAGCCCTGTCATGGGTAAGAATTTTTAAAACTCAGTCCCAAAAATGAATTTTAGGGATGTCCTTCATGGTGGACAGCCTCAAACCAATGCTAATATCAATATTAGGGCTTCCAATAAACCTCTAAGAATTCCTAATATTGATACCAGGAAAACGAAGTCAGGATGTCTTAAAGCAGCTAATGGAACTCCTATTGTTAAGCTTGATATGGGTAACATTCAGACTGGCATTGAAGATTTGGAAAAAAGAGGACTAATTTGTCGGATCGTGGGTTTTCGTACGAGTCTATCTGCTTTCAAAGTATGGGCTGCAAAAAGCTGGAAAACTAAAGGTGAGTTACAAATATCTATTTATCCAAATGGTTATTTTCTTATTGTATTTGATAATAATGAAGATAGAGAGAAATATTTTCAAGGGGGTCCTTGGTTTTTTGGAAGGGTAGGGCTTTTCATGAAGCCCTGGCATACTAAATTTAAATCCGAAGAAGAGATGCCTTCTATAGATCCCATGTGGGTTAGAATATTTGGCCTCCCTATTGAATTTTGGAATCCTACTATTTTTTCTTCAATTGGAAACTCTTTAGGAACTTTTATGATGACTATTGATTTTACTCAAAATTTTGAACATATTATTTATGCTCAAATTTGTGTTTTAATGGATTTTGACAAAACCCTTCCTAAAAATATCACATTACAATTTGGGGAAGACACTTGGGAGCAAGTAGTGGACTATGAGAACATTCCTTTTCATTGTAGAATTTGCCATGAATATGGTCATTTGTCCAGTGTTTGCCCAAATAAAATACCTGATCAAAATAAAGAAGATATAAACTTAGCAAGTTTCCAAATAAAGAACACTCAGAAAAAAATAGTTATGAAGGATCAATCTAAGTCATTTGCTAATATTTTTGAAATACTTTCCACAAATGATGTCCCAAGTGAGGAAGAGGAAATAATGTAAACTGAAATCTTAGAAACACAATTTAAATATGAAGGGAAGAACTCAGAGACAAACCAATAAATCAAAGGTTTTCAACAGAAAAAAAAAAGGAGAAAATTTACACAAGAAAAACAATATTTCAAATGTCAAAACTTCAAGTAATGTAGGTCCCAATATAGACTCCATTGAACCATCTAGTAAAATTTTGGCTGTGTATGAGCATTCTTCAAGGTTAGAAGTGTAGACACCAAAACAGCACCAATCCGATTATGTGACTACAAACACTGATCGCATTGACACACACAGCTTTCAGGGCAGCCCTCAGAGGTCAAACAGTGGTCCTAGCCACTTACACACAGTTTAGAAGGTCGAAAAGTAAACAAAGAAAAGCTGGTCGTTTTAGCAAGCCTTAAGCAAAAGCAAGCCTTAAGCAAGAGCAAACTTAAGCAAGAGCAAACTTTAATTAAAAGCAAGCCTTAAGCAAGAGCAAACTTTAATTACAAGCAAGCCTTAAGCAAAGGGAACCTTGGTCGAGGGTGTCGCAAAATCGCGACACCAAAAGCCCAAAGGGGAACCTTGGCCGAGGGTGTCACAAAATCGTGACGTCGCGATTTCGCGACGTCACAAAATCGTGACACCTAAGGCCCAAAGGGGAGCCTTGGCCGAGGGTGTCACGATTTCGCGACGTCACAAAATCGTGACACCTAAAGCCCAAAGGGGAGCCTTGGCCGAGGGTGTCACGATTTTGCGACGTCGCGAAATCGTGACACCTAAGGCCCAAAGGGGAGCCTTGGCCGAGGGTGTCACGATTTCGTGACATCACGAAATCATGACACCTAAGGCCCAAAGGGGAGCTCTTGGCCGAGGGTGTCCATTCATGACACAAGGGGAGCCTTGGCCGAGGGTGTCACGATTTCGCGACGTCACGAAATCGTGACACCTAAAGCCCAAAGGGGAGCCTTGGCCGAGGGTGTCGCGATTTCACGACGTCATGAAATCGTGACACCTAAGGCCCAAAGGGGAGCCTTGGCCGAGGGTGTCATGATTTCACGACGTCACGAAATCGTGACACCTAAAGCCCAAAGGGGAGCCTTCACCGAAGTGTCGTGATATCGTGACGTCACGATATCGTGACGAACTTCACATTTGCTCAAAAGCGAACATTAAAATACTCAAGAGTAGACATTCAATCAATCAAAGGCAAATTTAATCAATCAAAGGCAGACATTCAAGCATTCAAAAGTGCAACATTAAAACCATCAAAGCAGACATTAAACAAGTGGCAGCCGAGGACAGTCAGTTATTGCCGCCTGCTATGCATGCGCGCGTAGGTGGGCAGATTGGCAGTTAGCGGACTGTCACAAGGGCAGTCATGTAAGCCCTAGTCAAGGCGGAGTCTCCTCCCTTTTGAGAAGGCATGGCCGCCACGTGGCATCCCTGCGTGCCCCCTCCAAAGAGACCCCATGGGTCTATAAAATGGTGGACTTTCCCACCCAAAAAAGAGGTTGACAAGCATTTTTTAACGCAACGAAGTGCTGCTAAACCAGAGACCCGATTGCATCAGTTTCGATTCACCTTTTTCACATCCAGAATCTCTTTCGCAAGAGAGGTTGTTGGGTGGTTTTGAAAGGTGAATCCGAACCTTCAGACCCGACATTGGACACAGTAATCCATCAATTTGATGACAACTCTTTCTCCGAGATTTTGGGCCCATCCCTAGTGGATTGGTGTCGAAGTCAAGTTTTAACGGGGCGGCCCGCTTGGGCACCCCACACACGTTCTTAGTTTTAGTTTAATTTATGTTGTTTAAATAGTTTACGTTTTATGTTAAAATATATCCTGCATTACGTTTCGATAATATATTTCGAAGACTTTTATCGAATATTATCATGCTTTGCATTTTGCTATCTCCACTAACTTGCGAGTAACAACGATCGATTACCGAATGTTTTATTGGTACATTAGTGAATTTTTAGTTTTCTATCAAATTGCAGATGTTTAAAATCATTTTCTCACGATTTAATCAATATTTTACTGCATCTTTTATCATTTTCTAGAGGCCAAACTTTTATCCTCTTGCAACAGGTGCTACTAACCATTTTCTTGTTTCTTTGATCGCGGGAGAAGTAGCAAGCAAGGATTCATCAACATAAGCGACGGCAACACTTTGGCCCACCCGTTTCAAATGTGGGCATGCGAAAAAAGATCACTATTCACTGATTGTAATTGAAAATATTCTAACCTCACACTAAGGAGATGTATTGTAACCGAGTTGGAATCAAATTAATAAAAAGGGTTGTGCTCCTACTTTTGATTTGATTATATCCGTGTTATTTCATGCATCAAGCTATTTAGTTTACATTGCAATTAGTGTTTCTTTTATTTTCGAAATCTCATGCTTTCAGTGGCGATCACGGTGGGACCCTGTCCCCTATTTTTTTTAGATTCAGAAACTGATTAAAATTTACATTTTTTTTTGCTTAAAGGTATCGGGCCGAATCAGAAACAACCGATTTGGATGGAAAAGACAGCCGATTTAAGCAGAAAAAGGAGGTAAGGAGGTAAGGTTCCAAAGCTGTACCTACATTTTTTTTTTATTATTATTATTTTCTGTTTCTACCTTTTTTTGTCAACTTTTACTTGCTTAGGGAAAGTTGTTTATGCTTGTTTCATTTTTATTAAATAAAATGAACCCCACACACATCACGTGGTAAATTAAACCAAGGAGCTGGTCGTAAAACCCCAGCCCTTGAGCAAGACCAACGGTGGGTTCATCACCACCTTGGCTTAGCTTTGCATCCATTTCCCCGATTGTCACTATTGTTAGGCGTAAATCCTGACGAAAGCTGACCGAGTGTCGCTGGGGTGATTCCCATGCGTGTGAGGATAAGTCTTCTATGGTAGGTGTCATTAACAGGACAATCCCCCCTTTCGTACCGCCTATGTTCCACGTACCATCTGCTCTCACGTACCTATAGTTTCCCTCTCGTAAGGGCGGGTATATAGAGAGGTTGGTATATCGGTCCGACAATGGTATATTGAAGGGGTGACCATTTATGGGAGTCATATGAGCCAACATTATGCATTTAAACGTTCTTCAAAACTTGCAAAAACAAAACAAAACATCAAAATGCACTAAACCAGTTTAGGACACACTATTAATCCTTAAAAGAGATAATCACAGTTTGTGTATGTGTGTGTTCATTTCTGCTTAGTGTAAACAAAAAGAAAAATCATCATAAACGAGATAAAAATCTGCTTAGATAGTAGAGAAGCACCACAATGGTGTACACCCGTAGCCAAGCCCAATCAAGGGCGGATGCTATGGAAGGTACACAAAGAGAGGGCGCTGGTCGCCTTCGCTTTAGCCCTGAGGACTTGGCCATACCGCCTTGGCGGTCTGGCCTACAAGAGAGTCCACATCAGGCCACATCAAAAAGGAATTATTGGGACCCCCCTCTGTGGGGTATGCCCATTCAACACAGCCCCTTTCGGGAAGAAGCTTTACATGTAGATCTCAATGTAAATAGACAACTGCCTCTTGAGGCTAGATCTGAGTGGCCGCAGCGCGATGAAGCGCTAGAGAGGCATAGTGTCCATGAGGAGAGACAACGTGAATATGGTACCTCTCCTTTGCCTCCCATTAGAATAGAAAGACAAAACCCGAGCGCAGGGCTCTTCACACAGGGCGAGCTCACTCCGCCCGCCCCTTTCAAACCCATGAAAGGGAGTACGAGGAAGACCATCGCATTCCTCGAGGACAACATACAGCATGGGAACCTTGCGTTTCTGCACCTTCTAGATATCATGGTCACCCATCGAGGCTAGAGCCTCAAGTAAATGTCGCCTACCTCGACAGAGGGAAGCGACCCATTGAAATTTTAGATCATCAAGATCGAGGCAAACACATAGGAGAAACATTCAAGCCTCCTGAGCAAAAGAGGGTAGACCAAGTTGACCCGGAAGTCACCAGACATGCCGCCCGCCAAGCCCGAATCATGCAGCTTGAGCAAGGTCATCAGGAGTTAGAGTACTTATACCGCCTTAATAAAGAGCGCATGCAGCGCGAAGCGGATGAGTTGCGCTATAAACTCCCTGAGAGGGTGCCAACCCCTCGCACCCAAAGAGCAGAACAATATGAGAGGCACAACCCTTTGGTGCAGGACAGGTCTCCGCGACCTCGTCAAGCTTTGCCTTCGAGACCTTATAGACCCGAGAGGGAGGCCACTCCCCGAAACAATGATGGGTACCCTCAGCGGGGACTCAATCAGGGTCATAGGTCTCACCCAGAGACTCCTCAAGAAGTTTATGAGGAGTATGAACCAGAAATAGAACGGGCCAAAATGCCCCATCAAGGCGGGAGGGCTGCCACTCGGCCACCCCCCCATAGGCCTCCAGTCTCCCATAACTCACAACGGGAGCAAACAAAAGAGGAAGAAATAAAATCTTTCGATGCATACAAAGCGCTATTAGAGCGTTTGGAGTCTGTGGAGACAAAAGCTTCGGGCATCAAAAACCCACATTACGTCAACTCTGCAGTCATCCAGTGGCATCCCTCAGTGCCCACACCTCTTTACCCCGAACATTTCAAGTTGCCTCAATTGGCAGTCTTTAAAGGTGAAGAGGATGCACAAGAACATGTCACAAGATTCCTAAGTCAATGCTTCGGCATCCAAGATAATGACGCATTGTTGCTTAGGACATTCATAACCACATTCGTAGGCCCTGCCTCGGATTGGTTCACACAGTTACCAAAACATAGCATAAACAACCTAGATCAATTAGTAGATGCGTTTCTTGAACGCTTTGCCTTCAACACAAAGAAGAAGGCATCACTGAGTGATCTGGCCAGCCTCAGGCAATATGAGGAAGAAACAATGGCAGCATACGAGAATCGATGGAGGGCTTTGCTTTCTAAGCTACCCTACCTTCCCCCTATGTCTGATCTCACACAGATGTTTGCACGGAGTTGCTTAAAATCAATCTCTGGGCTATTGTTGCTGCAGCAATACGACAGTTTAGAAGAAGCTTTGGCGCAAGCCAGAGTTATAGAAGAGATCAAAATAGGTGAAGGCGCAATCGCCAAGCCTAAAAAGAAAGAGTGGAATAAAACCACTAAGACCGGGACAACGCAATCACAACCCGCTGTGGTTAACCAAGTTGCGATAAATGTTCCCAAGCTTGTGCAAGAAATACAGCCCCAAAAGGCTAATTACCAGGCAGTGCCTCCTAGTTATGAAAGAGATAATAAGAAACAGGAGCAGAATCAGCAGCGTCGCCCTAGGCGACAATTCACCCCTTATGCGGAGTCTAGGGACTCCTTATTTGACCGCTTGTCAGCGGAAAATTTAGTCACCCTTCCAGAGATCCAAACTGTAGACCCTAACGCTCCCAAGCCTAAGGGATACAGAGAGGAATTATATTGTAGATTCCATAGGCGAAGGGGACATGACTTGAATGGATGCTGGAAATTCAAAGGATTAATCCAAGATTTGATCGACAATAAAATATTGGCCGTGGACAACCCCATAGCACCAAATAATCAACAAATGGGGGTATTCAAGGACCCTTTGCCTGCCCACGAGGCACAGGCAAAACCTCTCCAGGTTAATGAGGTGCGATAGAATCTTCCCATGCAAGGATTTGTGGGAATGATCAGCATAGTGACCAGGAACAAAAAGTACCCAGGAGTTGCCCCCGAGGTAGCTACAAGGGAAGTTCCAACAACGTCGCAGCCTCAACAACGCCCTGTGCAGTTGCCTCCGCCTAGACCCGAGGTCACGATACGGACCAAACTCACGTAGAGTTTGTGGACCACATCGGCTAGGCTTTCCATCTACGAGCTTATTCAACAGTCAACACCTCATAGGGAAGCTCTTATGGAAATTTTAAAAGCCATCGAATTACAACCTCACGAAGCAAATTCTTTCAACAACTTCGTGGGACATGTGAAACGATGTACGGAGCCGATCATTACCTTCAGAGAGGATGAAGTCAAAGCAATATCGAATGACACGGTAGATCCACCCCTGCACGTTATCACGCGGGTCAACGGGATCCCGTACAAGAGAGTGTTGGTAGATACTGGCTCATCCAGTAACATCATTACCACTACAGCATTAAAACATTTGAAGCTGCCAGCCTCTCATATCATAGCCTCCACATACACACTGTGAGCTTTCAACGATGCAATATGCTCGACAGTCGACACAGTTGTTCTGCCTGTCCAGGTAGGACAAAAGACAATACCTACATTGTGCCATGTGTTGGAAGGCGAGATGGCTTACAACATACTACTAGGGTGGCCATGGGGTAGGGACATGAAGTGTGTCCCTTCGATTGCTCACCAGTGCCTAAAGTATGCATTTGAAGGAGAAATACATGTAGTCCCGATGGACTTAGAACCCTTCAAGTATTGCAATGCGATGCAATTAATGCCTCAATCGACCCTCCCTTCAATGCATTTGGATTTCCAGTTAAATCCATCTAAACAGGGTCCAATACCGCAGGCACCACTGGTGACCAAATCATCAAAATCCCAGCCAGGTGAGTCTTCATCATCTGCTCCTTCACTACCAATGCCACCTGTCATGGCTAAACAGAAGGACAAGGGAAAACAGATCATGGAAGAGGCTCAGCCCCTAGAAGAGGGGTTGCCAACAATATCAACGATATCAACAGAGGAAATACCTAGCACAACGGAAGCTGAGACTCCTAAAACACCAAACATGGAATGGACTCAGGAAGGACTCCCGTTCCCTCCCTCCCAAGCATCAACAATCACTATTGAAATGGCCAGTACGGGCCTGGGGGAGTATTTAGTGCAGAATGTTGTGGCAACGCCCGCATTAGAATCGGTACAGGACATGGGGAGACCTCGCCTTCCCATAGGAACAGTTGTTCCTCTAGGTTACCCACCAAACCGGACAAATTTTGTGTATGGGGGCCTTGATCATGGTCTTGAACCATGCAAGCAAAAGGAAGAAGACGAAGAGCCTTTTGCTGAAAATATCAACTATCTGTCAAACCCGGACTTCGCTCTAAGATATCTCGGCCAATGCAATTGGCATGGATATGAGCTAGGTAGATATGAGCAAGGGATGCGTGTCCTTTGCCAACCAAAATATCATATGCCATATGATAAGTCAGGAGTAGGGTTCAACCACCCCCTGCCCTTAGACATATTGGTAGAAAATATGCAAGGCCTAGAAATAGGCAACAAGGGGGATTGGCACCAGATCTTTATGCCAACCCAAATACAGAATATACATTGGGAGATTACCTCCCATGGTCAACAAACACCCTTGGCAACATCAGTAATCCCTCTCCTTTGCTAGAGAGAGGTGAAAGTTCGGACACTAATCCCCAAAGAGAACATAAACGGTGTCCGGACATCTTTTTGAAGTTGTTCCCCTTAGAGGTTCCAGTTGAGTCAATATAGTGTCAAGAGAATCAGGTCCCTCCACCAAGAGTGGAACAACCACAATGGGACCAGATTAATTTGTTGGAACAAGGAGAACCCTCAATGTTGCAAGTAATAGTTGCTGAAGAGAATGAACATTTTTGGATTTCCAAAAGTGATTCAGAAGATGAGACTGAGATGGCCTATCTCAATCACATGAGACAGATGCAACAAAGGCAACAAGTGCAACAACGACATCCCTTAGGGATTGATGACTTATTTGCACAGATGGGCATAAGGTTAGGGCATGAATGGTGGGTAGACCCAACGGGGTGGGACCAAGTGTTGGATCCATGGCTCCAAATTCATGATGAGCACCGTCCACCCCGAGACCCTATCATGACATCAGTGTCGAGGGAAGACCCTGTCCTCCTATTCGCACATAGGGCCGATCCGTTCGTGCCCGTTCCCCTAGAGCCAGATCCAGAGTATAGGGAGCATCCAGAAGATTCAAGTTATCATACCCACGGTAATGGAGACCAAATTCATTCCATCCACATGATCTCCATTGATTTGACCGCACCCATCCACAATCCGGCCGATCCAGCATGGTCATTGCATCTAGACATAGATGCCATCGACTGGGATCGCGTCAATTCACCTTTATCACCATCAGAGTACTGGCCTTTCGGTGAAATGCCTCATTTTACCCCAAGGACAACTCAGGATATTTTTCAGGCTGAAGAGGAACCCGAGGTTCCCAACGTAGATCTAAACTCAGCTAATGATATCCATTTGATCCCGACTCCACATCAGTTGGAGGACGGATCCCACATGTCAGTCGAGGAGACGACTGACGTAGATATCGACACAGATCCAATGAATCCATAGATTCTCAAGCTAGGGGTAAGTCTTTCCCCCGAAGAGCAAGCCGACTACATTGCCCTTCTCAAAGAGAAGAAGGAGGTTTTTGCATGGTCATACAAGGATATGCCAGGACTAGACCCATAGCTAGTCACGCATAATTTAACGCTTGATCCGACAATCAAGCTCGTAAAGCAAAAACTACGTAAGATGCACCCAACAGTGGCCTTGATGGTCAAAGACGAATTGCAAAAGCTGTTGGATGCATAGTTTGTCATCTGCGTGGATTATCCGCCATGGTTGTCCAACATGGTTCCCGTCAAGAAGCCCGACGGGAGGATTCGCATATGCACCAATTTTCGAGATCTAAACAAAGCGAGTCCTAAGGATGATTTCCCATTGCCGAGCATCGACGCGTTGGTAGACGCTACAGCAGGTCACGAAATGCTCTCCCTCATGGATGGTTTCTCGGGATACAATCAAATTCGTATCAATCCTGAAGACCAACTAAAAACGGCGTTCACAACGCCTTGGGGGACATTTTGTTATAAGGTCATGCCTTTTGGCCTTAAAAATGCTTGGCGCCACCTACCAACGTGCCATGACATACATCTTCCATGACTACATGCACAAAACTTTGGAAGATTACATGGATGATTTGTTAGCCAAGTCTCTTTTGCGCTCAAATCATATCGATGACTTAAGCAAGATCCTCGATCGCCTCATGGAGCATAAAGTTAGACTAAACCCCAAGAAGTGCGTATTTGGCGTCACATCCGGAAAACTCTTGGGTTTCATAGTCTCAAAGCGAGGAATCGAGGTGGACCCAAAGAAAGTCAAGGCAATCCTTGAAATGGTTCCCCCAACTACAATCAAGCAGCTCAGAAGTCTGCAGGGAAAGGTCGCGTCGATTAAACGCTTCATAGCGCAATTATCTGACAAGTGCCGACCCATGAACAAATTATTGCACAAGGGGGTTACATTTCACTGGGATGACGAGTGCCAGTCAGCCTTTGACGAGATCAAACAATACCTGGCTTCGCCGCCAGTATTGGCACCACCTAGACCAGGAGTGTCGTTCTACTTATACATCTCAAGCTGTCGAGGTGGCATTGGGCGCCATGTTAGCCCGGAAGAATGAACTTCACAAGGAACAGGCTACTTACTATCTTAGCCGCACCCCGGTCGGTTATGAACTTAACTATGCATACGTTGAGAAACTCTCGCTTGGCGGTGGTGTTTGCTACCAAAAAGCTACGCCACTACATGCTGAGCAACACTACGTATGTTGTGTCTAAGGAGAATCCATTGCGATACATGATGAGTCGTACTTATCATAGTAGTCGCACGGCGAAATGGATCATGTTGTTGACGGAATTTGACATAGAGTTTATTGGACAAAAATCTATCAAAGGACAAGTCATAGCCGATCAACTAGCAGAGGCTCCTCTTGAAGACGATCAGCCTCTAGTCATAGAACTACCCGATGATGGGGTCTTCCATGTCTCAGAATCGCCGGATTCGATGAGCTCGAGTCACAGGCCGACATAACCCTATTCTTCGATGGTTCTAAATGTGAGCAAGGTGGTGGCATGGGAATTGTATTCTTCACACCGTAGGGTGCTCCAATGCCCCTGTCATTTAAATTAAACTTCCCGTGCACCAACAATAATGCAGAGTATGAAGCCTTGCTCCTAGGTCTTCAGAAAGCAATCACCATGAACATCAAACGACTGAATATCTTTGGTGATTCGCTGTTAATAGTCAATCAAGTCAAAGGGGTATATCAATGCAAATGCCCAGTCCTACAGGCTTATAAAGCCCTCGTGGACAAATTCCTGGAAAAACTTGAGTGGTATGACATCGAGGCACTCCCTCGATCATCGAATCATTTTGCGGACACAATGGCCTCCTTGGGGTCACTAATCCTGCAAGACCTTTCCGGTGATATGACAACCATTCAAGTCAAAACCTTATCGCAATCCACGATGGGGCGTGCAAGCTCTGACTTGACGCCAGGAATCCACATGATCCAGATTGAACCATCCTCGGATAAGTTCTCTCGAATTCGAGATCATCTGAAATGCACCAACTGGGGGTCCTTGTTCTCCCCTACTCCCATTAATAGCAACACAACGCTATTCTTACAGGTTCTATCCCATTCAGCATTTGCTAGGGATGAACTTCAAGAGGGATTAGCTGTTCATACTGTCGAGGTTTCTGATCAACAAGACTGGTATTTACCCATTAGAGACTACCTCAAGTTAGGTAATCTCCCGCTTGGATTGACTCATGCCGCAAAACGAGCACTCAAGCAGAAAGCGGCTAAGTATGTCTTGATAGGAGACATTTTGTATCGTCGCAACTATGAAGGAATCCTCCTTCGTTGCTTGGACCAACAAGAGTCCACTTGGGCAGTCGCCCAAGCGCACGATGGTACATGTGGTGGCCACTTTAGTGGTATGGCCATTGCAAAGCGCATTCTTCGCATGGGCTATTATTGGCCATCTTTAGAGAGAGATTGTTGCGCATATGTCAAGAAGTGCATGAAGTGTCAACATCATGCCAATTTGATGCACGTACCTTCTCAGGCCTTGCAGACAGTCCAGTCTGCTTGGCCGTTCTCGCAGTGGGGCTTCGATCTAATTGGAAAGATCTCCCCTGCATCGTCAGGCCGTCACACGTTTATCATAACGGCCACAGAGTATTTTACCAAGTGGGTGGAAGCGATTTCGCTTACCTCTATGACAGGACCCCGCATTGTGGAGTTCATTTTGCATAACATCATATGTCATTTTGGTATTCCATCCAAAATAGTCTCGGATAATGGGACGCCTTTCAAGAACAAAGACGTGCATGCTTTGACCACAAAGTACAAGATTCAGCATAGCTTTTCGACACCCTATTATCCGCAGGCGAATGGGCAAGCAGAAGCATCAAACAAAATGCTAGTTGCCATCCTTAAAAATACCATCATAGACAGTCATAAGGATTGGCACATTCAAATCCCACTTGCCCTATGGGCCTATCGCACTAGCATTCGGACACCCACTAGGGCCACTCCATTTTCGCTCGTGTATGGCTTCGAGGCAGTCATGCCTCTAGAGTTGGAGATTCCTTCCCTGTGCATATCAATGCAGGAGTTCATCGATGATGACTCTACGTGGTAGGCCCGGTTAGACCAGCTTACGTTGCTTGATGAACGACGCGTTAATGCTCTCGAGCATTTACGTATTTATCAAGAGTGACTTAAGAAAGCTTACAACATGAAAGTTCACCTCAGGGACTTTCGGGTTGGTGATTTGGTTTTGAAGGAAAACCAACAGAATTCTAGTTTGCCATCCCACCTAAGGGACAAATTTGCGGCAAATTGGTTAGGTCCATATGTCATTGATAGCAAAATAGGACCCGGGACATACCGGCTAGCTTCTCTTGATGGTATCAAGGAAACAGAACCCTTGAATATCAGTCATTTGTGACCATTTCATATCTAAGAGAGCCATATCCCAAAAATGCTCCAAGGATTCTTGCAATCGCTTGGTCAATCCCAAAATGCTCCAAGGATCCTACAATCACTTGGTCAATCCCAAAAATGCTCCAAGGATTTCTAAAATCGCTTGGTCAATCCCAAAAATGCTCCAAGGATTCTTGCAATCGCTTGGTCAATCCCAAAAATGCTCCAAGGATCCCTAAAATCGCTTGGTCAATCCCAAAAATGCTCCAAGGATCCCTAAAATCACTTGGTCAATCCCAAAAATGCTCCAAGGATCCCTAAAATCGCTTGGTCAATCCCAAAAATGCTCCAAGGATCCCTAAAATCGCTTGGTCAATCCCAAAATGCTCCAAGGATCCCTAAAATCGCTTGGTCAATCCCAAAATGCTCCAAGGATTCCTAAAATCGCTTGGTCAATCCCAAAATGCTCCAAGGATTTCCACAATCGCTTGGTCAAAAATCAAGAAAATTCAAAAACAACAAAAATCATCAAAAACAACAAAAAAATTTGCATCTCATTTCTAGGCATACTCAAATTCATCAATAGAGAGCTCTTCTCGCACTTCATCTTCATATTCACAAAAATCAATCCATCAAAAATACAAAAATACATAGTTGCATTAAAGCATTGCATCCATACATTGCATATTTGTGGTCATACGGGTCAAAGGCACCATAGGCTGTAATTGCTCTGCTAGTCCATCTTGTTCCACACTTGTTCCATTTTACAAAAACAACAAAAACACCATGCATTGCTTTTTACCACACTAGAGTCAGTGGTCTTTTAATGTATCAAGAGTTTTCGTGATTCAGTCATCATTTTGCTCTTTAGCCATGTAATGTACCGAGTCAGACAAATTTTACGAAGGTAGAGTTACACTTGAAATACACCTTGTTACGTAACATCCCAACACAAATTAAAACACATAAAAATTCCCAAGTTGTGTGAACGAAAGATGAAACCTACGCGGTAATCCAGGTCACCATAAGTGAAACGGTTATCTTGCTCATCCCCCGTGCGAATGGTTCTAGAATGCTGAGAATTGACAAAAGGACGAGCTCTTTCCTATCCATTCACCTCCATAAAACAGTGGTTTTCACCACTACCAAATCCCAATCATAGTTGGTTCCCAAAGTTGTAAGGATTTGTACTACACGTCCCTGCCAAGGATGGGTAGTCATCCCCAAGACCTAAAGGGATCAACACCATTCACAAACAAAATTCCAACAAATCATCATCCTAACACTTTCCATTCACCTTTGGTCTCCAAGTTGTAAGGATTCGTACTATCCGCCCCTAACCAGGATGGGTAGTCATCCCCAAGGCCTAAAAGATCAATGCCCTTACTCCATAATCTCCATCACCCCCTTGGTCCCCAACGTCGTAAGGATTCGTACTACACGTCCCTGCAAAGGATGCGTAGTCGTCCCCAAGTCCACAAGGATCAAGGCCACTCACAAGCCCAAACTCACAATATTCAAAATACAAAATCAAATAACAGTGGTTATCACTACTATTCAAAATCCTTGCTCAAAAAGAATTAATAGAAAATAAACAGTGATTTTCATCACTATATAGACGAGCAACTTTCTAAATCATTCAGCCAACAAATATCCTGAACTTGAATCCCTGGAATTCTCAGCATTCAAAAACCATCTAGGTGATCCTCATTACAGGTTTGGTTGATAGCCTATCTGGCAATGGTGGTATCCTACCCGCATGACGATATGTACTGTCACATTCGCTTTGCGTATGTGTAGACCAATGTTTGCATAAGGATGAGCTAGCTTATGGTATCCTGGATAACACCGCAGATTAATCTAACTAAATACAACAAAGGAGTTAGTGGAGCTAATTAGGTGATCCTCGGTACGAGGTTCGATTGAAAGCCCATCGGCACTGGCGGTATCCCGACAAATACCACATAAATGAACTCAATTGCACACACGGGGATGTGAAATAGCTTGGTCAAAAACAAGTCCGATTCATACCTTGTTCAAAAGTCTTGTAAGATAAAGTACAGTCATGGCTAGTAAGTTAAAACCGTCTGAGTCTCAGAAAACCTTAGCTACATTTCTAAACCAACTGCGCTACTTTTCATCCTTACAATACCATCAAAAAATACAAAAAAAGAAAAAACTACATGCATACATACAAAGTCATGTATCACAGGAATCGCCTAAAGACAAAATAACAAAGTCAAAAATAGTCTATGGTGCCATAACCAAACATCACAAATTCTATCCATCCATTTCATTTTTGCATATCACATATAAATCAAAAACATTTGCATTCATCATAACATATGCATCCATCAAAATAAATCAACATACAACAATCACATTTATCATACCATATGCATACATCAATATAAAGTAGCATGCATCCATCAACATCAATCATTATGCATAACATAAAATCATGACATATACACAAAGCAAGAAAATCAAAACAACAAAAACATCCCAAAAATGCAACACAAAAACATAGCAATAAGCATTGTCGGACACAAGTGCTCTTGCACTTAACCTCTTGGCATATAAAAATCGATGTCGGGGCTCAAATTGTCACTCTCCTACTTCCCCAAGAAGGCTACCATAGCCGGACCGCTCCACGGGAAGACGGGTTTTTGATGATTTCACCCCATTATGGCATCACCAAAAGGGTTAACACCCACCAAAAATAGGTCCAAATGTCGGGAAATTGCACATGCTTAAATGGTAAAACATCTAAAGGCACCCTTGCACAAGTCATCTTGGGTCAAGCGACTCGTCGCTTTTCTCATGAAGGTCATTCCCTCATCGATTCGTCGCTTGAGGGGGTAGTCACACTTAGTCACCAATCAACAAGCACACACCCAATCAAAGCAATGACATGCATTCAAAGAATCATTGACAAAGACAATCACGCTCCTGCTTGGGGCAATAAACAAGCAATCATCAAATTGATCAAACACTTGGCATTCCCGAAGCATGAACACAAGGTTCCCCTATGGACAAAAGGTTACGCCCTTTGCCTAATCATGACTGATCAATGTCCAAGCTCAAGTCACACCTCACCAAAATAGGTTAACACTTGAAATCAAATTCCTTAGCTCGTCAGAAGCAAGGATTCAAGAATGCATGCCCTTTCCATACTTGGGGCATCAAAAGTTGGTTAGGTTACCAAGAAACCCTAATCATTAGTGCTTTGGTTATCTATTTTTGCTCAGCACTACATCACCCGTAGCGCTTCCCAAAAAGGGGCATCTGTAGACACCAAAATAGCACCAATCCGATTATGTGACTACAAACACTGATCGCATTGACACACACAGCTTTCAGGGCAGCCCTCAGAGGTCAAACAATGGTCCTAGCCACTTACACAGCAATTTAGAAGGTCAAAAAGTGAACAAAGCAAAGTTGGTCGTTTTAACAAGCCTTAAGCAAAAGCAAGCCTTAAGCAAGAGCAAACCTTAATCAAAAGCAAGCCTTAAGCAAAAGCAAGCCTTAAGCAAGAACAAGCAAGCCTTAAGCAAAAGCAAACCTTGGCCGAGGGTGTCGCGAAATCGCGACGTCACGATTTCGCGACGTCGCAAAATCGCGACACCAAAAGCCCAAAGGGGAGCCTTGGCCGAGGGTGTCGCGAATCATCATTTCACGACGTCACAAAATCGTGACACCAAAAGCCCAAAGGGGAGCCTTGGCCGAGGGTGTCACGATTTCGCGACGTCACGAAATCGCGACACCTAAGGCCCAAAGGGAGCCTTGGCGAGGTGTCGCGATTTCACGACGTCGCGAAATCGCGACACCTAAGGCCCAAAGGGAGCCTTGGCCGAGGGTGTCGCGATTTCACGACGTCATGAAATCGTGACACCTAAGGCCCAAAGGGAGCCTTGGTCGAGGGTGTCGCGATTTCACGACGTCGCAAAATCGTGACACCTAAAGCCCAAAGGGGAGCCTCACCCGAAGTGTCGCGATATCGCGACGTCGTGATATCGTGACACTTCACATTTTCTCAAAGGCGAACATTAAAATAATCAAAAGCAAACATTCAATCAATCAAAGGCAGACATTCAAGCATTCAAAAGCAAACATTAAAACCATTTAAAGCGGACATTAAACAAGTGGCAGCCGAGGACAGTCAATTATTGTTGCCTGTTGTGCATGCGCGCATAGGTGGGCAGATTGGCAGTTAGCGGACTGTCACAAGGGCAGTCATGTAAGCCCTAGTCAAGGCGGAGTCTCCTCCCTTTTGAGAAGGCATGGCCGCCACGTGGCATCCTTGCGTGCCCCCTCCAAAGAGACCCCATGGGTCTATAAAACAGTAGACTTTCCCACCCATAAAAAAGGAGGTTGACAAGCATTTTTTAAAGCAACGAAGTGTTGCTAAACCAGAGACCCGATTGCATTCCTTTTCGATTCACCTTTTTCACATCCAGAATCTCTTTCGCAAGAGAGGTTATTGGGTGGTTTTAGAAAGCGTGAATCCGAACCTTAGAACCCGACATTGGACCACAGTAATCCATCAATTTGACGACACTACATTCTCTGAGATTTTGAGCCCATCCCTAGTGGATTGGCGTCGAAATCAAGCTTTAATGGGGGCGGCCCGCTTGGGCACCCCACACACGTTCTTAGTTTCAGTTTAATTTATGCTGTTTAAATAGTTTACGTTTTCTGTTAAAATATATCCTGCATTACGTTTCACGTCTAATCTGGATTTCAAACTATTTTATTGAATATATCATGCTTTTGCGGCTTCTGCTATCCCATTAACGTGCAGGTAACAGCGATCGGAGTTACCGACTATTTTTTGGCGGCAACGTTCTGGTGAAGTTTTCGGTTTTCTGTCAAATATGCAGATCGTTTAAAATCATTCTGCTCACCGATTTAGCTAACATTTTACGTGCATATTTTATCGTTTTTCTTAGAAAACAAGTTTTTCTTCCTTGCAACAGGTGCTACTAACGCATTTCTTGTGTCTCTGAACATAGGATAAGCAACAACAAGCAAGGATTCATCAGCATAAGCGGCGGCAACACTTTGGCCCGCCCACTTTCAAATGTGGGCATGCGGAAAGAAGATCACTATTCATGATTGTAACTGAAAATATGCTAACTCTCCTAGCCCTTAAAAAGGGAGGAGATGTATTGTAACCGAGTTGGAATCACATTAATAAAAAGGGCTGTGCTCCTGCTTTTGATTTGATTATATCCGTGTTATTTCATGCATCAAGCTATTTAGTTTACATTGCATATTAGTGTTTCTTTTATTTTCGGAATCTCATGCTTTCAAGAAGCCATCTCAGATTCAATTGGAATAAGTCAAGAAACAAGGGAAAAAAATTGAAGATGGATTCTAATCAAAAAGTAGGTCGCAAGACCAATCAATATCATATGGTAAAAGAAGGTGAAAATCTTGTAGAGGAAGGTAAGATTAATGCCCTTCCCAACTTTTTTAGCCCCGGTATTAATGAAGATCATCACTTGGAATATTAGAGGACTCAAAGGGAGTCTTTCAAAACAAAATGAAATTAGAAGAATGATTCGGATAAATCATCCACATCTTGTTTTCCTTCAAGAAACAAAGATGTCAATGGAGGATATGGACTTAATTGCCGGTAAAATTTGGCCGATTGGAAAAGTGGTTTCCCTCAGTTCCCAAGGGACTTCGGGTGGCATTGCTTGTCTTTGGGACCCAAAAGAGGTAGTTATTCACCATATGGTTGGCAGTTGGGGTTTGTTGGCTATAGCTATTCAAAGTAGACATTCCAACCAGATTATGCTCTGCATTACTATTTATGCTCCGAATTATTTGGAGGAAAAAAGAAGATAGTGGAAGGATATTACTCATATTATCTCTCATTTTCCTAAAGCTTGGATCTTGATCGGAGGAGATTTCAATACCATCCTCTCTCTGGATGAGAAAATGGGGGGAAATAGAAATTTGGACAAAAGCACTGACCTCATGAGCGAATATATTGCAAACCTCCATCTTGTGGATATCCAACCAGATAATGGCCTTATGACTTGGTCTAATAGAAGGCAAGGCTTAGCTTGTATAATGGAGAGATTGGATAGGTTTTTGCTCTCTAAAAATTTCTTAATCCATGGTCACATTCCTAAAGTGAAGACTCTTAATAATGTTGGTTCGGATCATTGGCAAGTCATGGTGGAAATGGTGAAAACCAATGTGAGTTTCTCTCCTTTTCATTTTCAATTAATGTGGCTTAGAGACATTTCCTTCAGACCTCATGTGCAACAATGGTGGAAGGAAGGTAAACCTAGGCATGGGACTAAGATGTTCTATTTTTCCAAAAGACTGCAATACATTAAATCCAAAATCAAGACTTGGAATTGGAAAGAGTTTGGGGATGTTCATAAAAAAAAACATGAAGTTATTGCTCATCTTGAAAATTTGAATAAGAAAATCCATTTAGATGGCCTCACAGAGAAGAGAAGTGCGAATGAAATTAAACTCACAACTCAGTTAGAGGAATGGGAAAAAAGAGAAGAAATATTATGGAAGCAAAAATCTAGAATTCAATGGCTCAAAGAAGGAGATCGAAACACAAATTTTTTCCACAAATATCTTCTAGCTCAAAGATCTCACAACTTTATTTCTTCCTTAAAATTAGATTCTGGATATGTTGTTTATACTTGGGATGGCATGAACTCTATTGTTGTTGATTACTTTTCCAATATTTTTGCTGCTACTCCTCTTGACTCAGCTTCACAACAAAATGTTCTTCAAGCAATCCCTTCTCTTATCACTTCTGAGGAGAACTCTATTTTGACTACTCCTATTACTATCAATGAGCTTCAACAAGTAGTTTTTAAAATGTGCAAAAATGGAAAACCCCAGGTCCTGATGGTTTTTCCTATTGAGTTCTACCAAGAGTTCTGGGATATCCTTCATGTTGATTTATTAGAGGTGGTGGAAGAAGCCAGGAAAGCCAAAGAAATTTTGAAGGTTATCAATAAAACTTATATTACTCTTGTTCCAAAATCTCAAGAGGTTGATCATATCTCAACTTTTAGACCTATTGCTTTATGTAATGTTCTTCTCAAAATCATTACTAAAATCATGGCGAAAAGGTTGAAGCCTCTTTTGCATAAGATTATTTCCCCAGAGCAAGGGGGTTATGTGGAAGGACGTCAAATAGTAGATGAGATAGTTCTTGCTCGGGAAGCCATCCATTCCATGGATATGCAAAATTCTCCTTCCATGTTCATTCGGTTAGACTTATCCAAAGCTTATGACAGAGTGGATTGGCACTTCCTTATCAAAGTTTTTAGGCAATTTTGTTTCTCTAAGGATTGGATGGATTGGATTATGGGATGTATCTCTTGAGTTTCCTACTTAGTTCTTATCAATGGCAGGCCTTCTCAGTATTTCCCAGCTTCTAGAGGTATTAGGCAAGGTGACCCGCTATCCCCTTATTTATTCATCATTCTTGTTGAATGCTTGGGTAGGACTATAACCAAAAAGAGGGAAAACAAAAACCTTGAGGGAGTTACCATTGCTCATGGAGTTAGACCTATCTCTCATCTTCAACTTGTGGATGACTCTACTCTTTTAGGTAAAGCTATAGTTAAGGAAGCTTCTAATATTAAGCAAATCATTAGCTATTTTTCTAAGGCTACTGGGTAGTTGATCAATGAAGAAAAATCTAAAGTTATTTTCTTTCACTGCTCTGCTAGACAAGAATCCATATTCTTGGATAAATTAATATATAAGAAGATCTCTCTTCCAATCACTTATTTAGGTATTCCCATAAATATTCAAAGGCTAAAAAATAAATATTGGAATTGGTTGTTGGACAAAGTCAAGAAGAAAATTGGAAAGTGGACCAACAAGTGGCTTTCTTCTAGGGGTAGAATCACCTTGGTAAAATAAGTCCTTTAAGCTATTCCTATTTATGTTTCTTTCATTTTGAATATCGTTTCCTTTGGAGTGGTCTTAAGGAGAAAAGAAAATGGGCCTTGGTGAAATGGGATACTTTATGTCTTCCTAAGAGTGAAGGGGGGTTAGGATTCCGGTATTCAATTAATAACAACAAAGATTTAGCTGCTAAATTATATTAGAGGATGTTGCATAACCCCAATGATCTTTGGGCCAATAATATCTATGCTAAATATGCTGATAACAAAAGTCCTGAAGACCTTGTTCGCTATCAACTTCCTACCAAAGGTTCTCCTATTTTAGCAGTTCTTAATACTGGTGAGGATTTGATAAAGAAAAAATTATTTTGGATCATTCATAATGGTCAACATGCAAATTTTTGGATAAATTCTTGGGATGGTCACAAGCCTTTGATAACTCAATTTCCCGATTGGAGGCCTTGGATGGAGGAGCTTCACCGAGCTAATTGGATAAATGTGGCTAATTACTGTCGGTACCATACTGATAATTCAAAGGTTGGTAGATATTAGATCCCTATTGAGGACTGGCCTATTCAAATCCTAGAAAGGCAAAGACAAGATATCCAAGGCATCCTTCATATGATATCCCTCTCTTGGTCCCATGAAAAAGATTGTTTTGGATGGAACAACACTACTAAGGGTGAGTATTTCGTTGCTCAAGGTTATTTGACCTTATGCCATAATAATCCCAACCATTCTTTTGATATATTTTCTCAATTGTGGGCTCAAAAGCTTTGGCCTAAGGTGAGGTTCTTTAATTGGATTTTATTGCATCGTAGGGTGCTTACTGGTGAGCAACTTATGAAGCATGGATTTCATGGCCCTTTTAGATGTGAAATATGTGAAGGGAATGTAGAAAATATCAACCATATTGTTATTGAGTGTACTTTATCCTATGAGCTATGGAGGAGAATGGCCACTTTACTTGGCTTACAGTGGTCCAATTTTTTTACTTTTGAACAACTTTGGAGGGATTGGACTAATCAAGAGGGTGTTGATCATTTTATTAGGTAGTTAGTTTGGATGGGTTCTACCATTCTTCTTTGGAATATTTGGAATGAAAGGAACAACCAAATTTTTAATCAAGATAGGAAGGATATTCACTATATTTGGCAAAATACCATAGCCAAATTAGTTGAATCAGTCCAACAAAATCCTTAATCACCCCCAAAACTCCCACAAAATATGGGATCAAGTGATGCAAATATTGAAGATTAAACCTTCTAAGGGCAACCAACTTAAATGGAATGTGAGTATTAGTAATATGAATAGGATTAGAAATTGGCAACCTCCTCCTAAGGAATTTGGAAAAGTCAATACTAATGAAGCCTCTAGAGGGAACCCTGGAAAAGCCAGTATGGGAGGAATTGGTAGACTTTCAGATGGTTCCCTGGTTTTTACTTTTGCTGAGAATTTGGGTATTCTTTCCAATAACCTTGCTGAGGGGTATGGTATCCTTAGAGGCCTTCGGGAGGCTACTACGGTTGGATGGGAAAAGGTGTTAGTTGAGTCTGACTCTCAAGTTATGATTAATCTCTTGAAGACTCCTTATAAGAATCATAAGGTGTATTGGAGAATAAAAAGAATTATTGAGAAGATTCAGTTAATCCAGATGGGATTTTTGAAAGTTGATTACAATCATGTGGTCAGAGATCAAAACAAGAGTGTTGATGATTTAGCTAATTGGGCTTTGGACAAAGGTGATCTTACTTGTTATGGCCACCCTCCTATATGGTGGGCTTCTCAAATTAGGGAGTTCTTCTTTCTATCATTTCTTTGGATGGATCCAGTTTTGAAGGTACCTAGTTTCTTCTTGTTTTTTTTATTTTGCTTCTCTTTGGTTCATTCAGATTTTTTTAGTTCCCTAGCTCATTCTATTCTTTATTTTGTTTCCTCTATTGATTCTTGCCTTAATAGTCTTTTGGTCTAGATAGGTCATTGTTTTGTTCATTATTTATTTATTTTTTTCTTTTTTCTTCTTTGTTTTTTTTGTTTAGTTTTTTAAGGTGGGTGGGTTCTTTTGTTTTTGTGTTCTTTGTGTTGTTTTTCATTGTTCTTGTGTTTTTGTTGTTTTGTTTTTATTTATGTTTTTTGTTATTGTTCTTGTGTTTTTTTCGTTCTTGTTCTTGGGTTTCTCTTTGTTTGTGTTATTTCATGTTTTTATGTGTGAGTGTTTTCTATGTTTTTTTGTTTTTGTTTATTTTTTGTTGTTGGTTGCTTTTTATTTTTTTATTATTTATTTTATTTTTTAGGTTTGGGTTGTGTTTATTTTTCAAGTTTTTTTTTGGTTATGTCTTTGTAGTGTTCTGTTGTTTTTGTATTGTTTGTGTTTTGTTATGTGGTTCTTGTGTTTTTCTATGTGGTTTGTGTTGTGGTTTCTTTTTTCTTATTGTACATGTTTGATTGTGATTTTGTTTTTGACACACTCAAGGAGCATGTTTTTTATTTTATTTTATTATTTTTGTTGTTATTTACTTATTTTTAAATTGGTTTTGTGTGTTTGTTTTCTCCTTGAGTATGTCAAAGGTGGTAGGTCAGGTCCGAGTCCTGGGCGTTTTTTGCGGAATGGATACCCCTGCCTCCTTGGGTCTTACCCGAAAGTGGCATCCCTTTTGGGATGTTTTCCACAAAAAAAAAAAAAAATTAGATATTTGTAACTCACCTTTAGTTTTCCAACTTTTGTAGCCTAGACTTTGAAAGCAGACAGGCTCGAATGAAAACCCACGAACTTAAAAATTAGTCCTCTTTTTTCCAAATCTTCAATTCCAGTTTGAATGTTACCCATATCAAGCTTAACAATAGGAGTTCCATCAGCTGCTTTAAGAAATCCTGACTCCATTTTCCTAGGATCAATCTTAGGCATTATTATAGGTTTATGGGAAGCCCTAATATTGATATTAGAATTGGGTTGAGGCTATCCACCATGAAGGGCATTCCTAAAATTTATTTTTGGGGCTAAGTTTTTTAAAATATTACCCTTGATAGGGATTTTCATAGTAGAATTATTTTGTGGGTGCACCTTAGCACCAAATTCACTTGAGATATGAATCGTTTTATGATCAAATGCTTGAAATTTTTTTTGTTATAGCTTTAATACTTTCCCTAAACGTCGTGGAAAGGTATGGTTTTCACTTTTCTTTTGTGCAAAAAATTGGAAGTCATTGTCACTCAATTTCATAGTATGATTTGTTGAAAGATAAATTCCTAACCCATCTTGGATCTCCTACAACATTTTTTGCTAAAATATTGAGCATAAACCACAAAAATATTGGTCGCTAAGGCCCGAAGGCCCTAAAAAACAACCTCTGGAGCTTCTTGCACTCAACCTAGATGAAAACCTCACATATTTGCTTACCAACAATCTCGTTCACACATAGTGATGTTCTAGGATCTGTATTACTCCAAATGATATAAAAATTGGTGGAGACATTCTAGGGTTTTTCAGGCATATACCCTTAACATTTTAGCTCAATTCAAGTCCAAATGAATGAGATATGGCAAAAACAAGTTCGATAGTTTAGGCAGTCCTATGAAAAATGTCCCCGAATGAACAAATACTTTATAGAAAGATAATGGATGTAAATGTAGATGAATTTATACATTTGGTACACATATCTCCAAAGTTTTAATGGTGATGAAACACAAGAGTTATATGGATCTGATACCAGATGATGAGAATATTATTCCTAGCAATGATGAATGGTGTAAGCAGATGGAATTGGATATAAAAAATAATAAGAAATGTATTAAATCACCTTTGAATGGATCACTATTTCACTCAAGGAAATCTTGTCAATGCTCTCAATGAGATATATTTTCTTATATTCGATGAATGTCTAATTTCACCCAATCAAATGAATATAAATATCTACCTATGGTTATGAGGTGAAGGGACACAATGGTCCATAAACATAGTAAGTAAATTAATAATGATTAATGTTAGGATTAGGATCCTAATAAGAATTCTCTTGATACCAACTGTTATGTTGTTCTCACATCTCCTTCAAGAGGTATCAAAGACATTGAAGCATACGAGGCATCATATGTTAGTGTCTCTAGAGCAACATATTTCTTGGACTTGAAACTGCACAAGATGAAAATGTAAATGATGACAACATTCAATACATTGATGAAGAATGTGAGTGTACATAATTGGAAGCATGATTTGATAGGTTGGTTGGAAGCCTAATTATTGTACTTCAAAAGCAATTATAATTAATGGAAATAATTAACAAGTTATTTTAGATATTTCTTGTTCTATTTTTAGAAAATGCTATTGTGATTTATGTGTTGAACTTTTTGGTTACTAAGGAAGTATATGTTTGTACTTGGTAATTCTTTGAAACTTATATTGTTCTACAAAATTATTCAATTAATTGTTGCAATAAATAAAGTAGGATTTATTTATGTTTTCCCTATACTTTTAAAAGTAGGGCTAATTTCATATTTTTGTCATTTGTATTGTTGAATGTAAATGTTGTGAAGGAATCAATATCATAATATTTGAGATGAAGTTATATGTAAATGAATATATTAATTTATTGGAAATGTTTATTTTCCAGCATATAATGAATTTCATGTGATTTCCTCTTATGGAATAAGTACTACTGATATCTTGTGGTATCTTGTAGGTACAATGGGTAACCAAACTTGGAGTGAGATGAGTGGATATCCTAAGCATGACGTTGTCTAGTCAGATACAAGAAGGTAATTTGGTAAAATAAATAAATAAAAAAGAGAGAGAATGCAAGTGTTTCTAGGGTATAGGATTAAGAGTCTAATCATGCATGCATGCTATAATGTGTTAAAATAAACATTTATTATGTTGAGTGAGTGATAGTTATTAAATTGATGTTTCACATTTGACTCTTAGTCCTAGTCATTAGCAATAGTACTTGATTTACATAGATGGATATTTATATATCTGATGGAAGTCTCAGGATACCCTCTCACCTCATATCTAATGGTTGGGGTGGGTAGGGATGTTTAAACATCTACCCATTATGTGGAGGGCTCAGGTTTTCCATATTTGGTGATGTTTTGGGGCTACAGAAGCATCAAGACATTATGTCACCCCAAAAATCACATTCTAAGAGGACATTTTTAATATATATATTTTAAAAAGTAATAATAAGATGGTGTTTAAAACTATCTTCTTAGATTCTATTATGGCACTTTTAAACCACTCTAATAGACCCTAAGAGGGTGGTTCTAAACTAACTTAATAGACCCTAAGGGGGTGATTCTAAACCACTCTAATAGAACCTAAGAGGCTGGTTTTAAATTACCCTCAGTGATAAACTAAGATAGTTTTTGAGGCAGTTTTTAACCGCACTTGTATGCTATAGACTTTTTATGATACCCTTATATACGGGGGATAATAATCACCCTAATAGACCCTAATATTTTAGTTTATAACAAATATAAAATACCCTAATATAGTGCTTCTAAACCGCCCTCATAGTGATAACTAAGGTAATTTTTTTAGGCGATTTTAAACGCCCTCATATGCTGCAGAATCTTTACGATTACCTCATAGATAGTGGATCAATAACCACCCTTAATGGTCTTTAAGGGTGGTTAAAAACCTTCCTAAAAGACCATTTTTGGTGTAGTGAATGAAGCATATGTCAGCTTCAATGAGGAGTCATTAAAATCAAGAATATATTATTGTGATCATTTACTAACTAAATATTTAGAAGCTAAATCATTAGGTACATCATAATTAAAGATGAAGAAAAGAGAAAAGAAGATACATAGAAGAAATCATACAAGGAATGCTATTAGAATATCTAAATCCAAATTCAAATAAGAACCATATGTTGTAGATGTATATATTCATCTAAAAGAGATGATCTGAAGACACATCTCAAACGAAGGTTCATGAATAGTGCAATATCACATGAATATTGGAGATAAAGATGAAGACCAAGATTGAAGACTAAAGTCTTCAAGAACCAAATAATGTGATACATGGATGTGTTTAGTTATAGTACACTATGTGGTACATGATAATATATCCCCATAGTACCTTCATGGTACATTTGAAAATATTTAATAGATTAGGGTTGATTCTATAGTTTAGAGTGTGATTTATATTTTCTCTTTTATGTAAGTGTTAATGTGCAGAAAATGCACAAGTGTCATTTAAGAGATAATGTACACAAGTGAGTGCATGTGGAAGTCTATGAGTCATGTAGATATGTGCAAGTGTTATAGAGTCAAGTGTCTATCATGTATGCAAATGGCAAGTTGATAAGCCAAGAGTCATAATGCTTAGCATATGGAGAGCAATAGTCTAATACTTGAAGAGTCACATCACTATGGCTATATTATGGAGATAATGCTCCATAGGATGCATCAAATACATTATATATATATCATTATCTAATTGTAAGAGGAAGTGGAGTAATAAATCTTGTATACATTTTGAGCAATTAATATTGTAAGTTTTCTTCATGCATAGTTCATGGATGATTCATGCTATTTACATTCATATTTTAGTATATAAATGAATGTTATTTTATTTATTATATAATCCTTGATATACATATTAATTTGCTCATATTATTCTACTTGTATTATCATTTTTTTTACCTTTAATATTATGGCTATTTTATATTTGGAACCTATGTGATATTGTGAGATAACCTGAGATATTTTATGGTAGTAAGGCTTAAAAATCCAACATAACATAAGATGGAAACTACATAATATGTTTTTTATGATTCTTGCTTAACCTTTTTTATAATTCTTGTTGTCCTAATTAATATGTTTTTTTACTTTTTTATAAAATAATAAAAAACTCATCGCTAAAGGACAAAGAGAAAATTTAAAAAGGTTCCTACCAATAATATTCTACTTTTAAACTCTAACAATCTCTAATATTATTATTTTTAAATAAATTTAAATTCACAATTTTTTTATGAAAAAAATCATAACTAATAGAAATTTCTAAAATTGTTTCATAGTTGTGAATTAAAACAAATGATGAAATTTAATAAGTTTGAGATGAATCTATCCAAATAGATAACATGATTTATTTATTTAATTTTTAACACTAATTTCCTCAAAATAATTTTCAAAGTGTTTAAATAGCATGTAGAAAACCTAAATCATTGAATAACTTTGGTATATTTTCAATAACTCAAGATAAGTGTTTATTAATTAGTTTACTAATTTTTTGAAAAATTTATTCAAAATCATATGAAAATGTATAGATAAAAAAATCGCCCCCCATTTTATTGTAATTTAATTTTATAATATTTTTAAAATATATGAAAAAATTAAGTTTATTTTCATGATATATGGATGAGACAATTACAATGGTCACATATCTTAACTCTCATTTTAGGTAACTCTTAGTATAACTAAATTTTGGTTTTTGCTTTTTTATTGATATAGTGTATATATTTGCATATAAATGACATCCTATGTATGAAGGAATCACTTGTAGCATTTTTGTAATAAAACTGCCATCCTAACACTTAATCTTATTTTTCAATTTCTCTAAACCATTGTATTAATTAATAAATGCTTTTATATTTTAATTTTCTTTACAATCCTACTATTTTGTTTTCCACAACATGATAAAGTTTGTATAAATGTAGTTTAAGTTTAGAAAACATTGTATCTATGTAGGTATCACCTTTTGTTAGCAATGTTAAACCATAGATATAAATATGTATTGATAATTGCATATCCTTTCATCCACCTATGATTATATACATTATAAATAGGGACTAATATTAGTGTAATTAAATTTAGATTTAAATATTATGCCTATGAAGGTTGTCTTTTTATGTGCAAGTTATTATTCTCACAACTACTCATTATTTATTTCTACTATGTTAAAATATTGATGATCAAAAATTATATTTTTAGTATCTTATACTTAGTTTTCATTTATATTTTGTTACTAGAAAATCAATATTTATTTTTGTACTACATTTAATACTGATTTTAACATGGATACTCATATGTACACAACATAATTCATAATTCTAACATAAAATTTTTGTGAATATTACATCATGGTGAGTTATTCACCATCTAGTTATAGAGGTTATAACAAGTTGGAAAGTAGTTGTAACTCCCAACCTCATACCTTATTGATTTCACATGTATATAAAATTCAATCACATCCATACAAATGTTAAAAAAGTATTCAAACCTATTCTACATTTCTAACATTTGGTAATAACTAATCTAATATAATAATGAGGCTTCAATTTATGAAGGAAATCCACTTACTGAGGAGTATGATACAACTCTCAAAGTTTGAGATAGCATGTTGCCACTAGAGAATCCAAAAAGGAGCATACACAAGTTCAAATGATAAGACCTTCCCAACAAAACAATATATATTTTTTATTATTATTGTTTATTGTTTATGTTTGTATGTGTTGTAAGCATTTATTTACTGTAAGAATTGCAGGTTGACATGAGATGAACTCAATTCAAGTTGAAAGAGTTGTCATTACAAATTTTATTACTTCCATCTCAAGCACAAAATATACCATCTAGAAAAAGGAGAATGAGTAGTCTAGAGTATTGAATTGGAGTTTGAACATAGTGGTAAGCATCTTATTTGTATATTATTGTGTTGGGTCATACTGAAGATACATATAAGTAAAGAAAGATAAAAATTAAATGAATTTATTGTCTAAATTTGTTGCCTAGACTGGTTGTTTGATCATATCATCTAGAAAATATTATCATCTAGAGTTGTCATTTTGAGTTGTTATCATCTAGAGTTACTATCATATATATTTGGTACCATCTAGAGCTATTATCTAAAGCTATTGTTGTGTAGAGTTATTTCCATTTAAATTTATCATCTAGAGTTATTATAATGTGGAGCTATCATTTAAAACTACCATCTAGAGTTATTGTCATCTACAACTACAACAATTCAAAGTTATAGTCTAGATATTCTATCATCTAGAATGAAAATTTAAAAATGAGTTATCTAAAGTAAAGTTTAACATTACCCAAATGCATGAACCATCTAAATGTTTACTTCTAGTGAAGTGTTGTTGGATGAATACTTGCACCATGAAATTAAAAAAATACTCATTATTTGTAGTTTACTAGAAGGAAAGTGTTGATCTTCTACATGAAAAGAAATTTATAAATTAATGCTTTGATTCTTTACATTATGTTATGTGTATCACCCAAATTATTTGCACCCTTACCTTCAGGCTAAAGGATTTGTGCCTAGAAGGGGGATGCAAGAAGGATGGGACAATACCTCAGACGAAGAGACCCTTTGAAGGTCGTGCCTCTTGGGGGAGGGGTATAAGGGTGAATTTTCGATGGATGGTGGGGTTCACCAGGAAAATTTGAGTGGCAGTTTCCATGCCTAGGTTGAGAATGGGTTTGATGTGTTCATTTTATGTTCAATCATTCAGATTCCTAGGTTGGCCAAAATGAATCTAAGCTATTCTATACAAAATTTTTGGTTTATATGAAGACAACAAGCATAAATGAATCCTAAATACAGAAAATATCTAAATGGAGAAGAGTGCACCTGATTTATGATGCCTGATGAAGATTCTGAAACTTGTAGGAGTCCAAATCATCTTGGATATGATAGGATCATCTGTAATTGTACAGAATCATCCATATTATAGGAGATCATTTGATATTAGCCAAGATTGTCAACGACCTGACGAATTCGTCAGATGAATTCATCAAAAACCTGCAATCATGAAAACAGACACCAAAAACCAAAAATACAATTGTAAGAATGATACAAGATGATGGAAATAAGAATATAAATGCTTAAATAATAAATCCAGATATCAAATCAAATGGGATGTAATGTTTTAATAATTTATTTTGAATTTTATCATGCAAATATGCTAAATGAGGTGAACTCCAAGATGCAGAACATAATTGAATTAATCTAATGCACAATTAAATAAGAAAAAAAAGATAGAGAATGCAAACTCAGGGCTCTGATTACCCCCAATTTGAAATGCAGTCAAAATCATCTGCAATCGTACGAGATCATCGTCGATCTCAATAGGATTGTCTAAAATTGTGGTTGAATCACCTGCGATGATCCGAGCTTCCTCTGGCTGAAACACAATGATATCCTGCAATAAAACTTGAAAACACAAATGCAAATGATAGGGGATAGGATGTTCTAACACAAAAAAGATAAAGTTATAGGGAAATGATCAGCCAAGGGGATAAACTGGAAAAATCCCAAGTTTATATAGGATTAGGGGGAGGTTAGGAGGTTGGGGGTCATCCCAATCTAGGAGATCACCAATGTAGGAATCTCCAACTACACAGACACACTTCTACCCAAGTTGGAGAGGTTGTTGAAACTTAAGCTAATTATGAAAATTTGGTTTTGGGATGATATCGTCAGATCAGCGATGATATCGTCCAACGGTCAAAACAACTTCTAAAAATGGCATGAAAAATGAGGTGAGCGATTAACTAGCGATTTCGGGGTTAAAATTTAAATTTTTTACTTTTTACTGAGGGTTTAACTGCACCAATTTTAGGGTGCTACATTTTGCCCCCTCTTTAGCAATTTTTTTGAGAAAAATGCGTTAAAGACGAGTTCTTCATGCTTTACGAGAAAGCAAAAATTTATTCTATTTTTTAGACGACAATTATAGGTCGAATCGTACAACTATTTGCTATGGTGCCCCCTCTGATTTTTTACCCAAATCGAACGTTTGAGGTAAAAGCACGAAAAAGCAAAAATTAAAAAAATGTTGTTTTAAATAAAAATAAGAAAAATAGGGTAAAACCCTAATTCATTTTTACTATTCACATTCACTGTTTCAGAGCTCTGCATGCGAAATGGTGGAAACGACACACAAATCGACAGAGGTCCGACGCAGTTTGCGGGTAAGGATCTAAACCTAGTGTACTATATTTTTAGCTTGATTTGTTTAATTTTTTTACTTGAATTTTAATTGTTTTTGGGTATCGCGGCCGTTTTTAGGTCGTCGACGACATCGGGACGAAATCATCCCAATTTCTCCGAAATCGTCCCTATATCGTCGATTTTGTTTGAGGACAAAATCAAAGAAATAGGGGTGATCTCGTCCAATAAGGGGCAATCCCCAAATTGAAGAATTAGAGACAATTTCATCCTATTAAGTACGATTTAACTAAATTTGTTATGATATCATCCAATAATGGGCGATATCATTTTTTTTATGAGATGAATTGATTTTAATTGATTTTAATGATTATGTATTAATGATTTTTGTTGTTTTATTGTTTATTTTGCAGAGGGGATTGCTAAAGAGTCGAGAGTGGAAATACGAGGGTCTCAGGGATGACTTAGCAGTGCTCGATTAGGCTAAGCGAGACATACTAGTAGAGGTTAGGCTGCAGCATGTGGCAGAGATACCACAAATTCCTATAGACATGGGGCTACTAACAGCCCTAGTAGAGAGATGGTATCTAGAGTCATCTTGATTTTGGCTATCGATAAGGGAGATGACTCCCACTCTAGAAGATATATGGAGGATCTTGAGGATCCCCATACATGGGCGGTTCATGACTCCTTCGGTCAATCAAGGCCATGCCATGATGATATTGTGTAGTGACCCAAGATTCACCCTGGAGAAGGGCGGAGTGAACATCGAGGCTTTGAGGCAGATGCCTGGGGCATCTTGGTTGACTTGGGTTTTTGTAGGGGTGGTGGGTGGCCTTCTTCTATGCCACTAGAGCGGATTCAGGTTACCGTGGCTCATCTCAGATGTGGTCTGTGACATGAGATACCATAGATACAGGTTTTCTTGGGGTAGATTTTTATTATACCACTTGTATAGGATCCTTTATGGGGTAATATACAAGGGAGGTCGATGTCTAGTGTTGAAATCACTTCTATAGGTTTGGTTTTGGGAGCACATTACGGTGCGGAGGTCGGTAGGGCTTCCACTGACAGGAGTTGACTGGGAGAGACCTCAGGTTTTCTCTTTGTGGCTCTAGAGAGGGTCACAATGGCAAATAGATATTTCGATGTCTTGGAGGTTGCTAGATGACCTTACCCCATATCAAATTACCTGGAGACCATGGAGAGAGCATATAGGGTGGGTAGAGGATGGACAAGAGTTGGCTCACATTAGGCGAGTCATCTGGTTGAGGACAGAGCGGTGAGAGGTAGAGCTCCATCGCTATGACTGAGTTTTGAGGCAGTTCGTTATACAGTAGGGGATCCCTTCTCTTAGGGATTATGAGTACTCCTAGACTATAAGGGATAATACCACATTCAATGGGGCTCCAGACATGCAACAGTTTTGGAGTCAGGACACTGATGATGCCCCCATTCAGCTAGTGGATGGGGATAATGCGGGGGTAGCGGATGGGTATGATGCCTGGTATGTAGGCATCCATCCTCCTTGGATGACGAGGGCATAGGGTTCGATGCATGTTGTAGTGCAACGGATGGATAGGTGGCACCAGGCTTCCATCGATACAACGATGGGTCATGGAGGGAGGGATCAACGATGGCCTCCTTAAGAGAGATGTCGGAGAGTCCCATAGGCTCCAGAGAGACAGCAGTAGCTGAAGAGGAGGGATAGACTCCCTTCTTAGTAGAGGGATAGGCCACCATCACCCAATAAGTGCAAGGGTGTTGAGGTGGGGAAGAACAGTGAGATGGCAGCTCTTCGGGTGGAGAATGCCCGCCTACGAGCTCAGGTGTAGACTCTTTAGTATGAGGCAACATGGCTAGTAGAATTAAATTATATTTAGTGAAAAATCTAATATTAATGTAGATAAATCCAGTGGTGACACAAGAATCCTCATAAATCTATTTGAAGAAGACATAATGAGTATAGAGTCAGAATTAGAATCTCAAGAACAAGATACAAAAGCATCAATAGTACTGCCTAAAAATAACCAATATGACTCAAAGACACTCTCAGAGAATCAAATCTAGAAAGAATGCTAGATATTACTTCTACAAGACCTCAAACTCATAGTATGACCAGAATAAATAGAGGAATGCTAAGTAACTTAGTAGAACCAACATCAAATTCTCAAGCACTAAAACACTCACACTTGAAAGAAGCTAAAGAAATTGAATATGAATCAATTAAAAATAATAAGACATGGAACCTAATAAATCTACCTCCAAGAAATAAAGTAGTGGGATGCAAGTGGATTTACAAAATTAAATACAAAGTAGATGGGACACTTGAAAAATACAAAGCTTGACTAGTAGCAAAAGGATATACTTAGACAAAGGGAATTGATTATGAAGAAACATTCACACCAACAACTCGAATGACTACTATCCAAACAATCTATGTGTTGGCTTCACATCAAGGGTGGAAAATTCCTCAAATGGATGTAAAAAATGCATTCCTTAATGGTGACTTAGAAGAAAAATTTAGTATGACACAACCTGAAGGCTATGTTATTCAAGGAAAATAAATCAAGGTATGCAAATTGAATAAATATCTATATGGCTTGAAACAAGCTCCCAGATAATGGAATATAAAGATCAATAATCATATACTATATCGTGATTTCAAAAGGAGTTCGTTAGATCCCAGTTTATATACCAAAAAAATTAGAAATTATATCTTGATCCTCATAGTATATGTTGATGACATAGTAATTAATGGAAGTTCAAATATGTTAATAAGTGATATCAAAAAGGATCTAGAAAAGGCATTTGAAATGATAGATAAAGGATTAATGAACTACTACCTTAGTTTAGAAATTTATCAAGGAAAGGATAAAATAGTTATCACTCAATCAAAATATGCAAAAGCTCTCCTTGAAAAGTACATAATGACAGAGTGTAAGCCTAAATATACACCAATGGAACAAGAGATTCAACTATCTAAAAATAATAAAACACCATTTGTCTTAACTACAATGTATTGTCAGTTGATTAGAAGTCTTCTATACTTAAAAAATAGTCGACCAAACATAGCATTTGCAGTAAATTATCTTTCACAGTTCATGCAAGAACCAAGGGAAAGTCATTGGAAAGCTACAAAAAGAATATTACAATATATCAATAAGACTATAGATTATGGATTGACTTATATAAATAATGTTAAATATTTTTGTCTATAGGGATATTCAGATTCAGATTATGTTTTTTTTGAAAAAAATGAAAAACTTGTATTAATACAAAGAGCAATTACAAGCGGGAGAGAACACATCCCAACCAAGAACAGCAAACAACACAACAAGAGAAGAGCACAAAGGCAACCCAGCACAACACAAAGCAAAGAAGTCAACTGGGCACGAAAAAGCGACATGTCATGAAATCGCGACATGTCGCGAGATCGCGACAGTCAACCCCGGCTCCCCCACTGCGGTGCCAACAGTCGCAAAAACATGACATGTCACGAAATCGAGACATGTCGCGAAATCGCGACATGTCGCAAAGTCACGACGATAGCACCCACCTGCAACCCTTCGACAAAAGTGTCACGAAATCGTGACGAATTCACCATATGGCAACCAGAACGCAAAAGCGTCACGAAATCGTGACAGTTTTTGCCATTCCGCTGGAAAGCCAAAATTGTCGCGATTTCACA
Organism: Wollemia nobilis; assembly: GCA_028583015.1. Taxonomy (NCBI): domain Eukaryota; kingdom Viridiplantae; phylum Streptophyta; class Pinopsida; order Araucariales; family Araucariaceae; genus Wollemia; species Wollemia nobilis. The sequence goes on from JAQPPZ010002952.1 coordinate 1,714,397, forward strand.
ACGGGTTTTCCTTATGACACCAGACCGCCAAAAGTGTCGCGAAATCATGATAGTTTTTTCTTTCGGCGCCCAGTTCTCAAAACTGTCGCGATATCGCGACGAAATTTCCTCTCGGCGCCCAGTTCTCAAAACTGTCGCGATATCGCGACGAATTTTCCACTTTGCTCTCCATCTGCAAAAGTGTCACGATATCGCGACAGTTTTACCAGTTAGCCCCAAATTGCCAAAACTGTTGCGAAATCATGACAACTTGTCCAAGCACCTTCCCCTAGGGCCGCGATGGCGCGACATGTCGCGATGGCGCGACATGTCACGAAATCGTGACAAAAACCCGCCAAAGGCCGAGAGGGCGCAACCTGTCATGATATCGTGACATGTCGCGATATCACGACAAAAACCCGCTAAAGGCCGAAAGGGCGCAACCTGTCGCGATATCGCGACATGTCACGATATCGCGACAGAAACCATCCTTAGCATAAAAACACTGCACATCATTTCAGAAAACGTTCAAGGCCTTGTCGAATCTCTGCATCCTCCACAGGCATGTCACTGTGCAGCTGCATCCCAACCTCCCTTTCAACACCCATCTTAGCAAGGAAATCGGCCACCTTATTGAGATCTCGATTCACATAGACAGGTATCACATCATCTAGTTCCCTCCAAAGCTCTTTGATTTGGGAAACTAAGATCCGCAACCTCCAAGATTTCGAGACAAAGTTTCTCATACAATCAAGAGCACCCACCAAAATTTGGGAGTCAGACTCAATAATAATCTTCCTGTGTCCTTGTTTGGCAGCCCAGAAGGAGGCAGATTTAATGGCAAAGGCCTCGGCTTCATTGTTTGTGGCACATCCCAGACCCTGCAGTTCCCAATAGAGCAAAGACCCAACATGATCGCGGCACACAACTCCAATTCCAGCACTTCCCGGATTGCCTTTAGCCGCTCCATCAGTATTGATTTTGATCCATCCTTCAGGAGGAGGTTTCCAACTACCACTCACCTGCCTTTGTTGAAAAACAGCTCCCTCGTCCAAAGGCTCGAAGCGCATCGAATTTCCCCCTCGGTATGAATGGCAACCGTTTCCGCCACTTTGCTCCAAATGACTTGCCATATTCCTTCTAGAGAGGAGAAGGTTTCACGAAAAATACGGGCATTTCTCTCCAACCAAACCTGCCACCAGATAAAAAATAAACCAAGCTCCCAGCCAATTCGAAGAGCTTTGGATTTAAATCTACCTTTCTTCCAGCTTTCCCAAATGTTGTTTTGAGACAAGACCCCATTAGCCTGAAGTTTAAAGTGGGAGAACCAGAGCTTCCAGATCTGTCGTGTGAAAGAACATTCAAACATTAGATGATCCACCGTTTCCTCCTGATTATGGCATAACACACATTGGGAAGGGCCAATGATGCCTCTGAGTCTGAGATTGTCATAGGTGAGAATTCCATTATGCAAAAATTGCCAGGCGAAGAAGTTCACTTTCGGCCAGCCTTGAGGATGCCATATCTTTCTCCAGTCATGAACCAAAAAAAAGTGTGGAGGGGGCTCTGGGAGGATCTCACCATATCCTTCTTTCACAGTATAAACCCCAAGGCTTCCATAGCCCCAGGCCAGTTCATCCTCCTCATCTCTCCCAGTAAGAAACCGTTCTGCCAAGATTTTTCCCAAAGTAGGTACCAACTCCGGAGGGATTGGTATTGGCCACTCATCCAGCCGCTTAAACTTTATGATCTTGTAGTCTCCCAATTGACTAGTGTTAAAGTAGCTCTCAATTTGAATCCACAGATTCTGATTATGTTGGACCTATTGATGATAGGAAATCCACCTCAGGTTGTGTCTTCTATGTCTGATCAGGTCCTATATCTTGGTATAATAAGAAACAACATACAATAGCACAATCATCAACTAAATCATAGTATCGAGTAGCAAGAGATACAACCTCTGAAGCTGTATGGTTAAAATACATATTATCTAACATGGGAATCAAACGAAATCCCACTATGATATTTTGTGATAATCAAGGAGTATCAAATTTGATCAAGAATACAATCATACATGAAATAACAAAACATATTGAAGCACAATATCATTTTATTAGGGAATATTTTTAGAATATGCATATCATACTCAAGTATGTTCTTACATAAGAGAAGTTGGCAGATGTCTTTACAAAGGCACTTGGAAAAATCAAGTTTCAAACATTCCGAGATCATCTATGTGATTCAATAGAACTTCATACAAATTAATGTAATACAAGGGGGTGTTAGAATATATTACATCATTTGGCTATGTTTGATTACTTTATGGGGAATTTATCTAGTTACTTCACACAATGTAATAACTGCACAAGTGTCAATGTGCAAGTTGTATATGTGCATGTTGTTCCTTGTAAATTTAGTTAGAGTGTTGGCTAAGGAATCCATCTTCCTATATAAATAGCCTCATATATCTACTCAAATGTATCACTTCTATTCATTCAATAATATGTTCTATTACTTTGATCTATGTCTTTTGTTGTAGTTGAATGCTACTAAAGCCATCATAATTTGGCACATAATTTTATTAAAAAATCCTCTCCAACTGGGTTCTAAAAAGAAATAAAATTACATTTTTCACATATTATTAATAATAACTACCTTTTAAGCTAGATCTACTCATAAATCAATGTTGAATGACATACCATACATTTTATGAGTCTCCTTGTAGCTTTTTAAAGAGATATATGGTTGTGAAATAGTCATTGAGGAGTAACTATAAACTTGTTATCTATGACTAATCTATTCAAACAAATGAAGGAGCTATGAACTATTATATCTTATCATAGAGTATATCCATCCCATGCTACTTTTCTAGAAAATATTTTCCATGTATTATTAATGTATTCATACGAAGTGAGGCTCCTAGAGAAAAGAACTCAATATTCATGAATTTATATTTAAAATGCATGCCCTCCCAATTCCTATTGATAGAAGATAATTAGAATGGAATTTAAACAACAGTTTCCAAGCTCATAGCCAAGAAAATATTTAACAATACATTGCAAGATTAAATATATTCTCTAACTCCAATGATCCATCCACCTAATGCCACCTTTGTTTTTTCCTTGGGTACACATGGCCTACAATAATACCATATATGAAGGAATATTATTCCTCTTGAAACAAAAGAACTCAATACTTTAATAAAGAAAGATTAATTAGATTTAATTATTCAACATGAGAAATAGAACGTATGGGTGAAGATAAATATTTTACAAATAATTTATAGTTAACTAGTTATATAAATATATTTAATAATGAAATTATCAATTTTTTTCTAAAATTTGTTAATAAATAAATTCAAATATCCTTTGTTGAGCAAGTTGCAGCAAAAGTATTGTCATTGTTGTCAACACAGTCAGACAGATCAGTTGATGAAGTGTATAGGAAGTCAGACAGATCAGTTGATGAAGTATATAGGAGTTAAGAGGTTCTTCAGAGTATGTACAGTGATTATCCAAAAAATTCAAAGTGACCCATATGCTAAAAATGCTAAAAATCAAAAGAAAATCACAAGGAAGAAAATTGTCGCGATATCGCGACATGTTGAGCAAGAAAGGAAAACTGTCGCAATATCGCGACATGTTTGGAGAAAAAGCGCAAGCAAGCAAAACTGTCGCGATATCATGACATGTTTGGAGAAAACGTGCAAGCAAGCAAAACTGTCACGATTTCACGACATGTTCGGAGAGAAAGAGCAAGAAAGAAAAACTATCGCGATATCGTGACATGTTCTGAGAGAAAGCGCAAGCAAGCAAAACTGTCATGATTTCGTGACATGTTCGAAGAGAAAGAGCAAGAAAGAAAAACATGTCGCGATATCGCGACATGTTCGGAGAGAAAGCACAAGCAAGCAAAATTATCATGATTTCGTGACATGTTTCATTTTTGTGGTCCAAAGCGAAGAGAAATAGGAGAGAGAAAAAGGTGTCACGATTTCGCGACATGTTTTATTTTTGCGGTCCAAAGCGAAGAGAAAGAGGAGAGAGAAAAAGATGTCACGATTTCGCGACATGTTTCATTTTTGCGGTCCAAAGCGAAGAAAGATTGTACGGACGAAAAAGTGTCACGATTTCGTGACATATTGCAAGGAAGGTTGTACGGACGAAAAAGTGTCGTGATTTTGTGACATATTGCAAGGAATATTGTACGGACGAAAAAGTGTCATGATTTTGTGACATGTTGCAGGAGAGAGAGTCCGAAAGAAAAAGTGTCATGATTTCACGACATGTTGCAGGAGAGAGAGTCCAAAAGAAAAAGTGTCACGATTTCGTGACATGTTGCAAGAGAGAGTCCAAAAGAAAAAGTGTCATGATTTCGTGACATGTTGCAGGAGAGAGAGTCCGAAAGAAAAAGTGTCACAATTTTGCGACATGTTGCAAGAGAGAGAGTCCGAGAGAAAAAGTGTCGTGATATCGCGACATGTCGAGTTTTCACGACCCGAAGGCAGAGAGAAAGCGCAAGGAGAAAAAGTGTCGCGATATCGGGACATGTCACATTTTTGCGACTAACAGAGGAGAGAGAAAGTAAGAAGGCAAAAGTGTCGCGATATCACGACAAAAGTAAAGAGGAAGAGTAAGGAGGCAAAAGTGTCATGATATTGTGACATGTATTTTCATGGGTACAAGCCGAAAAGAGGTCAAAGAGGCAGAAGTGTCACGATTTCATGACAGGTCACTTTGACGCGAGCTAAGAATAGAACCCAATTGAAATAAGCCATGTGACAGTTAACTAAAGTCGGTACGATAGTTACAGGTGCAGTTACAGAAGAAGTCGATACGATAGTTACAGGTGCAGTTATAGAAGAAGTCGATATGATAGTTACAGGTGCAGTTATAAAAGAAGTCAATACGATAGTTACAGGTGCAGTTACAGAAGAAGTCGATACGACAGTTACAGGTGCAGTTATAGAAGAAGTCGATACGACAGTTACAGGTGTAGTTATAGGAGAAGTTGGTATGATAGTTATAGGTACAGTCACAAAGAAAAAGTTATAAAAGGAGATCTATGTGGAGAATTAGAGTTGCTAAAAAATGCTAAAGAGTGCATGTCATAAGAGAGCGTTAAGGAGATCCAAGAGAGCAATAGGCCAGACAAGGTCTTGTATAAGCAAAGTCATTTTTATGTCAAACATATAGTTTCAAAATTACAGTTTGAGTGGGTGCTTGGAATCAGGGGTTGGTGCTCCTTTCTGTGGGTGCAAATAAAACAAGGGTTGGTGCTCCTTTCTTTTGGTGTAGATAAACTAGGGGTTGGTGCTCCTTCTAGTGGGTGCTGGTAAATTATTTGTAAAATTTTTATTTTGCAAAGACTGGATTTGGACGGGAGTCCAAGCAGTCATTTTTGAGGAGTAGCCAAATTGGTGAACCTCATTACATCATGTGTTGTGGAATGCTCTTTTGGTATATGTGCTTTATCTGATCTTAAGTTTTCATTGTTTCGGCATTAAGAGTTGTAGATTTGAATTTTAAATAGCTACACTGATTCACCCCCCCTCTCAGTGTCATTGTGAAACTATCAATTGGTATCAGAGCCAAGTTCCTGAATAAGCTTAATCGGCTAAGGTGATCTTGGAAGTAAGACAATGGCAGGTGGTGAAGGATTCTCATCAAATAAAGCACTGTTATTTGATGGAACTAATTACGAATTTTGGAGACTCAGAATGCAGACATGTCTATGCGCTTTGGGATACGACATTTGGGAGTCAGTAGATAGTGGATACTCAATATCCGTCACTCCTCCGACCGATGCCACCAATAAGAAACTATTTGAGAATAACTCTAAAGAAAAGAATGCTATAATGTGCGGTTTAGTGGACAGCGAACTAATAAATATTATGAGTTGTAAAACTACAAAAGACATGTGGGATAAACTAAGGAGCATTCATGAAGGAGACGACAAGATCAAGGAGGCTAAGTTACAAACGCATCGATCCTAGTTCAAAACATTATAAATGAATGACGATGAAAACATAGAGGCATACATGCTGAGAGTTAATGGAATTGTTAATGCGATTAGAGGACTTGGCGAGGAAATGGAAGATGCAGTCATAGTGAAAAAGGTACTAAGATCTCTTCCACAAAGATTTGATTCTAAAGTTTCAGCAATAGAAGAAGCTAAAGATCTAAATAATTTTAGTATGGATGAGATGCATGGTTCTATGACTGCATATGAGATGAGAATAATAAAAACTAAACCCACAGATAGAGAAGCTGCTTTTAAAGCACATAAAAGTTTAAAAGCAAAACAAGAATCCGAGGAAGAAGAAACATCAGATGAAACGGAAGCAAACTTTGTTTGGAAACTAATAAGGGGAAAAGGAAAATATAGAGGAAAGATACCATTTAAGTGTTTCAACTATGGAGGTTTTGGGCACTTTACAGCTAAATGTCCACTCAATGAGAAAAACAAAAGTGATGAAGTTTCACACCAAGAAAGAAGTGACTGGAAGAAGAAATCATATTTTAGAAAAGGCAACTTCAAGAAGAAAAGTTTTATATCCAAGAATGTCAGTCCTTCAGAAGATAGCTCTGGTGAGGATTTTTAAGAAGAAATCGGTGAAGCTCTTTTTATGGCATTCGAAGAAGAAAAAATAGAAGAAAAACCTGAGGCTAAAGTAGATATGGAAGGTGAGCTGATTGCTGCACTTAAAGAGCTGAGTATAGAAAGAAAAGGAGCGATTCAAGGAAGAAAATGAATCCTTGATTGTACAGACAACATTTAAAGCATAGAACAAATCTACACCATGGATACTTGATAGTGGGTGCTCTAGTCATATGACAGGCAACAAACAAAAATTTGAGAAGTTACAGAAGTATGAAGGTGGTTCTATAAAATTTGGAAATAATGATGAGCGGATATAGTTGGAAAAGGATCGATTAAGATCAGTAACAGAAAAATAAAGTCAAAATAAGTCTTGTTTGTGATTGGTCTGAAGCACAACTTGTTAAGCGTAAGTTAGATTTGTGATAGAGGTCATGAAGTAATTTTCAAGAAGCATGGTTGTGAAGTCAGAACAACAAACGGTGGAAAGTTGATAACAACTGGATCAAGGATATCTGGCAACCTGTATACTCTCTTAGAGACTTCAGAAGGAGCGTGCTTGATTGGACATGAAGAAGAAAATTGGTTGTGGCACAAGAGGCTCGGTCATATCAACTTTGAAAATTTAGTAAAAATCAGCTCAAAAGGGGCAGTGAGAGATATTCCCACCATTGGCAAACCATTAAATAGCATTTGTGCTTCATGCCAAAAGGGGAAGCAAACTAGAGCTACATTTAAAATAAAAGAGTACTTCACAAGTAAACCTTTAGAACTAATACATACTGATTTATGTGGACCCATGAGAACGCAAAGCATAAATGGTGACAAATACTTTATGTTGTGCATAGATGACTATTCCAAGATGACATGGGTACTGTTTTTGAAGCTTAAATCATATGCCTTTGAGATGTTCAATATTTTCAAAAACCAAGTTGAGAATAAAATAGGAAAAAGGATTAAATGTTTAAGATCCGATAGAGGAGGAGAGTTCATTTCAGAAGAGTTTGCAGAGTATTTTGAAAAGAATGGGATTAAGAGACAATTTTCAGCAGCAAGGAAACCTCAACAGAATGGTGTGGTAGAAAGAAAGAATAGGATAGTGCAGGAAATGGCACGGACTATGTTGATTGAGAGAAAAATAGCAAACATATTTTGGAAAGAGGTAGTCCATACTGTGATATACATCCAAAATAGGTGCATGTTGAGGACACATGAAAGCAAAACTCCGTATGAGCTATGGTTCGGTAAAAAGGCAACAACAAGATACTTTAAAGTTTTTGGTTGCAAATGTTACATCAAAAGAACTGAAGATAATCTTGGTAAGTTTGAAGATAGAGCTGATGAAGGTATATTTCTTGGCTATTCAACAAAAAGTAAAGCATGCATGCTACAACAAGAGGCTAAAGAAAATTGTGGAGAGTGCTGATGTAAAAGTTGATGAAGGTAGAGAACAAGAAATTAGTTGTGAAGAAAACTACCCAATCTATGAAGAGGTTATTGAAGCAGATGAGGAAGAGGAAATAGAAAAGAAATAGAAAATGGACTCAGGTGATTTAAGTAGTGTTTTAGAAGATGAAGAAAACAAGAAAATCAAAACAGGCAGCTTGCAAAAAAATCATCCTAGAGAGCAAATAATTGGAGATCCCACAGTTGGTGTTCAAACAAGAAGAAGGGTAGTAAGTAACTACTCTCTCTTATCCAGCATTGAGCCCAAAAATGTTGCTGAAGCAAGAAAAGATGAAAGTTGGATGACGGCAATAAATGAAGAATTAGATCAGATTGAGAAAAACAAAACCTGGGAGTTAGTACCAAGACCTGCAAATAAAAATATAATCGGTACTAAATGGGTTTTTCAAAACAAATTGAATGAATATGGAAATATAGTCAGGAATAAAGCAATATTGGTCTGTAAAGGCTATGCACAAGTTGAAGGTATTGACTTTGAAGAAACCTTTGCACCGGTGGCTAGACTTGAAGCAATTAGAATGTTTTTGGCTTTAGCAGTTCACAAGAATTTCAAATTTTATCAAATGGACGTGAAATCAGCATTTCTAAATGGAAAACCTGAAGAATAGGTCTATATTGAGCAGCTATATGGCTTCCAACTGGGTGATAATCCTAACTTCGTCTGCAAGTTAAAAAAAACACTGTATGGTTTGAAACAGGAACTTAGAGCATGGTATGCAAGGCTCGACAACTATCTTACTGAACAAGGGTTCAAAAAGGGTATGGTGAACAGTAATTTGTATGTCAAAATAGAGAATGGCCATCTTATTGTCCTTGTTGTATATGTAGATGATATCATTTTTGGTAGCAGCAATGATGAGTCGTGTAAATATTTAGCAAATAAGATGCAAAAAGAATTTGAAATGTCTATGATTGGTGAACTTGCGTATTTCCTCGGACTGCAAGTTAATCAAAATGAGAAGGGCATATTTATTTCTCAAATTAAATATGTGAAGGAGATGCTAAAGAAATTCACAATGGAGGATTGTAAGCCTGTTAGCACTCCCATGACGACAGGTTGCAAGTTGAGCAAGGATGACAAATTTCTAGATGTTGATCAAACCATGTACAGATCTATGATTGGGAGCTTACTGTATTTGACAGCTACTAGACCAAATATCTGAAAGCACGAGATTCCGGGCAAAGGAAACACTAATTATGCAATGTAAGACGAAATGTAACGCTTTAACCTTATGCACCAAAACAAAGGAAAGAGACAATTTGGAAAGGAAAGAAAAGATGTAAAGAAATCACAGCCCTCTTTATTCAAATATCTTATCCTCGGTTACATAGACGTCTCCTCCTTTTTAGGGGCTAGGAGCGTTAAATTTGTCTTTGTTACAATGTGTGACTTAGTCTTCCTCCTTCCGCGTGCCCACGATTGCAATGGGCGGGCCAAGATGATGCCGCCGCTGATGTCGATGAGTCCTTAACCTCCGCCGCTTCTCCTGCGAACAAAGAAACAACCAAGATGTCGCAGCATCCGCCGCAAAATGAAAAGTGTTTGTTCTCTAAAATTAACGAAATATGCATGTAAACATTTGCCTGAAACAATGATTACAGTGAGTCCAAATGGCTTCAAAACTTGACGAAGATAGGAAAAGTTACCGAAGGCCACCGCCACCGAGACAACTGGCCAATCTACCTTCAACCGGAATTCGTCCCCGGGCAGGACGAATTTCGACCGCAATCCGTCCCCGGGTGGGACGAATTCTTCGTGTTGAAGAAACCGACTCGTCGCCGCTCCAATGTCGAATCCCGAGACTCGCAAAACGCCTGCAAACAGGGGGTTATGTAATTGGGGCCATTTTGGGACGACCTAGATGGTCGGATTCTCCCAATTTGGCCTCCACCCTCGGGAATTTGACCTCGACACCTGCAAGTCAACGAAACAACAAAGCGACACAAAACATACTAGAATCTGACCAAAAGTTACAAAATTGCAGCTATGGGTTAATCAAACCTAATAACACAAAATGCAACCTAAAAAGTAATCTAAAATGCTCTAAAACTTAAAATAGGACTTGGGAGGTGCGGGGGTGCCCAAGTGGGCCTCCCACCGTTGGCACTTGATTTTGGAGCCAATCCACTAGGGATGGGCCCAAAACCTCTTAGGATTGGGGGTCGGCGAATTGGTTGGTTCTGAGTGTCCATGTGTTGGATTTGGGTCAGGTTCGAGCTTCCAAAGGCCACCCAACAACCTCCCTTGCAAAAGAGATTGGTGGATGTGGGAAGGTGAACCAAAAGGGATGCAAGTGGGTCTTCAACTCGACAGCACTTCGTTGCTTGAAAACTCCTTCAACCCGTATATTTTGGGTGAGAAAAGTCCCACCTTTTATAGACCCAAGGGGTCTCTTTTGGGAGGGAAGCACAAATGCCATGTGTTGGTCATAGGCGCCATGTGGCGCCTTGTCTTCCCATGAGGGAGGGGAGTCCTCCATTGACTTGGGCTTTGATAAATGCCTTTTGTGACAGTATTCTAACGGCCCTCTCGTCCACCTACACACGCGTGCAAGGCAGAGTCATCAACTGACTGTTCTGGGCTGCCACTTGGCGCCATTTGTCTTTTTTGCCCGTTAAGCTTAGAATTCGTCCCACCCAGGGACGGATTCAGAATTCGTCCCGAGGTGGGACGGATTCTATTTTGAATTCGTCCCCGGGTGAGACGAACACCGGGCAAAGTTTCCAAGTGTGCCAAATTGCTTCTTGACCTTACAAAATTGCTATGAAAGTGGTTAAGACCACTGTTTAACCTCTGAGGGCTGCCCTGGGGGCTGTGTTTGTCAAAGCGATCGATGTTTGCAATCACATAATCGGATTGGTGCTGTTTTGGTGTCTACAGATGCCCCTTTTTGGGAAGCGTTGTAGGTGACGCAGTGCTGAGCAAAAATAGATAACCAAAGCACTAATGATTAGGGTTTCTTGGTAACCTAACCAACTTTTGATGCCCCAAGTATGGAAAGGGCATGCATTCTTGAATCCTTGCTTCTGACGAGCTAAGGAATTTGATTTCAAGTATTAACCTATTTTGTTGAGGTGTGACTTGAACTTAGACATTGATCAGCATGAACAGGCAAAGGGCATTTTTATCCTCATGGGGGAACCTTGTGTTCATGATTCACGAAATGCCAAGTGTTTGATTGATTTGATTGTTGCTTGTTTATCGCCCCAAGCAGGAGCGTGATTGTCTTTGTCAATGATTCTTTGAATGCATGTCATTTTCCTTAATTGGGTGTGTGATTGTTGGTTGGTGACTAAGTGTGACTACCCCCTCAAGCGACGAATCGATGAGGGAATGACCTTCGTGAGAGAAGCGACGAGTCGCTTGACCCAAGATGACTTGTGCAAGGGTGCCTTTAAAGGGTTTACCGTTAAGCGTGTGCAATTTTTCCAACATTTGGACCTATTTTTGGTGGGTGTTAACCCTTTTGGTGATGCCGTAATGAGGTGAAATCATCGAAAATCTAACTTCCCGTGGAGCGGTCCGGCTATTGTAGCCTTCTTGGGGAAGTAGGAGAGCGATAATTTGGACCTCGACATCAATTTTCTTTGCCTAGAGGTTAAGTGCAAGAGCACTTATGTCTGGCAATGTTTTTCTGTATTTTTGTTGAATTTTGTACTATTTTTGAGTGGGCTTTGACCCTTTTGTGATGTCGTTTGGGGATGAAATTGTCTAAAATCTGTCTTCCCGTGGAGCGGTCCGGCTATGGTAGCCTTCTTAGGGAGTATGATAGTGACAATTTGTGACTCCAATGTCGATTTTGTATGCCCTTGTTGTCATGAGAGCAATCCTGTCTGGCAATTTTATTGTCTGTTTTTAGTGCATTTTTAGTCATTTTTTTTATTTTTTTTGTGCTGGCCTGAATTCGTCCCTGGGTGGGATGAATTCCAGCTGGAGAATTCGTCCCTGGGTGGGACGAGCGCTGATCAGAGCGCTCATCCCACTCAAGGATGAATTCCAAGGCAAAAGGCCTATTTAATGGCCAAAACTTGATTTTGGGCTCATTTGTGTCATTTTTTTCTTGCGATTTTGGAGCTCGGGAGGAGGAGGTAATTCATGAAGCGAAGCGCCGCTGGAATTCTCTCTGCCATCATGAGTGCACAACTGGTTCGAGCGGCGGAGCCGAGGCGAGACCTGTAAGTGACCCTAGAGTTTATTTTGCTTTAATTTAATGCATTGTTTTTGTGTTGACGCTTTTCAAAACTTTAATATTTTTTTGTGATGTTTTTGTTTAACATTTAAGGTTAGAAACCCTAGAACTGAAAATTTGATCTGTTATATATATATATATATATATTTATTTTTTTTTTTTTTTTTTTGCTTTGCAAGTTGTTAGGAGCCGGTACCGTGTACCCGCTGCATTTACTGAGGCGCGGTTGGCATTGACCGATGATGACTGGGAATGGCTTGATGCCCTTGGGCTCAGCGGTGGCTCGACCGGAGCCTCGTGGTTTCGATCAGGCCTATCCGACGGCCCTGATCAAGCTTTGGGATCCGTGGACCAATACTTTCCATCTCCCGACAGGGGAGATGATCGTGACTCTTGAGGACGTCTATCGGTTACTTCGGATTCCGATAGATGGTCTGCCTATTAGGACATCTCCGTTTGATCAGCGGACTGCTATACTTACGAGATGTTTTGGGCATGGGGGGCAGCCGGGTGTAGCAACCCAATGGAGACAAACGAGGTGGATTTCCAGGCCGGCGGGATTTTGGTTAGCTGGTGGAAGGAGAGGGGGTGTTAGGAGTGAGGCACGCATTCTTGATGGGCCTCATTTCTAACATTCTTCTCCCCGATTCGTCAGCGCGAGGTTCCCGTGGAACCCGCTGGATTTGGTGTGGCATGGCGAGTGCCCGATAGAGGCACCATTGATTCCGAGATGGGGACAGACTTTGTTGGCACAACTCTACGGGGAGTCATATGGGGTCCGCCGTCGACACGGAAGGGTGTCGCTTGCGCATTTGTTGCAAGGGGGGTTGGCAGCACATAGTCGTTGAGAGGCCTACCGGGTTACCGTGGACGACTCGGCGGGATGGAGGATGAGGAGATTGGTTACGCAGCTTTGTGGCGACGGTCTACGGAGCAGGGGCATAGTCGGCGATGGGCAGGTGCCGTTGAGCACTACACTGATGCCTTTTCTCGGCTCACTCCAGGGGAGGTGTTTTGGCGTCCCTATCGGGACTGTCCAGCCTGGCCTGAGGCTGGAGAGTGGCTCCGACGGGTACGGAGGGAGCGATGGTTGACTGGGCGGCACGGGACGGAGCATGAGTTCTTTCCATACCGTCGGGTTACACGACAGTTTGGGGTGCGCCAGGGGTTGCCTGGTGAGCCCGTAGTCTATCGACGTTGGGGAGACGAGAGGGATCTGGAGCCACCGGTCACCGCGCCATTGGGCGAGGAGTCGGATGCGGTGATTGAGGTCCCGGATGTGGATGACGTCGGTACTACCACTGAGTATGACTCGTGGTGGGTATTGCGGCGCTGGAGAGGAGAGGGGCCACTGGGAGGCACGGAGGCGTAGTGGAGGATGCTGAGGCAGCAGGGGGTGATTGGGGGGCCGTTGGATGATGCAGACATGGTGGATGTGGGAGATGAGGATGTGGGCTTGGGTGTTCCGGAGCAGCCGGACATGCAGGATGTGGAGGCGCAGTGGGAGCCTGAGCAGGCTACTGTCCCCGCGAGTCCTATGCGTCCGAAGATACAGAGGAGGTGGGGTCGGATGTAGGCGTTGAGGTTGCGCGACCTTATACGAGCCGCTGCGGATGCGGGATCCTAGAGAGGGATCTTCTCGGGCTCGCTTGGTAGAGGGGATAGAGTTTTGGCAAGCGCGATGATGCATTGTCTATCTATCATCGACGAGAGGCAGAGTGGTGTCTGTACCGGATAGACTTGGAGAGGGAGGTCATCCGCCTTGGCGGGCGGCTACCTGAGCCTTCGATCAAGCAGATCTTCTCGACGGACGAGGGATAGTTTGATTGAGCACAAGATCATCTCGTCGTAGGCGGTTAGGATGAGGGGGTGGTAGCAGGCATGATGCGGGGGCTAGTAGTAGTCGCCCCGTAGGGTCCCGTAGGACCCACACCACGGGGGTAGTTCCCGTCGCACCGATCCTGCGTGATCATGGTGGTCGACGCCTTAGGTTGGGTTTTTGGATATGATTGCGGGGTCTGAGGACCGGTTTTGTAGCCTGCGGGCATATTTTTGACGATATATATATATATATATACCGGTTTTATTTTTTGTTTTGTACATGTGATGATGTGATTTTTTTTGTTATGCATGTTTATTTATTTTGATGAATGCAGATGTTATGATAAATGTATATGTTTTTGATGTCTATGTGATATGCGAGGTGAAATGGATGAATGACATTTGTGATGATTGCACTATTATTGTTTAAGAAGCTCTTTATTTACATGGTTTTTCTTTTTTGTATTTTTTGATGGTATCATAAAGATGATAAGTAGCGCAGATGGTTTTGGGATGAATGTAAGATTTTCTGAGATTCAGTCAGTTTTAACTCACCATCCATGACTGTACTTTATCTTACAAGACTTTTTGACCAAAGTATGAATCAGACTTGTTTTTGACCCAGTTATTTCATATCCCTGTGTGTGCAATTGAGTTCATTTAGTGGTATTTGTTAGGATACCGCCAATGCCAGATGGGCTTTCAACCGAACCTCGTACCGAGGATCACCTAATTAGCTCCACGAATTCCTTTGTTGTATGTACTAAGATTAATCTGCGGTGTAATCCAGGATGCCATAAGCTAGCTCATCCACATGCAAACATTGATCTCGTACGCAAGTTAATGTGACAGATATATCGTCATGCGGGAGGTTTACTTCGGTTACCGATAGGCTATCAACCAAATTGGTACCGAAGCTTGCCTTATGACCTATAGAATGCTGAGAGTTCCAGGGATTCAAGGTCAACTCCCTTCTTTTCTTCAATTGTATTGGGATACTTGCTCATTGTAGTGATGAGATCACTGTTTATTTTGATTTGTTTTTCTTTCGAGCAAGGGATTGGGGATATGGAGTGATGAAAATCACTGTTGTTTGTGCCTTTTGATGTGTGCACTATAGTTTGTCAAATTTGGAGTTTTGACATTTTGCTTTTGTGTTTTGCAACTATTGAGAACTTTAGGGATTCTTAGGGAATTGGGTAGGGAGGATGCTTGTCCTTTTGCCAACTCTCAGCATTCTAGGGGTCATTCGCACATGGGGATGAGCAAGATAACCGTTTCGCTTGTGGTGACCTAGATTATTTTGCAGTTTTCGTCTTTCGTTCACACAATTTGGGAATTTTAGTGTTTTGATTTGTGTTGGGATGTTACGTAACAAGGTGTATTTCAAGTATGACTCTACCTTCGTAAAATCTGCTCGACTTGATACACTACATGGCTAAAGAGGAAAATGATGACCGAATCACCGAAACTCTTGGTACATTCCCTGCACCACCGACCGTAGTGTGGTAAAAGTTATGCTTGGTGTTTTTGTTGTTTTTGTAACATGAGACAATGCGGAACAAGGTGGACTATCAGAGCTTTTGTAGCTTATGGTGCCTCGACCTGTATGACTACAAATATGCAGTGTATGGATGCAATGCTTAATGCAGCTATGTATTTTTGTAATTTTGATGGATTGTTTTTGGTGAAGGTGAAGATGAGGTGCGAGAATTTGAATTTTTTTGATGAATTTGAGTATTCCTAGAATTGAGATGCTAATCTTTGTTGTTTTTGATGATTTTTGTTGTTTTGTTTTTTGAATTTCTTTATTTTTTTTACCAAGCGATTGCGATAATCGTTGGAGCTTTTTGGGTTGACCAAGAGATTGCGATAATCCTTGGAGCTTTTTGATATTACCAAGAGATTGCGATAATCCTTGAGCTTTTTGTGACCAAGAGATTGCATAATCCTTGAGCTTTTTGGGACCAAGAGATTGCGATAATCCTTGGAGCTTTTTGGTGACCAAGAGATTGCGATAATCCTTGGAGCTTTTTGGTGACCAAGAGATTGCGATAATCCTTGGAGCTTTTGGGTGACCAAGAGATTGCGATAATCCTTGGAGCTTTTTGGATTGACCAAGAGATTGCGATAATCCTTGGAGCTTTTTGTATTGACCAAGAGATTGCGATAATCCTTGGAGCTTTTTGGGGTTGACCAAGAGATTGCGATAATCCTTGGAGCTTTTTGGGTTTGACCAAGAGATTGCGATAATCCTTGGAGCTTTTTGACCAAGAGATTGCATAATCCTTGAGTTTTTGTTGACCAAGAGATTGATAATCCTTGAGCTTTTTGATTGACCAAGAGATTGCGATAATCCTTGGAGTTTTTTTTTTTTTTTGGTATATGGCTTTCTTAGATATGAAATGGTCGCAAATGACTGATATTCAAGGGTTCTGTTTCCTTGATACCGTCAAGAGAAGCTAGCTTGTACGTTCCCGGTCCTATTTTGCTATCAATGACATAAGGACCTAACCAATTTGCCATGAATTTGTCCCTCATATGGGACGGCAAATTAGAGTTTTGTTGGTTTTCCTTCAAAACCAAATCACCAACCCGAAAGTCTCTTAGGTGAACTTTCATGTTGTAAGCTCTCTTAAGCCGCTCTTGATAGATACGTAAGTGCTCGAGAGCATTAACGCGTCGTTCGTCAAGCAACGTAAGCTGGTCTAATCGGGCCTGCCGCGCAGTGTTATCATCGATGAACTCCTGCATTGATATGCGCAGGGAAGGAATTTCCAACTCGAGAGGCATTACTGCCTCTGAGCCATACACTAGTGAAAACGGAGTTGCCCCAATGGGCGTCCGAATGCTAGTGCGATAAGCCCAAAGGGCAAGTGGGATTTGTATGTGCCAATCCTTATGACTGTCTGCGACGGTCTTTTTAAGGATGGCGACTAGCGTTTTGTTTGACGCCTCTGCTTGCCCATTTGCTTGCGGATAATAGGGTGTTGAAAAGCTGTGCTGAATTTTGTACTTTGTGGTTAAAGCACGCACGTCTTTGTTCTTGAATGATGGCCCATTATCCGAGATTATTTTGGATGGAATACCAAAACGACATATGATGTAATGCAAAATGAACTCCGCAATGCGGGGTCCTCGTCGTAGAGGTTAACGGAATTGCTTCCACCCATTTGGTAAAATATTCTGTGGCCGTTATGATAAACGTGTGACGGCCTGACGATGCAGGGGAGATCTTTCCGATTAGATCGAGGCCCCACTACGAAAATGGCCAAGCAGACTGGACTGTCTGTAGGGCCTGGGAAGGTGCGTGCATCAAATTGGCATGATGTTGACACTTTACGCACTTCTTGACATACTCGCAACAATCTCGCTCTAAAGATGGCCAATAATAGCCCATGCGAAGAATGCGCTTTGCAATGGCCATACCACTCAAGTGGCCGCCACATGTACCGTCATGCGCTTGGGTGATCGCCCAAGTGGACTCTTGCCGGTCCAAACAGCGAAGAAGAATTCTCGTCATAGCTTCGACGATACAAAATGTCTCCTATCAAGACATACTTAGCCGCTTTTTGCTTGAATGTTCGTTTTGCGGCGTGCGTCAATCCAAAGGGAAGATTACCTAATTTGAGGTAATCTCTTATGGGTAAATACCAGTCCTGTTGATCAGAAACCTCGATAGTATGAACAGCCAATCCCTTTTGAAGTTCTTCCCTAACAAATGCCGAATGGGATAGAACTTGTAAGAATAGCGTTGTGTTGCTATTAATGGGAGTGGGGGAAAACAAAGACCCCCAGTTGGCATGTTTCAAATAGCCTCGGATTCGAAAGAACTTATCCGAAGATGGTTCGATCTCGGATCATGTGGACTCCTCGGCGTCAAGTCTGAGCTTGCGCGCTCCATCGCGGGTTGCGATAAGGTTTTGACCTGAATGGTTGTTATATCACCGGAAAGGTCTTGCGGGATTAGTGACCCCAAGGAGGCCATTGTGTCCGCAAAACGATTCGATGATCGAGGGAGTGCCTCGATGTCATACCACTCAAGTTTTGCCAAGAATTTATCCACGAGGGCTTTATAGGCCTTTAGAACTGGGCATTTGCATTGATATACCCCTTTGACTTGATTGACGATTAACAACGAATCGCCAAAGATGTTCAGTCTTTTGATGTTCATGGCGATTGCTGTTTGAAGACCTAGGAGCAAGGCTTCATATTCTGCATTGTTGTTGGTGCACTGGAAATTTAATTTAAATGACAGGGGCATTGGAGCGCCCTGGCGGTGTGAAGAATACAATTCCCGCGCCACCACCTTGCTCGCATTTAGAACCATCAAAAAATAAGGTTATGTCGGCCCGAGACTCGTGCTCTTCGTAATCCGGCAATTCTGAGACATGGAAGACCCCATCATCGGGTAGTTCTATGACTAGAGGCTGATCGTCTTCAAGAGGAGCCTCTGCTAGTTGATCGGCTATGACTTGTCCTTTTATAGATTTTTGCCCAATAAACTCAATGTCAAATTCCGTCAACAACATGATCCATTTCGCCGTGCGACTACTATGATAAGTACGACTCATCATGTATCGCAATGGATTCTCCTTAGACACAACATACGTAGTGTTGCTCAACATGTAGTGGCGTAGCCTTTTGGTAGCAAACACCACTGCTAAGCGTAGTTTTTCAACGTATGCATAGTTAAGTTCGTAATCGACCGTGGTGCGGCTAAGATAGTAAGTAGCCTCGTTCTTTGTGAAGTTCATTCTTCCGGGCTAGCATTGCGCCATGCCACCTCACGAGCCGAGATGTATAAGTAGAACGACACACTTGGTCTAGGTGGTGCCAATACTGGCGGCGAAGCCAAGTACTGTTTGATTTCATCAAAGGCTGACTGGCACTCGTCATCCCAATGAAATGTGACCCCTTGTGCAATAATTTTTTCATGGGTCGGCATTTGTCGAATAATTGCGCTATGAAGCGTTTAATCGACGCGACCTTTCCTTGTAGACTTCGAGCCGCTTGATAGTGGTTGGGGGAGCCATTTCAAGGATTGCCTTGACTTTGTTTGGGTCCACTTCGATGCCTCTCTTTGAGACTATAAAACCCAAGAGTTTTCCGGATGTGACGCCGAACACACACTTCTTGGGATTCAGTCTGACCTTATGCTCTATGAGGCGATCGAGAATCTTGCTTAAGTCACCGAGATGATCTGAGCGCAAGAGAGACTTGGCTAACAAATCATCCATGTAATCTTCCAAAGTTTTGTGCATGTAATCGTGGAAGATATAAGTCATAGCACGTTGGTATGTAGCGCCAACGTTTTTAAGGCCAAAAGGCATGACCTTATAGCAAAATGTCCCCCAAGGCGTTGTGAATGCCGTTTTGAGTTGGTCTTCAGGATTGATACGAATTTGATTGTATCCAGAGAAACCGTCCATTAGGGAGAGCATTTCGTGACCTGCTGTAGCGTCTACCAATGCGTCGATGCTTGGCAAGGGGAAATCATCCTTAGGACTCGCTTTGTTTAGGTCTCGAAAGTCGGTGCATATGCGAATCCTCCCGTCGGGCTTCTTGATGGGAACCATGTTGGACAACCATGGCGGATAATCCACGCAGATGACAAATTGTGCATCCAACAGCTTTTGCAATTCGTCTTTGACCATCAAGGCCACTGTTGGGTGCATCTTTCTTAGTTTTTGCTTTACAGGCTTGATTTTCGGATCAAGCGTTAAATTGTGCATGACTAGTCATGGGTCTAGTCCCGGCATATCTTTGTACGACCATGCAAAACTTCCTTCTTCTCTTTGAGAAGGGCAATATATTCGGCTTGCTCTTCAGGGGAAAGGCTTACCCCTAGCTTGAGAATCCGTGGATTCATTGGATCCGTGCCGATGTCTACGTCAGTTGTCTCCTCGACTGACATGTGGGATCCGTCCTCCAACTGATGTGGAGTTGGGATTAAATGGATATCATCACCGAGTTAAGATCTCGCGTTTGGAACCTCGGGTCCCTCTTCAGCTTGAAAAATATCCTGAGTTGTCCTTGGGGTAAAATGAAGCATTTCACCGAAAGGCCAATACTCTGATGGTGACAATGGTGAATTGACGCGATCCCAGCCGATGGCATCCATGTCTAGATGCAATGACCGTGATGGATCGGTCGGATTGCGGATGGGTGCGGTTAAATCAATGGAGATCATGTGGATGGAATGAATTTGGTCTCCAAAACCGTGGGTGTGATGACTTGATTCTTTTAGATGTTCCCTATACTTTGGATCTGGCTCTACGGGAACAGGCACGAATGGATCCTCTCTAGGTGCAAATTCATCTCTATGTGTGAAAAGGAAGGCGGGGTCTTCCCTTGGCACTGTTGTCATGATGGGATCTCGAGGTGGACGATGCTCATCTTGAATTTGGAGCCATAGGTCTAACACTTGGTCCCACCTCGCCGGGTCTACGTGCCATTCATGTCCTAATAGGATACCCATTCGTCCCATTAGATCTTCATGAGTTAGAGCACGGTGATGTCGTTGCGCATGTCCAAGATAGTCCATTTCAGTTTCATCTTCTGAATCGCTTTCATAGATCCAAAATTGTTCATCCTCTTCAAGATCTCGTTGCTTGCGACATTGAGGACTCTTCCCTGCTCCATGAATTAATCTGGTCCCATTGCGGTTGTTCCACTCTTAGTGGAGGGACATGATTCTCTTGAGACTGTGTTATTTCGTCTGGAACCTCTAAGGGGAACAGTTTCAAAAAGATGTCTGGCAGCCGTTGATGTTCTTTTTGAGGATTAATCTCTGAACTTTCGCTTCTCTCTAGCAAAGAAGAGGGATTACTATTGCTGCCAGGGGTGTTTGTTGACCATGGGAGGTAGTCTCCCAATGTGTATTCTGTATTCGGATTGGCATAAGGATCCAATGTCAATCCCCCTTTGTTGCCTATTTCTAGGCCTTGCATATTTTCAACCAAGATGTCTAATGGCAGGGGATGGTTGAACCCTACCCCTGACTTTTCATATGGCATCTGATATCTTGGTTGGCAAAGGATCCGCATCCCTTGCTCATATCTGCCGAGCTCGTATCCATGCCAATTGCATTGGCCTAGATATTTTAGGGCAAATTCTGGGTTTGACAGATAATTGATGTTTTCCACAAAAGGTTCTTCGTCTGTTTCCTTTTGTTGGCATGGTTCAAGACCATGATCAAAGCCCCCATACACAAAATTTGTCTCGGTTCGGTGGGTAGCCTAGAGGGACGATTGTTCCAATGGGAAGGCGAGGTCTTCCCATGTCTTGTACCGACTCCAGGTGTGGGGTTGCCACAACATTTTGCACTAAATATTCCCCGTGCCTGTACTCGGCCATTTCAAAAGTGATTGTTGATGATTGGGTGGGAGGAAACGGTAGTCCTTCCCGAGTCCATTCCATGTTTGGTGGTTCAGAATCTTGGTTTCCGTTGCGTTGGGCGCTTCCTCTCTTGTTATTGTTGAAATTGTGGGCAACTTTTCTTCTAAGGGCTTAACTTCTTCCATGATTTGTTTTCCCTTGTCCTTCTGTTGGGCCATGATAGGTGGCGTTGATGATGAAGGAGCCGATGATGAAGTCTCACCTGGTCGGGATTTTGCCTTATTGGCCACCAGTGGTGCCTCGTGGTATTGGACCCTCGTTTAGATGGATTTAATTGGAAATCCAAGTGCGTTGAAGGGAGGGTCGATTGAGGTATGAATTGTACCGCATTGCAATACTTGAAGGGCTCTAAGTCCATTGGGACTACATGTATTTCTCCTTCATAAGCATACTTCAAGCACTGGTGGGCGATCGAAGGGACACATTTCATATCCCTGATCCAAGGCCGCCCTAGCAAGATATTATAAGCCATTTCTCCTTCCAAAGACATGGCACAGTTGTAGGTATTGACTTTTGTCCTACCTGGACTGGCAGAACGACTGTGCCGACTGTCGAGCATATTGCATCGTTAAAAGCTCGCAGTGTGTACGTGGAGGCCGTGATGTGAGAGGCTGGCAGCTTCAAATGCTTCAAGGCTGCAGTGGTTATGATGTTACTGGACGAGCCATATCTATCAAGCACTCTCTTGTACGGAATCCCGTTGACCCGCGCGATAACGTGCAGGGTGGATCTGCCATGTCATTTGATATCGTTTTGACCTCATCTTCTCTGAATGTGATGACCGGCTCCGTACATTGTTTCACATGTCCCACGAAGGCGTTGAAAGAATTTGCCTCATGGGGTTGTAATTCAATGGCTTTTAAAATGTCCATAAGAGCTTCTCTATGGGGAGCTAATTGTTGAATAAGCTCGTAGATGGACAACCTAGCCGACGTGGTCCGCAAACTCTGCGTGAGTTTGGTTCGTATCGTGACCTCAGGTCTAGGCGGAGGTAACTGCGTTGGGCATTGTTGAGGATGCGATGTTGCCGGAACTTCCCTCGTAGCTACCTCAAGGGCAGCTGCCGAGTACCTTCTGTTCCTTGTTACTATGCTAATCATTCCCACAAATCCCTGTGTAGGAAGATCTTGTCGCACCTCGTTAATCTGGAGTGGTTTTGTTTGTGCCTCGTGGGCTGGCAAGGGGTCCTTGAATACCCCCATTTGCTGGTTGTTTGGTGCGATGGGATTGTCCACAACTAATGTTCGGTTGTCGATCAAATCCTGGACTAGTTCTTTGAATTTCCAAGCACCCATTCAAGTCATGTCCTCTGCGCCTATGGAATCTACAATACAATTCCTCTTTCGTACTCCCTAGGCTTGGGAATGTTAGGGTCTATAATTTGGATTTCTGGCAGAGTGACTAAATTTGCCGCTGACAAGCGGTCAAATAAGGAGTCCCTAGACTCCGCATATGGGGTGAAATTTTGCCTAGGGCGACGCGGGTAATTTTGCTCCTGTCTTCTATTATCTCTTTCATAAGCGTGGAGGCACCGCTCGGTAGTTAGCCTTTTGAGGCTGCGTTTCTTGCACAGGCGCGGGGACATTTATCGCAACTTGGTTGACTGCAGCGTGTTGTGGTTGCATTGTCCCGGTTTTAGTGGTTTTATTCCACTCTTTCTTCTTAGGCTTGGCAATTGCGCCTTCGCCTATCTTAATCTCTTCTATGACTCGGCTTGCGCCAAAGCTTCTTCTAAGCTGTCGTATTGTCGCAAGCAACAATAGACCGGAGATTGATTTTAAGCAACTTTTTGCGAACATCTCCGTGAGATCATACATAGGAGGACGGTAGGGTAACCTAGAAAGCAAAGCTCTCCATCGATTCCCGTACGCTGCCATTGTTTCCTCTTCAAATTGCTTGAGGCTCGCTAAATCACTTAGTGATGCCTTCTTCCTTGTGTTGAAGGCAAAGCGTTCAAGAAACGCGTCTACTAATTGATCTAAATTGCTTATGCCGTGTTTGGGCAGCTTGTGTGAACCAATCCGAGGCAGGGCCTCGCGAATGTGGTTATGAATGTTCTAAGCAACAATGCGTCATTATCTTGGATGCCGAAGCATTGGCTTAGAAATCGTGTAACGTGTTCCCCGTGCGTCCTCTTCACCCTTAAAAACCGCCAATTGAGGCAACTTGAAGTGTTCGGGGTAAAGAGGTGTAGGCACCGAGGGATGCACCGGATTACTGCGGAGTAGACGTAATGTGGGTTTTTGATGCCCAGTAGACTTTTGTCTCCACAGACTCCAAACGCTCCAATAGCGCTTGGTATGCATCGGAAGATTTTACTTCTTCCTCTCTTGTTCGCTCTTGTTGCAAGTTACGGTAAACCGGAGGCCTATGGAGGGGTGGCCGAATGGCATCCTTCCCGCCTTGATGGGGAGTTTCAACATATTCCTCTTCTCGGTTCATACTCCTCGTAAAATTCTTGAGGAGTCTCTCGGGCGAAACCTATGACCCCGATCAAGCTCTTGCGGAAGGTACCCATCATTGTTTCGGGGAGTTGCCTCCCTCTCGAATCTATGAGGTCTTGGAGGCAGAGCTTGACGAGGTCGTGGAGACCTGTCCTGCACCAACGGATTACACCTCTCATACTGTTCAGCTTTTTGGATGCGAGGGGTTGGCCCCCTCTCAGGTATTTCATAGCGTAACTCATCCGCTTCGCGTTGCATGCGCTCTCTATCCAAGCGGTGTCGATACTCTATCTCCTGATGACTTTGTTTAAGCCGCATGATTTGGGCTTGACGGGCGGTATATCTGGCGACAGCTGGGTCAATTTGGTCTACCCTATTTTGCTCAGGAGGTCCGAATGTTTCTTCTATGTGTTTACCTCGAGTTTGCTGGTCTAAGGTTTCAATGGGTCACTTCCTCCGTCGAGGTAAGCGGTATGTGCTCGAGGTTCCGGCCTCAAGGGGTGATCATGATATCCCGCCGGTGCGGAAATGCAAGGTTCCCGCATTGTTTGTTTCCCTCGAGGAATGCGATGGCTTTCCTCATACTCCCTTTCACGGGTGTAAATGGGGTGGGCAGAGTTAGGTCACCCTATGTAAGGAGCCCCGCGCTCCGGATTTGGTCTCTCTCGTTCGATGATAGGTAAAGAAGGGACGCCATATCCACGTTGCCCCTCCAAATGGACGGTGTGCCCGTCTAACGCTTCATCGCGCGGTGGCCACTCATGCCTAACTTCAAGAGGTGATTCTCTATTTATGTCAAGGTCTACATGTAAGGCATCTTCCCGAAAGGGGCTACTTTGAATAGGCATACCCCACCGAGGATTCTGAATTGGATTCTTTTGTAGGTTAGACCTATAAGGTGGTATGACCAAATCCTCAGGACTCGAAGTGAAGGCGACTTGTGCCTGCTTTTTGTGTACCTTTCGGAGCTTCTGCCCTTGATTGGGCTTGACTGCGGGTGTACACCATTGCGGTGCTTCTATGCTATCTAAATAAGTTTTTATCTCGTTTATGATTTTTTTTTTTTGTCTACACTAAGCAGAATTAAGCACACACATTCACAAAACCGTGATTATCTCTTTTAAGGATTAAATGGTGTGTCCTAAACTGGTTTAGTGCATTTTGATGTTTTGTTTTGTTTTTGTAGGTTTTGAAGATCGTTTAAATGCATTATGACGGCTCATATAACTCCCAAAACGGTAGCCCCTTCAATATACCAACCAGGCCGATATACCAACCTCTCTATATACCCGCCCTTACGAGAGGGAGACTATAGGTACGTGAGAGCAGAAGGTACATGGTACATAGGCGGTACGGAAGGGGGATTGTCCTGTTAATGGCACCTACCATAGAAGACTTATCCTCGCGCGCATGGGAATCACCCCAGCGACACTCGGTCTGTCTTCGTCAGGATTTACGCCTAACAACAGTTGACAATCAGGAAATGGATGCAAATCAAGCCAAGGTGGTGATGAAATCCACCAATGGTCTTGATCAAGGGCTAGGGTCTTACGACCAGCTCCTTGGTTTAAAATTGTTTCGTGATGTGTGTGGGATTCGTTTTATTCAACAAAAATGAAACAAGCATACATGACTTTTCTTATGCAATGCAGGACAAGATGAAAACAATCAAAGGAACAGAAACGAAACAAAAAATATAACAGAGATCATGAAAATCCCTACCTCTTCTCTGGCTCGCTCCCGTTGTCTCTCGAATTTCTGCTCTAAAAATCTAGAGCAGGAATTCGTCCCTCCGGGAGACGAATTGCGTAACGTAATTCGTCCCTCCCGGAGACGAATTTGAATTCGTCCCGTGGTCGACGAATTGCAGAAAAGAATTCGTCCCCGTCGAGACGAATAGCAACTGCAACAAAAAAATGTACTCGTCAAGCACAAACACAAAACTTTGATCAGTTTTCTGTGATTTCAAAAACCAGGGAACAGGGTCCCACCGTGATCGCCACTGAAAGCACGAGATTCCGGGCAAAGGAAACACTAATTATGCAATGTAAGACGAAATGTAACGCTTTAACCTTATGCACCAAAACAAAGGAAAGAGACAATTTGGAAAGGAAAGAAAAGATGTAAAGAAATCACAGCCCTCTTTATTCAAATATCTTATCCTCGGTTACATAGACGTCTCCTCCCTTTTTAGGGGCTAGGAGCGTTAAATTTGTCTTTGTTACAATGTGTGACTTAGTCTTCCTCCTTCCGCGTGCCCACGATTGCAATGGGCGGGCCAAGATGATGCCGCCGCCGATGTCGATGAGTTCTTAACCTCCGCTGCTTCTCCTACGAACAAATAAACAACCAAGATGTCAGCAGCATCCGCCGCAAATGAAAAGTGTTTGTTCTCTAAAACTAACGAAATATGCATGTAAACATTTGCCCGAAACAAGAAATACAAGTGAGTCCAAATGGCTTCAAAACTTGACAGAAGATAGGAAAAGTTACCGTAAGGCCACCGCCACCGAGACAACCGGCCAATCTGCTTTCAACTGGAATTCGTCCCCGGGCAGGACGAATTTCGACTGTTATTCGTCCCCGGGTGGGACGAATTCTTCCGTGTTGAAGAAACCGACCCGTCGCCGCTCCAATGTCGAATCCCGAGACCCGCAAAATGCCCCGCAAATAGGGGGGTTATGTAATTGGGGCCATTTTGGGACGACCCACATGGTCGGATTCTCCCAATTTGGCCTCCACCCTCGGGAATTTGACCTCGACACCTGCAAGTCAGCGAAACAACAAAGCGACACAAAACATACTAGAATCTGACCAAAAGTTACAAAATTGCAGCTATGGGTTAATCAAACCTAATAACACAAAATGCAACCTGAAAAGTAATCTAAAATGCTCTAAAACTTAAAATAGGACTTGGGAGGTGCGGGGGTGCCCAAGTGGGCCTCCCACCGTTGGCACTTGATTTTGGAGCCAATCCACTAGGGATGGGCCCAAAACCTCTTAGGATTGGGGGTCGGCGAATTGGTTGGTTCTTGTGTCCATGTGTTGGATTTGGGTCAGGTTCGAGCTTCCAAAGGCCACCCAACAACCTCCCTTGCAAAAGAGATTGGTGGATGTGGGAAGGTGAACCAAAAGGGATGCAAGTGGGTCTTCAACTCGGCAAGGACTTCGTTGCTTGAAAACTCCTTCAACCTCGTATATTTTGGGTGAGAAAAGTCCCACCTTTTATAGACCCATGGGGTCTCTTTGGGAGGGAAGCACAAATGCCATGTGTTGGTCATAGGCGCCATGTGGCGCCTTGTCTTCCCATGAGGGAGGGGAGTCCTCCGTTGACTTGGGCTTTGATAAATGCCTTTTGTGACAGTCTTCTAACGGCCCCTCTGTCCACCTACACACGCGTGCAAGGCAGGAGTCATCAACTGACTGTTCTGGGCTGCCACTTGGCGCCATTTGTCTTTTTTGCCCGTTAAGCTTAGAATTCGTCCCACCCAGGGACGGATTCAGAATTCGTCCTGGGGTGGGACGGATTCTATTTTGAATTCGTCCCTGGGTGAGACGAATACTGGGCAAAGTGTCCAAGTGTGCCAAATTGCTTCTTGACCTTACAAAATTGCTATGAAAGTGGTTAAGACCACTGTTTAACCTCTGAGGGCTGCCCTGGGGGCTGTGTTTGTCAAAGCGATCAGTGTTTGCAGTCACATAATCGGATTGGTGCTGTTTTGGTGTCTACAATATCTTGCAGGCAGTTTGCATGGTTGTACGATTTTAGGCTATTCCCAAGGAAACTCATGTGACAACTGTAAAAAGGATTCTTCGATATCTAAAGGGTACTATGGAGTATGGATTATGGTATCCAAAAGGTAAGGATTTCACCCTTATTGCGTATTCAGATGCAGATTGGGCAGGATGTGTCGATGACAGAAAGAGTACCAGTGGAGGTTCTTTCTATCTTGGAGACAAGTTGGTCGCATGGCACAATAAGAAACAACAATCTGTTTCCTTATCCACAGCAGAGGTAGAATATATTATAGCATCAATGTGTTGTACGCAGGTTTTATGGATGAAACAAACCCTAAAAGATCTTGGCATTAGCTTCAAAGAGCCAATTTTAGTTAAGTGTGATAACACCAGTGCTATTAACATCTCAAATAATCCGGTTATGCATTCTCGCACAAAACATATTAATATCCGATATCACTTTTTGAAGGAGAAAGTTGTGGAAGGTGAGGTTAAGTTGGATTTTGTCCCAACTACAGAGCAAGTAGCGGATATCTTCACAAAACCGCTGCCCAAAGAAATTTTGAGTACCTTCGTAATAAATTGGGACTGGTCATGCCTCCCAAACATTGACTAGCAATCGGGACCACATTCTCAGGGGGAGCAATTACATATTTCCTTATCTTTTTGCTCATGTTTGTAATTTTTGCTAACTGTAATAATTTGTGCCTGAGAATGTTGTGCATGGACTCAGGGGGAGTCTGCAGTAGCCCTTTGGTATTATTGACAAAGGGGGAGAAGATTTACAAGATTTATAGGAGATTCCATGAGTGTTGCCAACAATTCCAAAGGGGGAGATTGTTGAGTAAGTTGCAGCAAAAGTATTGTCATGGTTGTCAACACAGTCAGAAAGATCATTTGATGAAGTGTACAGGTAGTCATACAGATCAGTTGATGAAGTATACAGGAGTTAAGATGTTCTTCAGAGTATTTATAGTGATTATCCAGAAAATTCAAAGTGACCCATATGCTAAAAATGCTAAAAATCAAAAGAAAATCATAAGGAAGAAAACTGTCACTATATCACGACATGTTGAGCAAGAAAGGAAAACTGTCGCGATATCATGACATGTTTGGAGAAAAAGCACAAGCAAGCAAAACTGTCGTGATATCATGACATGTTTGGAGAAAACGCACAAGCAAGCAAAACTATCGTGATTTCGCGACATGTTCGGAGAGAAAGAGCAAGAAAGAAAAACTGTCACGATATCGCGACATGTTCTGAGAGAAAGTGCACACAAGAAAAACTGTCATGATTGCATGACATGTTCGGAGAGAAAGAGCAAGGAAGAAAAACTATCGCGATATTGTGACATGTTCGGAGAGAAAGCGCAAGCAAGCAAAAATGTCACGATTTCGCGACATGTTTCATTTTCATGGTCCAAAGCGAAGAGAAAGAGGAGAGAGAAAAAGGTGTCGTGATTTCGTGACATGTTTCATTTTCGCGGTCCAAAGTGAAGAGAAAGAGGAGAGAGAAAAAGGTGTCACAATTTCGTGACATGTTTCATTTTTGCGGTCCAAAGCGAAGAGAAAGAGGAGAGAGAAAAAGGTGTCACGATTTCGTGACATGTTTCATTTTTGCGGTCCAAAGTGAAGAAAGATTGTACGGATGAAAAAGTGTCGTGATTTCATGACATATTGCAAGGAAGGTTGTACGGACGAAAAAGTGTCGCAATTTCGTGACATATTGCAAGGAAGATTGTACGGACGAAAAAGTGTCGCGATTTCACGACATGTTGCAGGAGAGAGAGTTTGAAAGAAAAAGTGTCATGATTTCACGACATGTTGCAGGAGAGAGAGTCCGAAAGAAAAAGTGTCACGATTTCGCGACATGTTGCAGGAGAGAGAGTCCGAAAGAAAAAGTGTCACGATTTTGTGACATGTTGCAGGAGAGAGATTTCGAAAGAAAAAGTGTCACGATTTCGCGACATGTTGCAGGAGAGAGAGTTCGAGATAAAAAGTGTTGCGATATCGTGACATGTTGGGTTTTCACAACACGAAGGCAAAGAGAAAGCACAAGGAGAAAAAGTGTCACGATATCGCGACATGTCGCATTTTCATGACTAACGAAGGAGAGAGAAAGTAGGAAGGCAAAAGTGTCGCGATATCACAACAAAAGTAAAGAGGAAGAGTAAGGAGGCAAAAGTGTCGTGATATCGTGACATGTTGTGTTTTCACGAGTACAAGCCAAAAAGAGGTCAAAGAGGCAGAAGTGTCATGATTTCATGACAGGTCGCTTCGGCACGAACTAAGAATAGAACCCAGCCAAAATAAGCCATGTGACAATTAACTGAAGTCGATACGATAGTTACAGGTGCAGTTACAGAAGAAGTCGATACGAAAGTTACAGGTGTAGTTATAGAAGAAGTCAATACTACAGTTACAGGTGCACTTACAGAAGAAGTCGATACGACAGTTATAGGTGCGATTCATAGAGAAGTCGGTATGACGATTATGAGTACAGTCATAGAGAAAAAGTTATAAAAGGAGATCTACATGGAGAATTAGAGTTGCTAAAAAAGGCTGAAGAGTGCGTGTCATAAGAGAGCATTAAGGAGAGTCGAGAAAGCAATAGACCAGATAGGGTCTTGTATAAGCGAAGACATTTTTATGTCAAACATATAGTTTCAGAATTACAATCTGAGTGGGTGGTTGGAATCAGGGGTTGGTGTTCCTTTCTATGGGTGCAGATAAACCAGGGGTTGGTGCTCCTTTCTGTTGGTGCAGATAAACCAGGGGTTGGTGCTCCTTTCAGTGGGTGCTGGTAAATTGTTTGTAAAATTGTTATTTTGCAAAGACTGGATTTGGATGGGAGTCCAAGCAGTCATTTTTGAGGAGTAGCCAAATTGGTGAACCTCGTTACATCGTGTGTTGTGGAATGCTCTTTTGGTATATGTGCTTTATCTGATCTTAAGTTTTCATTGTTTCAGCATTAAGAGTTGTAGATTTGAATTTTAAATAGCTACACTGATTCACCCCCCCTCTCAGTGTCATTGTGAAACTATCATCCTTGGCATCGCATTAATCTCATATGTATCATACATTGTAGACTACTTTTCTATGTCAAATTTACTTCCAGTCCAATGCAACCCTGGGGGTATATTTTATTTTTAATCAAAATGGGTTTTGTTTTAGAAAATAATTTTTTGGAATTTGAAGTAGGTTATAAGATATTAAAAATGCTACAACATTCTCAATTTCCTCCTAATTTTTAAATAACAAAGTATTACTAGAATATTCCCTTTAGTTTTGTAAACAAACCCTATTAGGAATACCTAGTGAGGACATTGAGCGAGGATGGGAAATGGGTTAATCCACCTTTGATAAACTATTTTAGTGGGACATTATTAGAGGAGTGTGTCATGAACACATATTCTCTTGTAATAAAATAAAAGTAGATATGGATAACAAGGGGCTAGAAGGGAACTATATGGAGGTAGGGAAGACAAGGATGGTAGTAAGGGCTAAAACTAAGAAAGAAAAGGGGTAGGAGCTTATACCCAAGCCTTGGTCCATGGAATCATGCCTTGAATAAGTCAAGTTGTATTTTCACCTTATGTGCATGCACAAGAAGAATCAAACCTAAGAGATAAAGTTACACTAGTCATGATGGCAAAAAGGAGGTGCAACAAGCTAGATATATTGGTGTTTGACCTTGCCAATACTACAAATGTAATAACAACACACTAAAATACCAAGTTTAGCATATAAAGAGTAATTATGATAAAAACTGAAGTATTCATATACAAAAGCGAAAAAGAAAAAGTGCAAAGAGGGGTAGGAAAGAGAAAACAACCAACGAAAGAGTGAATTCTCTCCTCTAGCCTTCCCAAGAATACTTCAAGCATCCAAAACAACACTATAATCTTAGAGAACAAGAAGAGCAAATAAGAAGATAAATTGACATAATTTTAATAGCTAAAAAATGCTTGTTTGAACGAGACCCCAAGGCCTTAATTTATAGATTTTATAACCTTGGGAAGGAGATCTTGGAGTATTCATGAGTGATAGGAGAGGTAGGAAAAAATTCAAAATGAATCATTGAAATTATAAGGAAAATCCAAAAATGTTAGCCTTGGTAGATAAATGCAGGTGGTGGATGTCCAAGAAGGATGGTACCATAAATGGCTTAGATCTCAAGGGGGTTAAGGATTCAAAATTTTTAGTCCTTAGACTCAAATAATAGAAATATGGGTTAAATTTCACTACCATAATTCCATGGATGTGACCATTGAAGGTTAGTTGGGAGGAGGATGAATGATACCTCGAAATCTACATGACAATATTCTACGTTGATTGACCCCAACTAAACCTAGGGTCAACAACCTATGGTCAAATTTGATCCTTGCTCCAAACATATTTCTATGTATTCAATGTCATAAATGACATTTGGAGACTTTTGTCTTTCAAAGCATTGAATACATTAGTGATTAATCCTCCACTTCACCAAAGTCAACCTAATCCATGATCAATCTAACCTATGTTCAACTACACTCTAGTTAGCTTCCACCAAAGGCTAGTTTCCACTTCACCTTGGTTAGCAATAAACCCAAAGTTAACCCAACTATGATAAAACCTTGACTCTTGCTCCCCTCCACCTCCCCATGTGCATTCAAAAGTCATAAATGATAATTGTAGACTTTATAGATTAAGGCATTCATAACGGATGACTCACCCATATCCCTTTAATATAGGTGGATGAGTGAGAGCTTCTCTCATCCAAATGCACTTATGAGGGGCCACCTCACAAGACACCTCATGGGACACCTCAACCCTCATAACCTTGTCAAATTCTATAAATAGAGTGCCATTTTCTCTATCTTCATCAATACACAGCTTACATACCCAAACTCTACCAAAATCCCCTTAAACTCTATAATCAACATCTACCTTTACCATAAATCGCCATACAAATAATATTTTACACCCATTTTGTATTGCATATTGTTATTTATTGTAAGTTTTAAAGGCAACCCGATGAGGACAAGATCTCCAACAGTAGTAGAAGATCACCTTTTTCAACCTAGAATTTTGCTTAGATATTATAGTCCTAGTTGCAAGGTAACCTGTGACACAAAATGATCTCACCTTAAGGTGCAACCCTTATCAAGGGTTGATTTCAGAATTTAGAAGGACAAAAAACCCTCCAAGTAGCTAAGTATTACTGTGCAAACAAGTTTTGTAACTAGTTTAGATGCTTTTGTAATGAATTAGCTCCTTTTATCAAGTATCTTTTGTCTTTAATCATGATTGGTCTGATTGGGATAGGCCCCAAAATGAATCTAACTATTTTTATAGTGTTATGTAGGTCTTGAGGATAGGTATAACCAATAGTGACCCACGAGCAAGAATCCCACTCACATCGATGAATACAAAGAGGACACACGTAGTTGTTGACCAACTCCATTGAAAGAGGAATTCCTTCATGGAAGATCCTATTTTGTAGCCTCCAAAAGGTAAATTTACAAAAGGATAACACTTGTAACCCCTTTTTACTATCAATTTACAAAAAACTAATGTTCTTTTAATTCATAGACCACCATCAATCATATTTCTATTGGGATGGATGGATGATCATGATCAATATCAGTTTATAGTAAGGATAAAAAGATCGTATTATTTAGTCTCTTCTTATGCTTCAAAGATAAATCATTTTGTAAAGGAGATGGAATGTTAGGTACCCAAGATAGAAATTTAATATTATAATATTGTTCTTAGTATTGCAATATTATAATAAATGTAATTATGCCATATATATGGATAAGTGGTAATGGTAGGTAGTTGAGCATTATATAGTGTGGACAAAAGATAAATATGAGAGGAATATTATACTTATCTCAAGTTGAGATAAAGTAAGGAGTTGCTTCCTTCCAATAAGGAGCATTGTACGATGTTGCCCTACCTCAAGGATTTAGTTTGTAGTTTAAATAACATAAGAGTAAATTATTTAAATTTATGTATTATTGTGCAATTATTATTGTGATTAATATTTGTGGATGAATGCTATTATTTTAGTAAATGTGAGTGATTTTTCAAGTGATAAAAAAATAGGTTCATATACCCATGCCTCCTTGGGTCTTACCCGAAAGTGGCATCCCTTTTGGGATGTTTTCCACAAATAAAAAAAATAGGTTCATAATAATTTTGTAGTAAAATCCTAAACATTAATAACATATAAGTACTATTAACCAAAGGTGAAATATTTAGAGCCATGGTGAAGAGAAAAATGGGGTTTCCCTCTAATATTTATTTTATTTTATTGGAAGTCTTAAAACAATTTCATCAAGATTAAACCCATCCACAAACAAATTTCCAATACAATAGAAGAGCTTCCAAAACAAATCCTTATATTATCCTATTTTATAGTTCTTTTGGAAAGTAAATATACATTTAAAAACAAGAATACATATATGCTACAAATATCTACAGACTACTATGAATTTGTTAGATCTATACAAAATATCATAATATAATCTAAGTCCAAATATAATATCTACATGTTCATTTAAAAATGAAAGCACATAAACTATAATCATTTTAGGCTCATTTAAAGGTTCATTACAAAGAGTACAATTATAGATTATAAATTAGAAAGGTAGCCTACATGTTTAAAAATAACTAAAAAAAATTGAAACAAATCCTAAAAAAATGTTCAATCTTCCATGTAACCCAGAAAGGTGGTTTAACATTATTGTTTTGTGTCTTTTGACCTATTAGAATATTTTTCATTGTTGGAGAGAAGAAACGATAAACAAATGACTAAAAATAGACTTTTAAAATAAATAATATATTTTTCATTCTTTTTTTGTAGCCACGGTGCGAGAAATCAAGAAGATGCAAAAAAAAAAAAAATCTCATTGATTTCTAAGCAAGTTTTCAAACTATGGTCTAAACCATAATTAAAAATTGTTGTAAAATAAAAATAAAAATAGAAAATGTACAAAAACATTAAAAATATACAAAAATACAGAAAAATGATTATAAATTAGAGAAATGATTTTTTTTTAGGCTTCTCTCATTCACCTGATTATACGTTTGAAGAGGATGACCAAATATTCTAGAACACATTTGACAAAATTTTCATGGATTAATCACCTATTTCTTGAAGATTTGGATAAAATTTCAAATGCAGGTTATTTATATTTTAAAGTACCTTTGAGGTTTGTTTAGTTTGAATGAGATGCATAAAAGTAATTGAGTGGAAAGATCATTGAACTTACTATATCTAATTGGTGTTATGATTTAGTATATAAACAAAAGGGATTCATGAAGAAATTAATTTAATCAGTAACAATAGGAACTATCAAACATCACAGAAGAATAACATAAATATCCAAGACAATATAAAAACATAGAATATAACGTGGTTTACCCAGTGTGGGTTATATCCACCAATAAACATCAGTCTTTTGTATTAGCACCAATACAATCTTTGAAGGAAGTAATCCTGCAACACAACCAATTGCAAATTCTTCTTCAAAACACCAACATATCTACATAATTACTTTAACATTAATTCAACATGCAAACACCCTTACATCAAGCTTTGCACTAAGTTTCCTGCTCTCTCTACATGAGATACACAATCCTATGCACTTCCCATAAACAAGATAGAATCCTCTCTACTAGAGGTATTACATAAATAGGGAAACCCACTTACATGCATGCTAAAACAAGAATCCTATAATTAACCCAATCCCCACTTAAAGCCTAATTAAAACTTAGAAAGTTTACTATTAGAAAAAGAATAATTTTAGCTAATCCTAAAATTAACTTTTTATTTTTTCCTTTTAAAATTAGAAAAAACTTAATTTTAGCCAATTCTAAAATTAACTTTTCTTTTTTCTTTATACAATTAGAAAAAGCTTAATTTTAGCCAATCCTAAAATTAACTTTTTTTTTTCTTTTTCCACCTCTAGTTCAGGATTGGTTATCTAGAGTTAATTTAAGGAACAGAGAATCGTTTTATCCATATTTAGCCAAAATCAGACTCCACAACCTGACAATCTCCCACTTGGAGACGAATCCACAACAACTCTACCATTGCTGCATCCTCCAAATAATATATTCAAGCTAAATAAGGAATTTCAACTTCTCCAGATTATTGTAATCACGTTTTGAATAATCATCTATGTCATCCATGCACTTTTGATATGATCAACAAGAAACACACAATCTTACCTACCACAAATCCATGATATTTCAACATCTCCACGATCACCCATGCATCATGATGATTCAACCATCACCA
Organism: Wollemia nobilis; assembly: GCA_028583015.1. NCBI lineage: Eukaryota > Viridiplantae > Streptophyta > Pinopsida > Araucariales > Araucariaceae > Wollemia > Wollemia nobilis. The sequence continues at coordinate 1,750,327 of JAQPPZ010002952.1, forward strand.
TCCTGACAAGATCCACATACCATGTCTGCCCCCATAGCATGCTCACACACAATACGACTTGCCATAACTACATCATGTGATCCATATTGAAATTATGCATCAAAATCAATGCCATGTCCATGCCCCTAGACATACCTCTTACTCACATCTTCCACTACTTGGCCAATCTTGGGTATTTTACAATCAATATCAATACATTCTTCTAAAGAAGGTATCAAAGCCTCTTGTAACATGTCACCTACTATGTTTGCTTTTGATCTTCCTCTTCCATCTCCATTTTGAGACCAAAAATATTTATTCAGATGCCCCTTATTTTTGCAATGCCAACACTCAATCTTTCCCTTGGACTTGCATCCACTTTGCTCTTCAAGGTTCCTCGAACTCATTTCTCTCATCCTCTAATTTTCTCTAATAGTCAAAGCCACACCAGATAATAATTCACCTATGCTATTCCATCGTATCTCATCACTAAGGACTACACCAACCACATTTTCAAAAGCAAGAGTACCAAAAACAAAATTACTAATTGTTATAACCAAGCTCTCTCAGCTTTCTGGTAATAAGCACAAGAATAGAATGGCTTTCATCTCTTCCTCAATTTTAATATTAACCGAGGCTAACTGACTAACAACCGTATTGAAATCATTTAAATGACTAGCTATAGATCCACCTTCTGACATTTTCAAATTGTAAATATGCTTCATTAGAAAAACTTTATTTGAAGTTGAGGGATTTTCATACAACCTTTTTAGTGTATCCATAAGATCCTTCGTAGTCTTCTCCTTTGAAATGTTGAATGCCATTGAAGCTGCAAGGCACAACCGGATAGTACCTAATGCCTTTCTATATAGTAGAGGCCACACCTCATCTGACTTGCTTGATGGCTTCTTCGCTTTACCTTCTAGAGGTAGATAGAGATATTTTTGATACAGATAATCCTCCATACGCATCTTCCATAGTTGATAGTTTTGGTCATTGAATTTCTCCACTCTAAACTTCCCTTCTTCTGCCATAGCTCCCACTCAAGTCAATCTCCCACTCAATTCTGAATCCCAAAGTCAAGCTCTGATACCAATTATTAGGAATTCAGTATATAAGCAAAAGGGATTCTTGAAGCAAGCAATTTAATCAGTAACAATAGGTTCTAATAACCATCACATAAGAAGAACATAAACATTCAAGACAAGATAAAAACACATCATATAATGTGGTTCACCAAGTATGGGTTACATCCACCAAGAAACACTAGTCTTTTGTATTAGCACCAATACAATCTCTTAAGGAAGTAATCCTGCAACACAACTAGCTGCAAATTGCTCTTCAAAACACCAATATCTCCACACAATTACTTTAACAGTAATTCAACATGCAAACACCCTTGCATCAAGCTCTGCACCAAGCTTCCTGCTCTCTCTCTATAGGAGATACACAATCCTATGCACTTCCTAAACAAGATACAATACTCTCTACAAGAGGTACTACATAAATAGAGAAACCCAAATACATGCATGTTAAAACAAGCATCATATAATTAACCCAATCCCCACTTAAGGCCTAATTCAAACTTAAAAAGTTTACAATTAAAAAAAGCTTAATTTTAACCAATCCTAAAATTAACTTTTCCTTTTTTTCCTTTTACAATTAGAAAAACTTAATTTTAACCAATCTTAAAATTAACATTTCTTTTTCTTTATACAATTAAAAAAAGCTTGATTTTAATCAATCTTAAATTTAACCAATTGGATGGGCCTTTAGTTGACTGAAAGTATTTTTAGCAAATAAATGTTGGTGGTGCTGGCTGCAAAGAAGCAACAGACCTAAAATATCATGAGGTTTAGGTTTTTCCAAGTAACGTAGAATAAGTAAAAGCGACGATTCGTGACGTTGAAATTCTGCAATAATTGCCGTGAAGAATGAAGAGAAAGGGATTGGTTTGTCTTAATTGGAATATTTTTATTTGGAGATGTCAAATGTCAAAGGACGAATATGAACAAATTGGAACCATCCGTAATTTGTCCATACTAGATGGACAAACACTAACTTTGCAAAGTCCTTTCACGCATAAGTTACAGCCCACCACACAATTTGTGTGGGGTCTTGGTTATAGATTTATAGTCATTATTTGAAATACTTTGACGTTACTTATTAAGTTGAAATTTTCTTTGCCGAATGGAAAATCATCTAATTTAGCGTGACGTTAGGGGTGAAGGGAAAGGGATTGCTTTGTCCCAAACGGGATATTTTTATTTTGAGATGTCCAATGTCAAAGGACTAACTTTTCAAACACGGAAAAACACGAGACCTCTTACTAATTGAAAGAAAAAACACGAGTCCTCTTAATAATTGAAAGAATATGAACAACTTCATATCACTACTCAAATTTTTAAAAGCTAAAACAATCAACTCCAGCTCAGCTTTTCACGGGAACATGTCCCCTCCACGCTTCACTTTCAGTGTTTGGGTTCCGCAATCACCTGACGGCTAAAGCTTTGAATTCACGGACCGAAATTTTCGCTGCTCAACCGCAATCACCGGACGGATAAAGCTTAGAATTCATGGAGCAAAATATCCTCTGCTAAACCCAAGCGCTAAACAAGGCGAGACTTGACGCCAGACTGTACGTACCGCATCCGGAGTACTGTGGCGTAAAGCACGTTGAGCAGCATGTGCTCTTTGAAAATCTCACAACAATCTACTCATCTCATGCTAACCACGTGAACATGACTACAATTAACCCTTCACCCCCCCCAACCCCCCCCCCAACCCCCCCCCCCCCCCCCCCCCCCCACCACCCACCAACCCAACCCCACCCCCCCCACCAACCCCAAAAAAAAAAAAAAAAAAAAAAAAAAAAAAAACACAATTTTTAAAACAAAAAAAAAAAAAATACCATCCCCCCCACCACCCACCCCAAAAAAAACCCCAACCCCCCCCTCCCCCCCCCCCCCCCCCCCCCCCCCCCCCCTCGGGCGCGCGCGCCCCGCGCGCAAACATGCCCCTCCACGCTTCACTTTCAGTGGTGGGCTATGGATTGTTGGAAATGAGTAGTGGAAATATGTATTATTTTCTATGGATTTTATTGCGTCAACTGTCAAGCTATGGATTGTTGGAAATGTTTTACCCGTTGCCTTTGTTTATATAATAATAATTAAAAATAATATTTTCTTGGGTCAAATGTATTGATGGATTTGAAAGGAACAATACCCTCCATGTATTTATAACTATTTCAATTAGAAGAAATGTTGTGTGGTGTTTTTCCTTTTTCTCACTGAAAAGGATAGGATATACTAAAAGATCCAAACTTAGAAAGAAAATGGAATGTGCCCGTATAAAAATTATGTGGGAAACAAACTTCAATCAGTTGTTGTTACACCAGGTAAATTGTTTGGAAGTAAACTTTATTCAAGAGAGTAACTTTTTTATCCTACCTTGTCTTTTGTAACCTAAGTAATAAGGGGAGAAAACTATTGTTCTCTTTTACTTTAGAATTATTGGTATGTTTTTTATTTAATCAAGTTGATACTACTCCATCTAAGTAGATGTATTCACTAAGTAGAGGTATGTTTTTTATTTAATTTAGGAGTGAGAGTATTATGAATAGGTTGCATAAGATGATTTAGTGTATTTGAAGCACGAAAATAGTAAATTATCCCTATTCTTTGTTATTATGGGTTAAATCGATCTTGATAGTTGATATCTGTCATTAACTACCTTTGATGGGTATAGTTTGTTGTATGGATCAAAGTATAATTGCAGATGTGTTTTTCCATTTCATATGACTACTTAAAAAAAATGCTTATCACTAGTAAAACCTACTTAAGGTACCATTCACAAAAACTATGATATCAACCTATCATGAGTAATGAACTAAATTGATGGCAAAAATTACCTATATACATGACATATGTATTGATTGTCTTGTATTTTGACAAAACAGCTCCAATTTCCTATTTTGATGGTATCAATTGGTCCTATATTACAAACATGACATTTATGTTGATTATATTGTACTTTCATGGAAATGAATGGATCCTATATTTTGATGTTATGGGTTGCTACTATATTAGAAACATGATAGATTTGTGCTTTTATAGAAATGAATCATTTTCTTGTTTTGATGGTTTGGATTGATACTACATTAAGGATAGGATGAATGTGTAGATTATCCTGTACTTTTATTTAGCGGTTGGGTTGAGCAGCGGATATTTCGCTCCATGAATTCTAAGCTTTAGCCGTCAGGTGATTGCGGAACCCACCACTGAAAGTGAAGCGTGGAAGAACATGTTCCCGTGAAGTGCTGAGTTTGAGTTGAGCTGGTTAGCACTTGGCGTGTCGTACAATTTTGGACTTGGGAGTCTGGTGGTTCATGTACATGACTGTTTTTGCTTTTAAAAAATGATTGCATCTCCACCTGGAGTTGAGCATCATCGCATCGGTTTGATTCCATTTCTGAATCTTGGGCTTTAAATACTCAAAAGCATTTGAGTCCAGTTCACAATTGATCTATTATCTTTTCTTCTTATACTCTGCACTGCTATCGGCTGTCTAGCTTTCCAACTTCCTTTGAAAAAGAGCTGTACAATGGACAGCCAGTCGACGGCCATATTTGTAGTAATGTTGATGTCGGTAATTTTAACGGATTGTCGTCACCTCGGTAACTTACTTTTCATGCTTGTAGCTTCTCATTTTTATCATGGTTGTTTTTATATAATTGTTACTTAAATTAAATTCCTGCCATTCACAGTCTTTCCAACACCCACCATTCGCACATAAGCTTTTATGCAGGTTAAAATTGAATTAATGAAGGTTACCCGTCCAAACCTCTTATCATTATGTTTAGCCTATTTTATTTTAAAGGTATATGCATATCGTTATGTTTCTATATTGATTTTCGCAGACGAGGGCGCCAACGAGAAATATGAAGCGTCACAGGTATAGAAACTCAAGCTTCTGCTAGTTTTATGAGGTATACGATCAAATGGATCGTATCTTATGATATTTTGTGTTATTATGTCATAGATTGAAAGGAGTGGAAATCGTGTAGTACAAGCACGGGGAGGAGAGCTAAATCTGTACGGCAGGAAACAAATGCAGCCGAGACGTCTCGAGGAAGGGCACGATAGCGCAGACGAACACGGCAATGGCGGCAACTCCAACAATGTCCACCGCGTGACCATCCATACACCAAATATGAGCATGAATGAAACGTCGTACCATTACCATTACCATCACGAGACCGTCTATGCATCCCCGCCGCAATACGGCAGTAACCCGTAGGACAGTCTTCATCATATTTTCGTATCTCCAAAAGTGGGTTTCAACGAGATGCAATCACGATTCAAAGGTCGTGCTGGAGATATATTTATTATTTAGAAAATAAGATTTGAATATTTTGTTCTCTGAAGCATATAATCACTATGGGTTAGAGGAAACTCTTCTATGCTTACTGAAAATGTAGAGATCAATGGTTTGGAATGATTAGTATTCATCATTTCTAACTTTTGCCCAGGTTTAAATGGCTTTCAAATCCAACCATATGCAAGGTTTTAAAATTTCATATCTTTCAAATAACAATAGTACAAGATTATTAGGTTCTTGTTGGTGGTAAATTGGGATGTTTTTTTTTTTTTTTTCTCAAGGGTTTGAGTGTTCTTAGCATTGTATATTCATATAACCAAAATTCCCATATAAATACATAAAAGAAAGATAATAATAAAATATAAACAAATTTATTATTATTATTTTTAAATGGAAGAAAAATTAAATAGGTAAATAATTAAAATTAGATATTAATATATTTAAATGATATAAGGTGATTGTATTGGATGAAAATAATTTATTATTCAATTGGATTAATAAGAGTTTGTCAAATACTGAGTCCGTTTTTAAAGCATATTAAGGTAATTGAGGAAGAAACAAAACATTTGAGAGGATTGGAGGAGATATACCATGATGATGTTATAGCTAAAATACAATTTAACCACCTATTCAAAACCAAGGCTAACCATCTAAACCAGGGAAAGGAGGAGAAAACAAAATAAAATTCAAAACTAAAATTTTACATTTATCCTATATATTTAATTGGATTTGATGGTCAAAAACTATAATAATACTCTCTAAAAATCTAATATAAAATCAGTTTTCTAACTCTCTAATTATTATTTAAAATATATTTTTCTAATTATTATTTTTTTTAAATTAGTTTCCTAAAACATTTTTAGGAATTACCAATAAAATTTTTCAAATTAAAATGCCAAGATTATTCAAACCTTATTTTTATGATTATTTCCTTTTATGGTGGTGTGGATGGTAATATATCTCAACCTTAGTCTATTGTCTTAATTTTTTTAACTCTTAACATAATTTTTCTCTATTTTGTGTTCTATTTTTATGCTCACATCTTCTAGTTTATCCTTAGTTTCTAATTTTATTTCTTTCTTGATCTCTTCCACTACCTCCTCCTCAAACTTTATTATTTGTTTTAATTCATCTTCAATTTTTTTTTTCTTATAGTAGCTTTCTAGTTATTCCATATTCATTTCTCCTTGAGCTAATATATATCATGCAATGTTATCTTCTTTTTTAATACCATAATTTCATAAATTTATTTTACACATTAATATTAACAATAACCAAGGTAACAAGGATATCCAAGAACAATATCCACTTCCTTCATCTCAATGACATGAAAATTTACATGTAAAATGTACTTATCCATAGAAAGCTTAAGTATTCAAAATTTTGAAGTGTTTCTTCTTGAAACCATCCTTCTTTATTATTAATTGCTGAAACTTGTAAAGTTTTAGACATGTCCTTACTAATGAAGTTACTCTTGTTACTAAGGTTTATGGAAATAATAACACTTTTCTTTTGAATAAAATCATGAACTTGCAAAATAGAATTTTTAGATTCAAACAAATATTTTTAAACACTATTTAACTATTATGACATCTAAGTTGTGCTTCCTTCGGTGTATACAATATCATCCTTTTCATTTCCTTTTGCTAATTTCTCATAAATTAATTATTTCTTAATTTTATTTTTTCCTTCTAATATTTGTTTAATTCTTTTTCATAGATTTTGAATGTATTGTTCAAACTAGCTATCTTTTCATCATTTTTTCAAATTCCTATTTTTTGAAAAATATCTACTCTATTTCTTCCTAAGTCACTTGATAATTATGTGCAATAAGAGAACTATGAATCCAAGGTTGATCTTCTCCTTCATAATATTGAATAAAAAAATAGACCTAAACACAATTAATAGAACACACAAGTTTAAATTACATCCACCATTATTTAGCACCAATATCATCCCTTCTAGTGAATATTAGCAACTCCACGGCCTCAAAACCTAAATATTTTAAAACTTAGTTTTTTCAAAAATAAAATTCCTCAAGTATTTTATATTCTTTTCAATTAAACAATTAAATCTACAAATTTTCTTCAAAACAAAATAGATTACAAATTATTTGCTTATCCTGAATAACAAATATCTACACTCAACTAGCAACTATTTTTGGCCTACAAACTACTTTTGGCTAATAATATCTTGTGGAATATGTATTTCCTACACTCATCCTACTATGTAGACTACTTTATTTTTTGTGCAACACTATCCAATTATGGACTGGGTCTTTCTGTAGTCATACTAGCAATCGATAATGACCTCCTCTATAGACTTTTATTTTTAAATGACTTGCTCTATGGACTAGTTATTTCTTGCACTTATACTACCACTAATAATGGATTTTTCTATAGATTATTTTTGTTGGTAAACTTCTACTAAGTATGGACTAAGTATTTGTACACTAAATTACAACTATTTGCTCAGAAATTGGAGGATGGCTAGGTTTCCTAGGAGGGATATATAGTGCCTGCCATGTAGGTATTAATGAACATATAAGAGCATCAAACGGAAAATAAAACTTAAGGATATGGAATTATATTTGTTGTAAATTTCAAGTCATTAGTTATCTTTTGGATTTTAATTTTTTTGTCTATTATGGCATTGTTGCTACATTTCAAATTGATTCAAAATATTATTGAAAACCATAAGTATAAATTCAATTAATTGAAAGTATTATTAGATTTGAACTAAAAATTTATTTATGCACTCTATTTACATCCTTTAGAAAACAATATTGAAGGGTTTAAGGTTCTTCATTGATAGGTAGTCTAAGTAATGTTATAAATTCATCCTTCATTTATTAATTATGGATAACTTTCTACAATAGGTGTTTTACTCAGTCTCTATTATATCACTCTAAAACTTGCCATGTAGTTTACTTCTTTAAAATTGTTGCATAAATGGTGTACTTTACCTCTATAATTTTGAAAAGAAATAATAGATATTTGAGATTGATTTTATTGTATTTAACTAGGATTTTTATTTTTAGGTCTCTTATTTGTAGACATGGAAAATTGATCCACTTTTAATAAATTTTCATCAATTCATTCTCGTAGATCATCTGTCTAACCAACCAACCAAGATAATATTCTCCATTTTTTTCAAAACTTATATCATTGTATCGGGCTCGAAAATATATTTTCATTGATATAATGTTTATCTCATTTTGATATTGTTGGTCCCCCAAAATACGGAAAAATTGCACATGGGTCTAAAGTATAGGGCATGATTTTGGTTTTCTAGAATTTTCTTAGGTTGGCCCTCCTTTGTATTTAAATTTTCATTTTCCTACTCTTAAATTTGCAAAAGGATAACATGTGTAACCCTTTTTTACTATCAATTTACAAATAACTAGTTTTCTTGTAATTCAAACACCATCATCAATCATATTTCTATTGGGATGGTTGGATGATCATGATAAAAAATAGTTTATATTAAGGTTCAAACGATGATATTATTTAGTCTCTTCTTATGTTTCAAGGATAAATCATTTTGTAAAGGGTACAGAATGTTAGGTACCCAAAATAGGAATTTAATATTATAATATTGTGCTTAGTATTTTAATATTATAATAAATTTAATTATCCCGTATATATGGATAAGTGGTAATGGTAGGTAGTTAAGCATTATATAGTGTGGACAAAAGAAAAATATAAGGAGAGATGAATATTGTACTTATCTTAAGTTGATATATAGTAAGGATTGACTTCCTTCCAATAAGGAGCATTGTAGGATGTTGCCCTACCTCAAGGATTTGGTTTGTAGTTTAAATCACATAAGAGTAAATTGTTTAAATTTATGTATTATTGTGAAATTGTTATTGTGATTAATATTTGTGGATGAATGCTATTATTTTATTTTAGTAAATGTGAATGATTTTTCAAATAATAAGAAAAGAGGTTCATAATAATTTTGTAGAAAAATCCTAAACATTAAAAACATAAAACTACTATAAATCAAAGGCAAAAGCTTTAGAACCATGGTGAAGAGGAAAATAGGGTTTCCCTCTAATATTTATTTTATTTTATTTGAAGTCTTAAAACAAGTTCATCAAGATTAAACCCATCCATAGACAACTGTCCAATACAATAAAAGAGTTTCCAAAATAAATTATTATCTTATCCTATTTTATATTTCTTTTGGAAAGTAAATATACATTTAAAATCAAGCATTCATATATGCTACAAATATCTACATATTACTATGAATTTGTTAGTTCTAAACAAAATATTATAATATAAGCTAAGTCTAAATATAATATTTAGATGTTCATTTTAATGAATGCACATAAACTACAATCATTTAAAATTTTATTACAAAGAGTACATTTATAATTTATAAATTAGCAACGTAGCCAACATGTTTGAAAAGAACTAAAAAAAATTGAAACAAATCCTAACAAAACTGTCCAATCTTCGATGTGACCTGCAAAGATGGTTTAAAATTATTGTTTTAAGTATTTTGACCTAAGAAAAGATTAAAAAATGACTAAAAATAGGCTTTTAAAAACAAATACTATATTTTTTATTTTTTTTTTACCCACGGTGCGAAAATTCAACATGCCGGAAAAAAAAAAAAATTATCTCGTTGATTTCTAAGCAAGTTTTCAAACTATGGTCTAAACCATAATTAAAAAATGTTGTAAAATAAAAAATGAAAAATATAAAAACATTAAAAATATAAAAAATAGAAAAAAATGATTATAAATTAGAGAAATGACTTTTTTAAGCTGCTCTCATTCATCTGACTATACGTTTGAAGAGGATAACCAAACATTCTATAACACATTTGACAAAATTTTCATGGATTAATCACCTATTTCTTGAAGATTTGGATAAAATTTCAAATGTAGTTTATTTATATTTTAAAGTATCTTTGAGGTTTGTTTAGTTTGAATGGGATGCATAAAAGTAATTGAGCGAAAAGATCGTTGAGCTTACTAAATCTAATTGGATGGGCTCTCAGTTGACTGGAAGTATTTTTAGCAGATAAATGTTGGTGGTGCTGGCTGCAAAGAAGCAACAGAACTAAAATATCATGAGGTTTAAGTTTTTTCCAAGTAACGTAGAATAAGTTAAAGCGACGATGCGTGACGCTGAAATTCTGCAATAATTGCCGCGAAGAGAAAGGGGTTGCTTTGTCTTAAATAAAATATTTTTATTTTGAGATGTTAAATGTCAAAGGACGAATATGAACAAAATTGGAACCATCCGTAAGTTGTCCATACAAATGGCAAAACACTAACTTTACAAAGTCCTTTCACGCATAAGTTACAGCCCGCCATACTTTGACGTTAATTAAGTTGAGATTTTCTTTGCTGAATGGAAAATCACCTAATTTAGCGTGACGTTAGGAGTGGAGGGAAAGGGATTGCTTTCTCAAACGGGAATTTTTATTTTGAGAACTTTTCAAAGACGGAAAAACACGAGACCTCTTACTAATTGAAAGAAAAAACATGAGTCCTCTTAATAATTGAAAGAATATGAACAACTCCATATCACTACTCAAAATCTTAAAAGGAAAAACAATCATGCACATGAACCACCAGACTCCCAAGTCACGCCAAGTCCTAACCAGCTCAACTCCAACTCAGAACTTCACGGGAAAATGTCCCCTCCACGCTTACTTTCAGTGATGGGTTCCGCAATCACCGGACAGCTAAAGCTTAGAGTTGATGGAGTGAAAGTTTCGGTGCCCAATCGCAAGCACATGACGGCTAAAGCTTAGAATTCATGGAGCGAAATATCCGCTGCTCAACCCAGCCGCTAAACAAGGCGAGACTTGACGCCAAACGCAAAATTAGACTGTACGTACCGCTTTCGGAGTACACTCTACCGTGAAGCACATTGAGCAGCACAATCTACTCATCTCATGCTAACCATGTGAACATGAACTTACCATAGTTAATTGGTTACGCCTTACACCAATCCTACAAGATGTTATTAGCAAAATTTAGATGCTTATTAAGCATAAAAAATAACAACGAATAGATGATTGGAATGTTTGAAATGGAATACAACCTTGAAAAATTTCTATAGTATAACATGGTTTTAGAAATTGCTCCGATATCATTGGTTAATTAGATGCTCGTAAACTAACTAAATTTTTTATAGTATAACATGGGTGCTCTGAGCTCTCATATCGTTGGTTATGAACTTTTCATATTACATGAAAAATCATTCATATTTACTAAATTAATAGCATTCATCCATAAATATCAAGCACAATAACAATTTCACAATGATATACAAATATAAATAATTTATTTTAATCTATTTTAAATTATAAACCAAACCGTTCAGGTAGGGCAACAGTGTACATTTCACTGCTTACTATCTCAACTTGAGATAAATAAAATATATGTCCATATTATATAATGTTCCATTACCTACTATTACCACTAATCATTACCATTTATCTATACATGTGGAATAATTACATTTATTCAGAGCATACCATATTTTTGCTGATTATGGAGTGAGGGTTTATAAGGAAGATAAGATAATGTGGAACTATACTCTTTCCACCTTCATTGACATTTGTCAATTTATAGGAACTATGCATGAGTCTTTTTTTGAAACCTCTATTGGCTAGAATATTTTATTGGACTTCTTTGGAAATTTGGAGGATGGCTAAGTTTTCTAGGGTGGATATAGCCCTTGCCATGGAGGTATTAATGAACATATAAGAGCATCAAAAGGAAAATAAAACTTAAGGATATGGAATTATATTTGTTGTAAGTTTCAAGTGATAAGTTGTCTTTTGGATTTTAAATATTTTTTATACTATGGTATTGTTGCTACATTTCAAATTGATTTAAAATGTTGTTCGAAACCATAATTAGAAATTTAATTAATTGAAAGTATTATTAGATTTGAACTTGAAAAATAAGCATATATATTACATTTTCATTAAAACTTGAGTTATGCACTCTATTTACATCCTCTACAAAAAAATATTAAAGGATTTAAGGTTCTTCATTGATAGGTAGTCTAATTAATGTTATAAATTCATCCTTCATTTATTAATGATGGATAATTTTCTACAAAAAAGGTGCTTTACACAGTCTCCATTATATCACTCTAAAACTTGCCATGCAGTTTGCTTCTCTAAAATAGTTGCATAAATGGTGTACTTTGCCTCTATAATTTTGGAAATAAATAGTAGATATTTGAGATTGGTTTTATAGTATTTAACTAGGATTTTTATTTTTAGGTCTCCTATTTGTAGACATAAAAAATTGAACCACTCTTAATAAATTCTCATCAATTCATCCTCGTAGATCAACCATCTAACCAACCAAGCCAATTACACCTTCTAATGACCTACAATTGGGTATTTATTACTTCAAAAATTAAGGTTATATTTAAACCATTCTCTTCTCACAAATTATATCATTGGATTGAGATAAAAAATATATATATATTGTATATAATGTTTATCTCGTTTTGACATCATTTGGTCCACAAAAATGCAAAAAAAATGCACATGGTTCTAAAGTCTAGGGCATAATTTTGGTTTTCTAGAATTTTCTTAAACTTCTATGTATTTTTTTAGGTTGGCCCTCCTTTGTAGTTAATTTTTTTTTTTCCCACTCTTTTGACCTCCAAACCTCTTATAAAAGGAGGTTTCAATCCTATTTTTTGGAACAAATCTTTTGAAAGTGATCTAGCACCCTAGAACTCTTGAAAGAAACCTCCATGTGATCTACCATCCTTTTTAGAAATTCTTGAGCTCTTCTTACATTCTTGGTTTGCTCCCTTCATTGTTTTTTGTTGCTTCTTTATTGTGGATTGGCTACCATTGGTGATCAAGTGGAGGAGTACTTGTAAATAGGAGAGATATTCCCACTTAGCTCATCATCTTGTCTCTAAAAACTACTCCTTGCTTCTACCATTAATCACACAGGTAATTTTATATTTTTTTACATCAATTAGTGCTTGGGGGTAACTAGTTGTTTCCAAAACCCTAGGATTTATTTATTACATTTATGTTCATTGCATTTAGTTCATTGTATTCATTTCATTGCATTTATGTTCATTATATTTTAGTTTATTATATTTATGTTTATTGTATTTATGTTTATTGTATTTTAGTTCATTACATTTTAGTTTATTATATTTATGTTCATTGCATTTTAGTTTATTATATTTTAGTTCATTGCATTTTAGTTTATTATATTTATGTTCATTGCATTTTAGTTCATTGTATTTATGTTCATTGTATTTTAGTTTATTACATTTATGTTCATTGTATTCATGTTCATTGTATTTTAGTTTATTACATTTATAGTCATCACATTTAGTTTATCATACTTCTGTTCATTGTATTTCTATTTATTCTATTTTAGATCATTTTGTTTTAGACCATTTCATTTTTGTTCATTGTATTATTGTTCATCTCATTTCTGTTCATTCCATATTTATTTATTGCATTTTTTTTATTATATTTATGTTCATTGTATTTCTATTTATCATATTTTTATTCATTCTATTTTGTTAATTCCACTTCTATTTATCACACTTTTGTTCATTCTATTTATGGTCATTCCATATATATGTCCATTCTATTCAATTGCATCATACTTTTTGTTCAATCTACTTTTTTTATTACACTTTTTTTTATCACATTTATATTTATTACATTTCAATCATTATATTTAGTTAAGCAGTAAGCATTTTATTTATTACGGTATGCTCATTTATTTCCAAAGGTCAAATATCATATTTTCTATTTATGGTCAACTAAAAGGACCAAGAGTGCATACATAAAACCCCCTTGGCTAGCCTGACGGGTATACTCAAACGACATAGACCCCGTGAAATGAAAATTCTTCATCCCTAGGAGATATAGGGAATAATTTTCCTTAAATTAAGGTTTGGGCTCTTTGGTACTAGAAGTGCATCAAGTTGCTCTTCAGGAAGATCCTCTTCCAACACCTAGTTTACGAGACCACCCAGGACTTCAAGACGGATCTACGGTTCTAGTCAAAGATATCTAGCTGGCCTACTATATCTGAGGAGAGAGGGCTTAGATATCACGTTTTAGTGTATTAATTTTTTTAGGGGGACGAAGTTCGAGTTTCTAAGGATCCCAAATGGTGCATATGAAGATAGCAAGATCCATATTGTATTATAGGTTGGGAATATTTTATCCTTATAGATTTTGGGTGTAGAGTGGATTGGTAGAGAAGCCAATGGAAGGGGAGCGCTCATAGGGGCAGGACCATGTTTATATTTCTTGGAGTCTTTGCAAGAGATATATTTATCCATTGGTTCGATCGTTGTTAGTGGTGGAGCTTTTCTCATGCCTAGTGGGGACTCTATCATGGTGCTAGAGTCCCTTGTTCCAAGTTTTTCCAATCCACTATTGTGTAACTAGCTAGGCGATGGTGAGATATATTTTGTGCCTCATGGTAACCTGATGTTAGTACCAGAGTCCCCTGGTCTAGTTTTATTTAAAATGCTATAGTTATTTTGGCTAGGTAGTGGACTAGACTTTTTCGGTCCAAGCATAATGTTTGGCTATTTTTTTCTTGTTGGGTTCCTTCATTGAGGGTTTTTCTATTCTTTTGCATACCGAAATGATTAGAACCCATAGGGGTGTGGTTTTTTTTCTCATCGGTTTTCTATGGGGTTTGAACCTATATATCCCAAGGTTTTGGATCCTTTCCAAAACCTTGTTGTATGGCCTCTGTTTTTATTCTAAGATGGAGGTTTGGTATGAGATGTTCTCTAGAGTTCAAAGGATGGTTGAAATCCAACAAGATTTGTGGGGTTTTAGTCTTCACAAATTTTTGAGATGGAAGGTTTTACTATCATTGGGGCAATATGTTATATATATCCATTTTCAACGGTTGGTTTCTATTGAGTTTGGTGATCCAAAGTTTAAATTCTTCGTTTGTGCTCAAGTTCTAGTGGTGTTATTAGGGAAGAATATTTTTTCTCAATGGTTTGAGTGTTCTTAGCATTGTATATTCATATAGCCAAAATTCCCATATAAATGCATAAAAGATAGATAATAATAAAATATAAACAATTTATTAAATGGAAGAAAAATTAAATTGGTGAATAATTAAATTAAAATATTAATATATATAAATAAAATATTTTAACTGATATGAGGTAATTATATTGGATGAAAGTAATTTATTATTAAATTGGATTAATAAGAGTTTTTTGGGTACGTGTTTGTTTTTAGAGTATATCAAGCTAATTGAGGAAGAAACAAACTATTTGAGAGGATTGAAGGAGATATACCATAATGATGCTATAGCTGAGATCCAATTTAACCACCTATTCAAATCAAAGAAAAGAGGGGAAAACAAAATAAAATTCAAAATTTACTTTATATTCTCAAATTTTACATTTATTCTATATATTTAATTCAATTTAATGGTCAAAAACTATAATAATACTCTTTTTATAAAAATCTAATATAAAATCAATTTTCTAACTCTCTAATTATTATTTTAAATATATTTTCTTAATTATTATTTTTTTAAAATTAGTTTCCTAATTTTTTTAAAGGAATTACCAATAAAATTTTCAAAATTAAAATGCCAAGATTAACCAGAATTGTAAATCTTCGAACTACAAGCAAAATATGACATTTCCGTTGGCATTAGTTTTATTTTATGTGGACGATAATGTATCTAGCAAGGGCAGTATGTCCATTGAAACTCTTAGATCCTGTAGCAAGGGCAGTATGTCCATTGAAACTCTTAGATCCCGTAGAAGCAAATTAATAAACTCATCGACGCATCATAGTGTGAGAAGGTCTAGATCTCTACGGTTTTTTAACTCTCTCCGTATATATATATCTCACCAAATTTTAAACTTTAGGTATTAACAATTTATATTATATCGAAATTATTTATAAATAAATATAAAATATAATTTTAAATTTTTTCTTGGTAGCACACAAATGCGATAATGCTCTCTTGAAATTTAAAAGTCAATTTATTCACGTATCCTATACCATCGATCATCGTCACAACTAAATTGACTAGAATCAACAAATTTACTCGCCCTCCAAGTTGTTCGGTCAAGTATAAGGTAGTTGCTCAAGCGTACTTCTTACTCTCTTAGGCATGCTGGTCGCACCTTTCTGGTATTTGATGTTTGACTATATAATTTCAAAAATATTTGTTGATTATGGTTTTGGTTTTATCTGGTTCATTTGACGTTAACAAGGACATCTTGATTTCTTGCAATAAACTCAACCGTTGTTAAAATATATATATAATATTTGTTTTTATTTTATTGTGAAATTGTGGCCGTTATGGGTAATCCGGGTAGGTTGTTCGAAATTTTTATAGTCGTTACATTATCCTGCTTAAGCATTAAGCAGGGTAGGTTGTCTACACAAATCTCCGCGCAATCCCTGTCTATAATTATCATGCCACGATCATTTAAAATCTTTTATGAAGCTAAAAACACCAAGAAAAGAGATCTACGTGCAATCTGCAACTATAACCACCATGACACGATCATTTTAAACCTTTTACGCCGCTAAAAACATCAAGAAAAGGACAAATGTTCAGTGGAACCGATTTAAACCTTAGACCTCAGTCCCCTTACAAAATTTGGGGAAACCAATTAATCTACACCTTTAGACTATAATATTTATTTCAAAAAAGCTTATTTTTTCATTTATTTATATTTTATTTCTTCATCAACAATAGAAAATATTTCAAGAGGTTAAAACACTTTAAACCATTTTTTATGTCACATTAAAGATTGAACAGATTTGTTAGGATTTATTTCAAAATTTTTAGTTCCTTTTCAAACATGATGGTTAGGTTGTTAATTTAGAAACCATATTTATACTCTTAACCTTCAAATGAGATTAAAATGATTGTAGCTTTATGTGTGCTTTCATTTTTAAATTGACATGTAGATATTATATTTGGATTTAGTTTATATTATAATATTTTATTCAGACCTAATAAATTTATAGTACTATGTAGATATTTGTAACATATATGTATGTTTTTTTTTAAAATGTATATTTACTTTTCAAAAGAATTATAATATATGATTAAATAAGAATTTGTCTTGGAAACTGTTTTATTGTATTGGGCATTTTTTTTGGATGGGTTTAATCTTGATGAACTTGTTTTAAGACTTCAAATAAAACAAAATAATATTAGAGGGAAACTCAATTTTATTATGTTTAGGATTTTTTTAGAAAATTATTATGAACCTCTTTTTTGAAAAAGCATTCACATTTAGTAAAATAATAGCATTCATCTACAAATATTAATCACAATAATAATTTCACACTGATACACAAATATAAACAATTTACTCTTATGTGATTTAAACTACAAACCAAATATTTGAGGTAGGGTAACACTATACAATGCTCCTTATTGGAAGGAAGTCACTCCTTACTATATCTCAACTTGAGATAAATACAATATTCTTCTTTCCCTATATTTATCTTTTGTCTACATTATATAATGCTCAACTATCTACCATTACCACTTATCCATACATGTAGGATAATTACATTTATTATAATATTATAATACTAAGAACAATATAATAATATTAAATTCCCATCTTCGGTACCTAACATTCCATCCCTTTACAAAATGATTTGTCCTTTAAAAACAAGAGAATAAATAATATCCTTTGAATCTTACTATAAACTGATATTGATCATGATTAACCATCCATCCCAATGGAACTTTGATTGTTGGTGGTATTTGCTAATGTTGATATGTCATTCTGCTATTTGAATATTTGGAAATATTCCTATAGTTCCATGGTTTGGAGGTATGTTTTTTTTTGCAAAAAATATCACTCTTGTTCACCCATTCTTTCTTGCATTTGTGATTAGTAGCATATCCAAAGTTTGGACTCTTTTTGTTCTTGTATCTCCCTCATAGTCCCTTTGTTGCTTCAAACCATGTCTTTATGAGTATTTCATTTTAATGTGGTGTGGATGGTAATATATCTCAACCTTAGTCTATTGTCCTAATTTTTTTAACTCTTAGCATATTTTTTCTCTATTTTGTGTTCTATTTTTATGCTCACATCTTCTATTTTATCCTTAGATTCTAATTTTATTTCTTTCTTGATCTCTGCCACTACCTCCTCCTCAAACTCTATTATTTGTTTTAATTCATCTTCAATTTTTTTCTTATAATGGCTTCCTATTTATCTCCTATTCGTTGCTCCTTGAGCTAAGATATATCATGCAATGTTATCTTCTTTTTTAATACCATAATTTCATAAATTTCTTTTGCACATTAATATTAACATTAACCAAAGGTTTCCAAACAAAGATATCAAAGAACAATATCCACTTCCTTCATCTCAATAACATGAAAATTTACATGTAAAATATACTTATCCATAGAAAGCCTCAAGTATTCAAAAATTTGAAGTAGTTCTTCTTGAAACCATCCTTCTTTACTATTATTTGCTGAAACTTGTAAACTTTTAGACATGTCCTTACTAATGAAGTTACACTTGTTACTAAGGTTTATGGAAACAATAACACTTTTCTTTTGAATAAAATCATAAACTTGCAAAATAGAATTTTTAGATTTAGACAGATATTTTTAAACACTATTTTACTTATTTAACATCAAGTTGTGCTTCCTTCGGTGTATACAATATCATCATTTTCATTTTATTTTGCTAATTTCTCATAAATTAATTATTTATTAATTTTATTTTTTCTTTCTAAATTTTGTTTAATTCTTCTTCATAGATTTTGAATGTATTGTTCAAACTAGCTATCTTTTCATAATTTTTCCAAATTCCCATTTTCTTAAAAATGTCTACTCTATTTCTTCCTAAGTCACTTGATAATTTTGTGCAATAAGAGAACTATGAATCCAAGGTTGATCTTCTTCTTCATAATATTGAATAAACTAATAATCCCAAACACAATTAGTAGAACACACAAGTTTAAATTGCATCCACCATTCTTTAGAACCAATATCATCCCTTCTAGGGAATATTAGCAACTCCATGGCCTCAAACCCTAAATATTTTAAAATTTGGATTTTTCAAAAATAAAATTCCTCGAGCCTCTTATATTCTTTTCAATTAAATAATTAAATCTACAAATTTTCTTAAAAATAAAATAGATTACAAATTATTTTCTTATCCTGATAAGAAATATCTATATCTACACTCAACTACCAGCTATTTTTTGGCCTACAAACTACTTTTGGCTAATAATGGCTTGTGGATTATGCATTTCCTACACTCATCCTAGCAATTATTAATGATATATAGACTATGTACTTCTTGCAATTAATAAATTCCTACTATGTAGACAATTTTATTTTTCTGCAACACTATCCAATTATGGACTGGGTATTTCTGTAGTTATACTAACAATTAATAATGACATCCTTTATAGACTTTTATTTTTAAATGACTTGCTCTATGGACTAGGTATTTCTTACACTTAGACTAGCACTAATAATGGCTTGTTCTATAGACTATTTTTGTTGGAAAACTTCTACCAATTGTGGACTAAGTATTTTTACACTAACTTGCAACTATTTTCTCTATTGAAGTTGTGGAACTATTGGAAACTATGGAAATAATGCATAAACTATTATTGATGACTCGAAAAAAATTCTATAGAAATATGCCAACAAAATAAGCTCTAAACTTTGGCTTCCTAGTGGTTTAAGGTAAATATTAGCAACCACAAAGATTGTTTAAGTGAGCATTGCTCTCTAAATACCAATAATATTGCTACTAGAAAATAATTTCTAAGAAATTAGCCATGGTTATACCTCTAAATTATAGCTCTTTGTATACTCTCTCAAGTTAAAAATACTACTAATCATGTGTAGGGCCATTGACTATTTTCACTAGTGATACACTCAAATAATTTACGATGGGGTTCCTAGGGTACTATTCAGAATGTATTTTAGAGCAAATGTTATCCTAAGGATATACCATAGTTAATTAGTTAGGCCTTACACCAATCCTACAAGATGTTATTATCGAAATGTAGATGCTTATTAAGCATCAAAAACTAGATATAAACAACAAATAAATGATAAGAATGTTTGTAATGGAATACAACATTGAAAAGTGATCATAGTAAATAGATGCTCGTAAAATAACTAAAATTTCTATAGTTGAACATGGTCTTAGAAAGTGCTATAATATTTTTGGTTATGAAATTATTTTCATATTACATGAAAAGACATTCATATTTATAAAATTAATAGCATTTATCCATAAATATCAAGCACAATAACACTTTCACAATGATATATAGATATAAACAATTTATTGTAATGTTATTTAAATTATAAAACAAAACCTTTAGGTAGGGCAACATTGTACATTGCTCTTTATTGCAAGGAAGCCACTCCTTACTATATCTCAACTTGAGATAAATAAAATATCCTTCTCTCCTGATATTTTTATTTTTTCATATTATATATGCTCTATTACCTACCATTACCACTTATCCATACATTTGGAATAATTACATTTATTATAATATTAAATTCCTATCTTGGCTACCTAATACAAACCTTATTTAAAGCCTTTATCTTAGGGCATACCATATTTTTTGTTGATTATGGAGTGAGGTTTTACAAGGAAGATAAATTAATGTGGCACTATAGTCTTTCCACCTTCATTTGTCAATTCATAGGAACCATGCATGAGTCTTGTTTTGAAACCTCTATTGGCTAGAACATTTTATTTTCCTTATTTAGAAATTTGAAGGATTGCTAGGTTTCCTATGAGGGATATATAGTGTCTGCCATGGAGGTATTAATGAACATATAAGAGCATCAAAAGGAAAAAAAAAACTTAAAGATATGGAATTATATTTGTTGTAAGTTTTATGTGATAAGTTATCTTTTGGATTTTAATTTTTTTGTCTATTATAGTATTGTTGCTACATTTCACATGAAGTAGAAATTTAATTAGTTGAAAGTATTATTAGATTTGAACTTAAAAATAAGTATATGCATTAAATTTTCATTAAAAATTGATTTGTGCACTCTATTTACATCCTCTACAAAATAATATTGAAGGGTTTAAGGTTCTTCATTGATATGTAGTCTAAGTAATGTTATAAATTCATCCTTCATTTATTAACTATGGATATTTCTCTACAAAATATGTGCTTTACTCAATATCCATTATATAACTCTAAAACTTGCCATGTAGTTTACTTCTTTAAAATAGTTGCATAAATGGTGTACTTTACCTCTATAATTTTAAAAAGAAATAATAGATATTTGAGATTGGTTTTATTGTATTTAACCAAAAAAATTATTTTTAGGTCTCCTATTTGTGGACATGAAAAATTGACCCACTTTTAATCAATTTTCATCAATTTATCCTCGTAGATCAATCGTCTAACCAACAAAGCCAATTCCACCTTCTGATGACCTAAAACTGGGCATTTATTGCTTTAAATAGTAAGGTTGTCTTTAAGCCAAATTTTCCCCATAAAATATTTGTCATTTTTCTCAAAAATTATATCATTGTATTGGGATCAAAAATATATTTCCATCGGTATAATTTTTATCTTATTTTGACATCGTTTGGTCCCCAAAAATGCAGATAAACTGTACGTGGGTCTAAAGTCTAGGGCATGATTTTGGTTTTCTAGAAGTTTCTTAGGTTGGCCCTGATTTGGAGTTAACTTTTCATTTTCCAACTCTTAAATTTATAAAAGGATAACATTTGTAACCCTTTTTTACTATCAATTTATAAACAACTAGTGTTCATGTAATTCAAATACCATCATCAATCAGATTT
This sequence comes from Wollemia nobilis, assembly GCA_028583015.1. Taxonomy (NCBI): domain Eukaryota; kingdom Viridiplantae; phylum Streptophyta; class Pinopsida; order Araucariales; family Araucariaceae; genus Wollemia; species Wollemia nobilis. The sequence continues at coordinate 1,772,508 of JAQPPZ010002952.1, forward strand.
CCATTGGGATGGATGGATGATCATAATCAATATCAGTTTATAGTAAGGTTCAAAAGATGATATTATTTATTCTCTTCTTATGTTTCAAGGAAAAATCATTTTGTAAAGGGTATGGAATGTTAGGTACCCAAGATAGGAATTTAATATTATAATATTGTGGTTAGTATTATAATATTATAATAAATGTAATTATCCCATATGTATGGATAAGTTGTAATAATAGGTAGTTAAGAATTATATAGTGTGGATAAAATACAAATATAAGGAAATATGAATATTGTACTTAGCTCAAGTTTAGATATAGTAAGGATTTACTTTCTTCCTATAGAGCATTGTACGATGTTACCCTACCTCAAGGATTTGGTTTATAGTTTAAATCACATAAGAGTAAATTGTTTAAATTTGTGTATTATTTTGAAATTGTTATTGTGATTAATATTTTTGGGTGAATGCTCTTATTTTAGTAAATGTGAATGATTTTTCATATAATTAAGAAAAAAGGTTCATAATAATTTTGTACCAAAATCCTAAACATTAATAACATAAAAGTACTATGAACCAAAGGTGAAAGCTTTAGAGCCATGGTGAAGAGGAAAATGGGGTTTCCATCTAATATTTATTTTATTTTATTTGAATTCTTAAAACAATTTCATCAAGATTAAACCCATCCACAAACAAATGTACAATACAATAAAAGAGTTTCCAAAACAAATTATTATCTTATTCTATTTTATATTTCTTTTAGAAACTAAATATACATTTAAAATAAAGCATACATATATACTACAAATATCTACGTACTACTTTGAATTTATTAGGTCTAAACAAAATATCATAATATAAGTTAGGTCCAAATATAATATTTACATGTTCATTTAAAAATGAATGCATACATAAATTAAATCATTTTAAATTCATTTAAAATTTTATTACAAAGAATACAGTTATAATTTATAAATTAGTAGTTTAGCCTGCATGTTTGAAAAGAACTAAAAAAAAAATTGAAACAAATCCTAACAAAATTGTCCAATATTTGATGTGACCTAGAAAGATGGTTTAGAATTATTGTTTTGAATATTTTACCTCTTAAAATATTTTCATTTTTGAAGAGAAGAAAAGGTAAACAAATGACTAAAAATGTACTTTAAAAAAAAAAACACTATCGGTGCGAAAATTCAAGATGCCGAACAAAAAAAATCTCTCGTTGATTTCTAAGCAAGTTTTCAAACTATGGTCTAAACAATAATTAAAAATTGTTTTAAAATTAAAAAAAAAGTACAAAAACATTAAAAAATATATAAAATATAGAAAAATATTATAAACTAGAGAAATAAGCAAACATTCGAGAACACATATGACACAATTTTCATGGATTAATCACCTAAGATTTGGATAAAATTTCAATTGCAGTTTATTTATATTTTAAAGTACCTTTGAGGTTTGTTTAGTTTGAATGGGATGCATAAAGGTAATTGAGTGAAAATGTCGTCAAACTTACTAAATCTAATTGGATGGGCTCTCAGTTGACTGGAAGTATTTTTAGCGGATAAATGTTGGTGGCAGGCTGCAAAGAAGCAACAGAAATAAAATATCATGAGGTTTAAGGCCGAGAAGAGAAAGGGATTGCTTTGTCTTCCACAATAATTGTCGTGAAGAGAAAGGGATTGCTTTTTCTTAATTGAAATATTTTTATTTTAATTGGAACCATCTGTAAGTTGTCGATACTAATGGCAAAACACTAACTTTGCAAAGTCCTTTCACACATAAGTTATAGTCTGCCACACATTTTGTGTGGGGTCTTAGTTATAATAAATATTTGAGATAC